>OZ022513.1:65982833-66354118 GCA_963989385.1 Ctena decussata
AGTTGCTACCTCCTGACAGACTGCCAGTCTGGCTGTTCATTTTACCCCTTGCAGAATCTGGTGACAATATTGTTTGACAGTCTGAAACCAACATTCCCGAATGTATCGAGGGTAACTTTTCCACATCTGAAACAGGTGTCTTTTCAGAATATATCAGCTTCTCAGATTCTACAGAGGGTAACTCTGTGGAAACTTGAGAAGGTGTCTTTTCTGAACACAACTTGTCAGAATCAATGAGAGGTGATTTTTCAGAATCTGGAAGAGATAACTTTTCATTATCTGACTTGGATGATTTTTCAAAACACTGAAAAGGTAAATGTAATTCACGGACAAAACATCCATTACTGTCAAGCTTTTCCTTAGGTTTGCACAAGGACTTTTTCTTTTTAAATTTTTTCTGATGTAGTCTCTTCTTGTTCTTCTCCTTCTTCAAATCTACATCGAATACATTCACATGGTCATTTAGGTCATCTAAGTCAATATCTGTTGTGGTGTCAGATAATTCAGACAATGGAAAGAATGGATTGTCAATTAGCAACCCATTTTTACCTGTGTCTGAATTTATGGACACCATTTCAGATGATGACTTTGATGAGGCAGACTGAAAAATAGCATTCTTATTTATATTTCTTATAAGAGGCTGTCTGTATCCCTTTTTATAGTTTTTCATACGGGAAGCGCAAGTCAACTGTTTCCTTATTTTATCATATTTCTCCTGTTTCTTGTTTGACTCACCAACTGACTGATATTTTGAAAATCTCCAGTTTTGTTCATTTCTTACTTTTCTGTAATAATTGCAAATCTCTGATTTAGGAGCAAAGGAAAAAGATACTGAAACTGAACTTAACTCCGGATAATCATCCATTGTTAAAAGACCTGCAGTCACAGTTTCATTTTCCACTGCTATGATATTTTTTACAAAGGCATACAACTTATCTGACAATAGTTCAGCCCCTGCCTTATTCAAGTGTAACCCATCTTTACACAGAAATCCAGCATGAACTGAATTGTTGTTGATGAAATGAAAGCCAAAAAGTGCACAATAAGCTTTCAGACTTTCATTAAAAGACATTATTTTCTTGTTCAGTGTATCTATTTCTGAAGGTAAATTTTCATACAAACCAAGTTTGCGAACAATAACTCCTGAAATGGCAATAGCTGCATGAGGGCAATACTGTTGAATAGAGCGGCATAACTCTTTCATTTCAGCAAGGCATGTGCTTACTGAGACATTTGGGTTACTTATATCATTTGTACCAGCATGAATCAAAACTAATTCTGTCTTATCATTCAACAAATCGTTTTCTTGCATAATAGGCAGCAAATCACCAACGCATGCACCAGGTTGACTCAATATATCAATTCCAGGAATATGTCTGTCGACATATTTGATCATTGAATCGCCAATTACAACAGCTCCCATATTTAAATTGAAATCTTTTTCCCAAAATTATTTGATTATTTCCCCAAAATTATTGGATTAGACAATCATGCAGTTCAGTGTGCTACAGGCTTAAGACAGAGTTGTCATCTAGCAGGAAAAAAAGTACAGAATTTTGTTGTCATTCTTGCTTTTATGTACACATCAGACAAATTCAAAAAGCCGAAATGAATTAATTTGTCAATGCTTGCTTAATATGTGGTTTCTAAAATGAACATGTTTTACAGGGACCTTCTGACCCGATTATTTTTTATTTTTAACTCTGTAACTAGTATTTTAAGTATGCCTGTTTGCAGTCAGTCCAATTTATAGAATAACTTCATGAGCAATGGAGTATGCTTTTGCAACTCACTCTTAAACCAACTTAAAGGCAGAAGATGAAACTTTTGATCATGTAGATGCACAAGAACAGTATTGTAGCTCTACTTTTCTTCAAGGAAGTGCTGTTACAAGGACACCAAGACAACCCAAATACAAGTCCGCCATCTGCAGAATTTATGGATCTGAAAATACACACTTTTACTGAAAGTGCTTATGAAGATAACGACTTGCAGTCTGTGATTTTGGTCACCAAAAAAAAGATACTTTGGTATTTTCTATATAAACACAAGTATGACTGTGCATGACATGTTTATTTCAGATGAACATTACAGCTATAATACTGTTATAATCAGAGCTACAGGCTACATACACAAACAGAAATAACTCATCTGACCATTTTTCACTGCAATTACAAACCAACAATCTTACTCAATACATCTAAAGGTTACAGGACACTGCAACAAATGATTTCTTACCAGACTGGCATATGAATGTAATCTAGTAAGTTAACTATTGATCATTACTAGGCTGTACAAGCGCAACTTAATGAAATGTATTAATTAAAAACTAGGCACAGTTTATATGATAGTCATCTCATACCTAACTCTATTTTCTGTTATCATGGCACTGGCACTGAGTGAAAACCACTTAACCTGCACCGTTAAGCTGAAAAAGATGTAATAGCTGTTTAAGCAAATGATAAAAGACAAGCAAATTTTATGAGTTTATGCCCACTGCCTTTTGAAAACAAGAGGCAGGGGTGCAAAATCACAAAGTGCATAATGGGTGGTGGGTTTCATATCACTTTGCTTTCATTATCAGCCTTCCAAGGTTGAAATACTGTTCCACAAGTCATTCATCGTCTGTACTTTGCCATAGAGTATACAACCTTGTGACGCCATGTGCAAATTTCAGAAGGCATGTCATTTTTAACACAAAAATCAGATTTTGTCTTGTTGATCAATTTTTAAAGTCCTAATTACAGCAATGCTTTGTCAAAATTAGTTTAAAATTACATTATAAATAATTTATTGATGATCCTAAATGCATTTAAAACAACTTTACTGGCTATGAAATGAAAATTATAGAATTTTTATAAATTTTCATTGGAAACTAGAGCAAGTGAACAGGGGCTCATGTATACCCCTGACCAGTGCCACTGCCTAATGAACAAATACTTTAACACACAACTTCAATGCAAATGTCATACATGTACAAAATTCTAAGTCTGTGACCTTCACCTTAGGACAACAGCAGCATCCACATGATAAAAACCAGTATGAAATAAACCTAGTCATGTATCATTAGGCTCTACTGAAGTATATTCGAAATAAACGCCAAAAAACTAAAGCATATTGCTAAGGCCTAGTTATTGAACCCTGGCCCACCCATGAGCCGGACCCTGCAGCTTAGGTAGTCTATAACGAAAGCAACGATGTAGAGATATCATGAACCAAATATGGAAGAAATCTTCAATGCAGTTAATAGATATGAGCAAACAGAAAGGATTAACGCGAAACTTTGACATAATGAAAATGCCTAAGTCCTAATTATTGGCCCCTGGTCCCACCCTGGGACCTGACCCAGGGGCTTACCTAGTTCACAACAAAGGTAATGCTATAGAGATATCATGAAACAAATCTGAAAAGAATCTGATGAGTGGTAACAGAGATATGAGCAACCCAAAAAGGTTTAACGCAAAACTTTGACGTAAAGTTGACGAACGGACGGAGGAACAAACGAACGAACAAACACACTGACTAATGGACGAACGGACAGAAAGACAAAAACTATATACCCTCTGACATACTTCGTATGTCCGGGGTTATAATTAAGGCATGTTGCAAAGGAACAGACAACTATCGGAAAGACAATATAGGAGAGACAGAGTTTCCCAGTGAATTGACCAATGCATTTTTACTGCAAAAATATTTAAATCATGTTACCGTGGAAACTACATATACACTGTTGACAGTTTTCCTCCACAAATTACTCCAGAAGATAATACTGGTTCATGAAGTCTGTTAAAACAGCAGCTAGGCAACGATCTGTAAGATAAAGGAACAAGAGGGCCATGATGGCCCTGGATCACTCACCTTAGTATCATGTGAACCTAGAATATTCGTCTTACAGCCCTTGGCATGAAAAAGATCAATGTCAACCCAAGGCTATAGAACATGTATTAAGAATCTATCAAGGACCCGAGTCCAAAATGTTTACGGACTGTTTTCTTAAGATTTGACCTAGTGACCTAATTTTGCACCGGACATAACCCAGTTTCAATATTTACCTAAATTTCATTCTGACAATGTTTAATAAAGATTGAATCAAAACTGTGCCCTCTAGCTTGAACACAAGGTTTTTCAAAGGTTTCTTCTAGTGACCTAGTTTTGGATCTCTAATGACCCAGTTTTAAACTTTGTCTAGAGTTTACTTAGAGATAAACATTCTGACAAAGTTTCATGAATATCAGATCAAAACAGTGCCCTCTAGAGTGAGTGAACACCAAGTTTTTTTTAGATTTGGCATAGTGACCTAGTTTCTGACCCAACATGACCCAGTTTCATACTTGGTCTACATGTGTTGGAGACAAACATGCTGACAAAGTTCCACGAAGACTGGAACAACACAGTGCCGTCTAGAGTGTACATGTGGTTTTTCTAAGATTTGACCAAGTGACCTTGTTTTTGACCTGACATGATCCAGTTTCATATTTGGTCTAGACTTTATAAAGATAAACATTCTGACAAAGTTTCATGAAGATTGAATCACACTATACCACCTTGAGCAATTCCTGCTCAGGTGAGGTAAAAATGACAAATAAAATAAATGCACTAGAACTAATGCTCCCTGAGCACAAAATGGCAAATCTACTACACTGGGATATTTCTTAATTGTGCAGATTCTTGTCTGTCTGCACACTTATAAAGCATCCCCTGTAGTACAAACGTACCTTAACCAGAAAACTAGACAGAAATCTGAAAAGTAGTACCTGTCTTGTTCTCTGCAGGCCAGGCATTAAAGTCAGTGTCATCATGATCTTGACTGATAAGGTGCATGATATGTACAGACTTTGTTGATGACATGGATTATACTGAACCCAAATAAAAATGGCAGCATATATTCCGAAATTTTTTCTTGTTCAGGTGAAGTGGTACGCTTTCAGGGGAAAGAACTATGCCTTTTCTTCATTTTACCTCCCTTCTTTATAGAGGTAAACTGTTATAGGAATGAATTTGCTCCCCTTATAAGGCTATAAAATAAATCCCAGTTCTTAAAGTGGTCCTTTTCAGGGAAACAAATAGGAAGTCACAAAAACTGTCCTTTTGTGAACATGGTGGAATACATGGAGGTGTACCCTATTACCTTAAAAAAGAGCTTACAGCATAAAGTAAGGTTTTTTTAATGGCAGAATAGCAACCATTAGAACATAATGAAGTTTACATTCCAATGCTGTCACATGACTTTAAATTATGTCAAAATACACCATGGCTCTCTACAATATGATTGGATATTGGCAATATCATGACGTCAATGACGTTCCACTGTTAGCAGAAAAACTGTGTGTAAATGTTCTACTACTTCATTTTTATCGCTTATATAAGAATTTTTGTCAAGATTTTGATTGAAACAAATGTAAATACAAGTAATGAACAAAGTGTAAACTACAATAGGTCAGTAGCAAACTTTACACAAACCCCTTAGGGGTTCATCAACTTTGCTCGCAAACCAGTGTAGCCTACACTTCAATTAACATTAAAAAAATGAAATTTATTCCTGAAACTACTTACGCAAACCATGCAAGGCCAGATTCAGGAACCATAAAAGATCACCATTTTATCTGAAATATTAATAAATTAAGGCAATATTAATGAGAAATTTTATCTGAATAAAATGATAATTAGGGCAGCTTCAACGAGGACTCAAGAGATTCTCAACAGAAAAACACTTTACAGGTGCAGGGATCATTAATCAGGGCTGTGGAAATATACCATGCCCGACTTGTCCTACTTCACTCAGGACAAGCGAAAAAAAAAAGTACTTTCCTTTGGGGCAAGCATGGAAAAGGCATTTGGTTTCCTTTTCCTTTGTTTTAGAAAGATACCTATCCAAACAGTGTGGACCCAGATCAGACTGATCCTGCAGAAGCAGCTTGATAAGGGCAACACTGTTTGCCATTCAAGTTTTTACAGTTGCCTTGGAAAAGTTTTGTATGTGTAGAGTAAGGAATAATGAAGATGTTTGATGTTTGTGGGAATTCACCATAATAAAGATGCCTTTATTCAGTGAAACATTTGCAGATACACACATAGCCTTTATACATAGCTTGATCAGAACCTCTGTATCATATTAAACAGATGCTCCATGATCACAGAATCACTGAAGCCAATTGCTTTGAGTTAGATCTGGAGATCTGGAAACATCCATGAGACATGGTATAGAAGGTTACATCAATTTTATGTCATAATGGTATGTTCATTATATCTAATTCATTTACTCGGATGTTGGTTACAAAAAATTCTGAAGTTAGTTCCTTCGGAACAAGATGACGAAAGAAATGGAAATAGCAGACTCAGTTGAAATAAGTCTGTTCATGACCAGTAACAAAGTTTGTGATTATGACCATGCTAACTTGCACCGGCCGTAATAGAACTATTTTCAAAGTGGCTTTAATTGAAGCCAATGATCATAGAAAACCAGAAGATACATACAAAAACTCAGTTCATATCAGCAATAGTATAGAGTTTGAATGGGCTGAAACTGCCATGCTGAGAATATTACATAAAGATAATGTGAAATATCTTTCAAGATATAACAGCCCAGGTGGTAATTTTGGATGAAGTAGGAACCAGTTTCCATGTAAACGCGTATCCAAGTTTTGTATCACCATCAATTTAGGATTGCATTAAACTGCTGGTGATTTTGAGTGGTCACAGAAATGGCTTGTGGTTCACAAGAAAATAAACTGAAGCTGAGGTGATACTAGAGTGCAGAGACTGAGGCACCTGGCAGAAGTCAGGTCGTCTTCTAGCGCAACCCATGCATGTTGCTTTACACCACCAACTTGCAGCTCACCACAATCCAACCTCAATGACAACTTAAAACATACATGTATTGGCAATTTGGCATACATGTATACTGCCATCAAATTCTGGCAATATCTTTTTTTCTGTAGGTTTTTAGTAGGAAAGATTACTGTCCATGGTAGAATCATGGCAGATATAACAAAGCTAGGCTGCTTTCCATCATATAAATACTTGTTTTGTCTCAACGTCATCAAATCCACATTATCATGCCTTTATTCAATTTGAAGTCTTTGAGGCTATTTAAAATGAGAGATCAGATTTGTAAAACTAATAATGAGGTAAAGGTTTATAGCTGTTTTTGACATGTATTTTTTTACCAGACAAGTGGAGTTTGACTTTATACTTTGTCCCTGGAGACATAGCAAATTTTCCTATTTCCACAGGTATATGAGACTTTGAAACATTTCTGCACCTTGTTTTAATATGTTAACACCTTCATATAGGAGGATAAGAAAAACAACAACAAGAACAAAAAAACAACATGTCAGCATTCCCATTTACCCTCTGCAAAGAGTTTAATACCCCCAAAATTTGACATGTGCCACCGGGTGAGCTAACCACCCCCCCCCCCCCCCCCCCCCCCCCGCCCAAAAAAACAACAACAAAAAACAAAGAGCTAAAACACCCCCTCCCTCCTAGCTATTTCTTTGTACCACCTAATATAAATGCTAAATATTGAAATTTGATTAAAATCCTAGAGGATCCAATTCTTTTCTGTAAGATGGATGGATATAGAGGATCTTACATGAGTGGTAATTTCATATGAAATTTATGAAACGAGCCTTTGGCAAGTTTCATAAGTTTAGGCTCGTTTCATAAATTTCATATGAAATGACCACAAGTGTAAGATTCTCTTTATCACATGACCCTTTGAAATGGGATTTCATCACCTTCAAAATGAACAATATTTCAATAAGAAAATGCAATGTTGATATGGACGTTGCCAATGAAGTTACGTGTACGCGCCAAAGTGTTATTAGACGTGTGGTTATATGGTTTTTATGACACAACATTAAACACTGAATAACAGCGACATCGTATGATAAATGTAATTTTACGTCCTTTGCAACAGTATTTCAGTCAAAATGTGAGAATGAAAGGCAGTGTACAATTGAACCCCGTCTACATTAGAAAAGCTTGACATCTATAGCAGGAACCAAACCTGTAACCTCTTAATCAGCAGGCCAGCCCTTTACCCACTGAGCTACCTCCTAGAGCTTGCCTTTAAGAGTTCACTCCTCCTCAAGAGAGGAACTGCTTCTTCTGAAAGTATATCCATTCTGATTCACCTTTCACCTTTGTACTGTTTCTTAAAAGTACTTCAGCAGTGGCTGATTTACTGCTCTTTAAAATCTAAATAAAGCCCTCAGTCTTTTGTAGAAAAACTATTTTTCTTTGCTTTGCTCAGCTTGCAAGCACTTTATTACCATACCTTGTCTTCTTTGGAAGGCAATCCATTCCAGAGAGTCAACATCAGATTTGATGAAAGGATGCTTGAACAACTGAAAAGGAAAAGCAGATCTGATAATTAGAAGGTCGTCCTTAAAATACCTAACTTAAAATACCTAACCTAACCTAACCTAAGGTTAGGTATTATGAGTTAGGTATTTTAGTGTTCAGCTGATTAGAACTTAGACACCTTAAAATTATTCAGGAGGGGTCATAAACTTTTTTTCCTTTATCTTATTTACTTCTTTTGGTCTGTGTATGTGTGTGTGTGTGTGGGGGGGGGGGGGGGGGGGCTTCAAAAAGAATCTAGCAACTGGGAGGGTCATAAAATTTTTGGCGAGTCATATGGTGAAGGGGGGCCATTCAAGAAATGAATCTCGTGCAACTGGAAAGGTCATAAAAATTTTGGTGACTCTAGTTTGACTGGGAAGCTCAGGAAAATGAGCCATGAACCAGGGCTAAGTGCACATACTTTCGCCAGTATTAAACAGACAGCTGCCCTTCTTGGATCAGTGGAAAGAGAAACAAAGTAAGTGGCCAGACAGGGTGCTGACCCCAGGACTTTTGTCAGATGAACTACCAATTGAGCTATGTGGCCCAGCTATTTATAACTAATGGAAATTTGTATGCAATGGATGATGGATGGATGACTTGTGATTTTCTGTCATTTTCAACAGTATTTCAGTTATAAGTGGATGATGGGAGTGGGACAGGCCTTGTTTTCATTATCATCGTCCCAAGACCTGTCCCCGTAGAGGATAGCTCGCCTGCAGTGCCTTGCCCATCACATAAAAAAAAATTTGACGTAGAACTTTAAAGTGTGGTGCCACTGCCAACACCCACACAAACGCTGACATCAGAGTGACAACAATACCTCCCTGCACTTTCGTACAGGTGAGCTAATGAAAGGTGGTGTACAATGGAACCCCATTTACGGTAGGAAAGATTCTCGCCTCAAGCGGTGCTCGAACCCAGTCTGCTACTTCTGTCATAATTATAGGCAAGTGCTGAACCCACTCTGCAGGACTTCACACCCCTTGTCACATGCCTGTAAATAGTAACTGTGCGAAGATGCTCTAGAGGAGTCCAGCACATAACTGATAGAAGTTAGAACTAGAACTACCAGCGCTTCCATGTAGGCAAAGGAAACCCTGTTCCTGTTTAAGACTGAACAGATGCCTGCAGCTAAAATCGAATCTGGGACCATTAGCTTGGCAGGACAGCTATTAACCATCCGACTTAATCTGGAGTACATAACTTTTTTTCATAGGCCTTATTGACCGTGCTAGCTTACACTTTCATTAAAATAGCCTTCTTCAGGTTCACACTGTTCCTTTTCCTTTTTTTCCTTTTTCCATTTACGCCTTCACCCCAGAAGGGGACACAGACAGTGTACTTTTGTACACTCCGGTGTTGCAGGATGAAAGCCTACATATAGCCATGTAGCTATAGTAGGGATCTTTAACCTGCACAGGGGATGACTCTCCCTGCGCGTTCGGACATAGGAAGATTTCACCTCTGGTGAGGCTCGAACCCACGACCTCTGACTTCAGAGTCAAGTTCACTAACCACTGAGCCACATATTAGACTTAGTGGTGTCAAGCCTGCTGCAAGTCCTTGGGTAGCCTACTGCAACCTGAAGTGTCCGAGTAAATTATAATTGTATGCTCTCAATCCCCTGTAGTAAAAGTAAACACTCAGCGCCTTGCTTTTATGTCTGTAACTCTGTTTTTAGGAGGGTAAAATGAGCGTGTCGTCTCGCTGAGACCACGAAATCTAATGTCACCAAGATATCCCAGCATAATATATATCCTAAATTTTGAATCTACACCATAGCAGGCACTCTAAACTACAGGTAAAACTTACACACCGTAGAATGTTCGTACCTAAAACTTAGAATGTGAATTGAACAACATTGTTCAAGGAAGCCGACACATTGTCGTCTGTGTATACATTCGTGTGTAGAAAATCTGGCGCAAGCGCACCTTGCTATTGACGGAATCCCGAATACGCCTTAGTAATGGCCGCCAAAATTTTGCGTGGTGAATAAAAAGCCGATAAAAAGCCACTATTTCCAGCTGATAGTTCTTCAAGTTGTGCAGATTATGAGATATGCTCATGATGATAATTTTATTATAGACTAAACACTAATTAACTCTTGATGTGCTACTAATCCTGTTGTGCGTGTCTCGTCATAAGCCTGTTTCGGCCAAACCTCGTTCGTACCTTGACCACGTGGTGTCCAGTCAAATCCAGAAATACTTGATGATAATGTCGCTCTCATTTGAGAAACTACACATCAATTTGTCAATGGACAAGGTCCTGTCGGATTATCCTATTCACAGTTTACCTAAAAAACTGAAGAAAAGGACTGGTAAAGCCAAATTGATACAATTTGAACAATTGGACCTTGACATATATGAGTCTGAGGCGAAAATGGTTGCGTTTTATACGAGAGCGGAAAGAATTCTTGCCTGGATAAAGGCTTTTGAAATTTTTTATTATGACAATATTGGAAAATCAGACACAATTAATGTCAGGTGGTTTGATGAACCCCCACAGTGGAAAGAGGCTGGTAGCTCATCCAATACAATTGTTATAGAATTAAGTTCTATAGATGAAGACTTAATCAATCCATTGTTATACAAACTTACATTCTTTGTGTCGACGGGTACAATACAAATTCAGGGAAATCAGAAAGACTTGTTTGTAACACAACATTTCTCACTGCTAAAGCGTCTTGTTGATATGGTGGTAGAATTACAAGACGGTAATGCTAAGTCAGTCAACACAGAAATCATAGACTCAGAATTTAGTGACACAGAACCGAATCATTTGGAGGAAACCTCACCAAAGTGTCTTGGGCATGACCCTGATGTTACATATGTAAAGACTGTTAACACAAATTGTGAAGAGGAAACATCACATTTTAAACAAGATCAAAACAAAACACTGAATTCTAACAAACTCTCAGATTGCAAAACAAATACCTGCGACACCCAAGAGACACAACTTAAACTGAATAAAAGTGATTTCCCTACTAGAGCTGAAGGAAAATGTATTACAGGGACTACTTGTTTAAAGAAGTCGTTAGCTAACCCAAGCACCCAAGAATTGGGGGATAAGTTTGATAAATGCATTGAACGTATGGAAGGTTCATTTGTACAGGCAATTAAAGAACTAAGTAAAACCCAAAACGAAATATTCGGACGTGCAATGAGCTCCATTCGAGATGAAATTTCCTCGTCAATAATCAAACAGTTGCGTCCAGTCATTAAGGATGAAATGAAAAGTATGAAAGATAACATTCATACAGACTTAATGTCGCTTAAAGACAGTCAGTCAGACCAGATGAAAATAAATAGTGATGATAAGTTAATCAAAGCCCAGATCGAGGAACTGAAGACCAATCATAGTAGTGAATTGTTGAAGTTGAAAGAAACATGTCATCAAAAACTGGACTCTCAATATGAAAAACACAGACACAAGATTCAATCTGTTATAGAGAATCACGAGAGTGAGACGAGGTCAATTCAAGAGAAATATCGCACTGAGCTTAATTCTATCCAGGATCAACGTGAAACTGAAGTTACTAAACTAAAACAGAAAATTGACGAATATGAATCGGAAATAATATCACTTAAGTTGCATTCGTCAAGATGTTCAGATTTGAATGAAAATTCTCCTGGTGTGCAGATAGTAGGGTCCAGTCATAGTGATCAAAGTTCGCGAAATCCAGTCTCTTATGCGAATGTGATGGCACAGGAAAATAACTCCAGTACAGGCAGAAATATCTCTTCAAATATCAATAATTTTAATGGAACCAAAGATGGAAAACCATTTGTTCTTATGATTGGAACATCAAACATCTCTAAGATCAGAGAAGATAAACTGAGCTCGGAGGTTTTTCTAACAAAGCGTATGGCCTATACAATATCTGAAACTTTACAATCAGTCAAAAATTTTCAGTGTGATCAGCCCCCGAAAACGGTTATTTTTCACGCCTTTACTAATGATATTAAAATCAAACCCCCAGCAGAATGTGTTGACTCTTTTACAGAAGTTATTGAAGCAACCCAGTCAAGGTGGAGGGACGTGAAAATTATTATTTCACTTGAGACTTCTCGTGCTGATAACATTCAGTACAACACCAACGTTAAGCTGCTAAATGCATTGATTGATCAGAAATTCCTTGGTACTGCTAATATTAGCTTGTGTGACAATTCCAATTTTTTTATGAATGGGGAACCGGTTCATAATTTTTTAGACAAGGACTTATACCATTTATCTGACCAAGGCACTTCAAGGCTTGCTGCTAACATAAAGTCGGTTATGCACATTTGTCTTGGGTTAGAAACTAAACAAAACAACAGTAGAGCTAGAAAGCCAGGGATGCGTGGCTTTAATGCTTCAAATGGCTTAAACTTCCCATTTTCATTCATTCCTCCTGGTTATTTCCTGAATCGGAGAGGTGGTCGTGGTGGTAGAGGCAGATCGAGAAGATTTAGTCAGAGTTAGGGGATTGCTGTTGTAAACAGTGTTGTTTGTTCTCTTTTTTTTGACTGCTTTTTTCTTTATAAAGGAAAAAAAAACACTTTTTTATTTTTATTTTTTTTTTTATTTTTTGATACCTTAAGGGACTGAGTGATTAAAGTCTAGTCATCTATCCTGCTTAAAGGCAGGTCTAAAGTCTAGTCACCTTTCGTCCTTGATACCTCAGGAGGGTCGCGACTAATATAATCGCAACAGTCTAGTCATTGTATACAGTTTTTTGTTGAACCTGTAGTCCTGATATTTTATTCCATAAAATAAAAGAAGCAAATACATTGTTTAGCCAATAATAAATAGTATTTGCAATAGAAAACCTTTGAAAAGCTAAGCTACCATAAGAATAAGAGTTATAGCTTCTGATATTTTATTCCATAGAATACAAGAATCAAATATATTGTTTAGCCCATAATAAATGGTATTAGCAATAGAAAATCTTTGAAAAGCTAAGCTACCATAAGAATACAATTTGTCGTTTCTGTGTTTTGTATACTAAAATTGTAGAGCCTAATAGTGCAAATTGTGCAATTTTTAATTGTCAGCCGCTATCAGCCGCTATATAGAATTACTCTGATAATATACAAAATCTTTACATTGTACTATCATATGATAGTGAAGTTGGTTGTGACTGTAATTTAGTGAGTCTGTTCTGGTTGTGACTAGACTGAAAGTTTACTCAGCAATTGTTATAGCTACATAATCTAAATTATTTGTGCAGTCAGTGGGCAGTCAGTGGTAGATTATATCACTCATATTAAGTTGGTTGTGACTCATATTTAAGACGAAAAAGGGCTACAATTTGTAATAAGGTATCACTGTAATTTCTTTTTTGTATTCGAGTTATTGTTCTTTTTCTTGTTCAGTAATTGCAGTTTATTGAAAGTTACTTAAATCTGTAAGATACAAGAGTTTGTATTAGTACTTTGGCTTAATTAGGCTGTATTACAGCATTATGAAGTCTAAAACATTTGTAAGTCAGAATCGTACTGAACTGAGGTTTTGTTTTTGGAATGTTGGAGGTCTTCACGATAAATTAGAAGATGATCTGTTCCTGTCAGAAATCAAACAATATGACATTGTTTTGTTGGCTGAGACACATGTTGGGTATGACAAAAATGCATCAGTCGAGGGATTTCATTATTTCCCTATATGTCGAGCAAAATCTACTAACGGTAGGTTCTATGGAGGATTAGCAATTCTAACCCAATTAAACATACGCCCATATGTTTCCTTTCTCAAAACTACTTCTACTGAGTATCAATGGGTGAAATTTGACAAAACGTTTTTTCATTTTCAAAATGACTTGTTCCTTTGTCTTGCATACATACCTCCTGGTCAGTCTACATATGTTAATAACATGCAGCAGGATCTACTAGACTTGCTTGAAAACGATATTTTATTATATAAAAATAAAGGGGATATTATGATTTGTGGAGATCTGAATGCAAGAACTGGTTCTCAAGAAGATTTTATTGCAAATGATGGAACAGATCATATTCCTGTTTGTCATAGTTATAATGTTGATAAGAGCCCTGTGCTTAGACAAAGCAAAGATGTCTGTGTAGATGCAAGGGGTAGAAGCCTACTAGATATTTGCATCGGTAATCAGCTGAGAATTCTTAATGGCAGATGTTTTGGTGACATGCTGGGGCGGCACACCTGTTTCACTCCTAATGGATGCAGTGTAGTAGACTATACCATTGTATCCCAATCAATTCTCGATCAGATATTGTATTTTCATGTTTCCGATTTTGTAGCAACATTAAGCGATTGTCATAGCAAATTATCATGGGGGATGTTAGCCAGGTTTAGTTGCTCTAATAATGTTTGTCATCTGAACCCTTTACCACTAAAATACATATGGAATGACAACTCAGTCACAGAATTTCAGTCAGCTCTTCAGTCTGTGAAAATACAAAACAATATCACAGATTTCATGAATTTGCCCATCACAGATACAGAGAATGCTGCCAGTCTATTAAATAGTATTATTTCTGACGCAGCAAACATTTCTTTAAAGAAACATAGTAAAACTAGCTCCAAGAAAAACTTAAAGAAGCACAAAAAATGGTTTGATTTAGATCTCAAGAGATTGCGTAATCGTGTAATAGCAAATGGAAAATTATATTCTATGTTTCCTAACGACCCATGTGTAAGAGGTAGATACTACAAACTTCACAGGTTATACAATAAATCAAAAAAATGTAAAGAGAGACAGTTTAAAAAGCAGCTGCTAGAACAAATTGAAAATTTACACTCGGAGAATCCGAAGGAATACTGGAAATTGATAGACACGCTTAGAAATGAAAAGTGTGACAATAATACAACTGCCGAGAATATTAAGCCCGAATCTTGGGTTTCTCATTTTGAATCCTTGGGAAAGCTTGATGAGGAATTCAAAGATAGAGCTTCACAGCTGCATCATCTAGTGCAGGAATTAGAAAGTCAAACAGTTTTTAATAATTTAGATAATCTTATCAAAATTGACGAAGTTTACAAAGCTATTAACAACCTGAAAAACAATAAAGCTGCTGGACTGGACTCAATTTCCAATGAGATGCTTAAGGCGGGACAAGGCTCCTTGGGGTTATGTTTCCTTAAACTTTTCAATTCTTGTCTATCAAGTGGGCAGTATCCTTCGCAATGGTCTAATGGGTATATTACCCCCATACATAAATCAAACGATTCTTCTGATCCCTCAAATTATAGAGGAATATCAGTTACTAGTGCTATAGGCAAAGTTTTCAATACAGTACTCAATAATAGATTAGATAGCTTCCTTATAGATAACAGCATAATTGACCAGTGTCAGATTGGTTTTACTAAAAATGCCCGTACGGCTGATCATATGTTTATTTTAAAAACCCTCATTGAAAAGTATTGCAGTAAAGCAGGTGGAAGATTGTATGCTTGTTTTGTAGACTTCCGTAAAGCCTTTGATACAGTTATTCACGAAGGCCTCAGATTTAAACTTCTTGAATTAGGAGTAGGAACAAAATTTTATAATATTATCAAGAATATGTATAACAGTTGTCAGTCATGTGTACGTGTAGGTAATGGTCTAACAGAGGCTTTCAAGGTGGGCGTTGGGGTACGGCAAGGTGATGTACTCAGTCCAAACTTTTTTAAGATTTTTATAAATGATTTACCAAAATATTTTCTATCTTGTCCAGACCCGGTAAGATTACATAATGTAGATTTCCATTGTCTGATGTATGCAGATGATGTTGTTATTCTGTCCGAATCAGCTATTGGCTTACAAGAAAAACTGAAGCGACTTGAGGCTTATTGTGCTGACTGGTGTCTCAACGTTAATATTGACAAAACTAAGATTATCATTTTCAACAAAGCAGGAAAAGGATTTAAATCCAATTTTGTATTTCAAAATAAGATCATTGAATGTGTTTCCTCATATCGATATCTGGGTTTATACTTTTCGGCATCTGGTTCCTTTTCGTATGCCAAGTCTGAACTATACAAAAAAGGGTTGAAAGCATATTTTAAGTTATGTAAAACTATTCTGAATTTACATCCTTGTCTTAAGACAAGTTTACATATATTTGACCATACTGTAAAGCCAATCCTTTTATATGGCAGTGAAATCTGGGGAGTATTTAACCCAGCAAGCTCTAAGTTTCGAAATGGCATTTCTTTTGATAAGATATTTAATAATATAGAGCCTGAAAAACAGCATGTAAAATTTGCTAAATTCATTCTTGGTGTACACCGAAAGAGTACCAATTTTGCAGTTATGTCTGAACTGGGGAGGTTTCCATTCTATTTAGATATTGTTAAAACCATGTTAAAATATTGGCATCGCCTTGAAAACGTTGATCACAATTCATTATTGTTTGATGCATTGGAATGTTCCAAAACTATTGATGGAAATAGTAATTCATGGTTTAGCTCAATAAAGCAACTGTCACATCTTCTTGATATACCGCTTTCCAGGTCAGCTGTTATGAAAAAATCTACATTTGATAAAAACTTATCAAAAATTTTAAAGGAAAAGTATTTGAACGAATGGTATTCTACAAAACAGACATACTCTGTTGGTAAACTGGACACATATACCAAAATAAAAAGTAATTTTGGGTTTGAAAAGTACTTGCAGTCTCTAAGTTTCCCATATAGAAGAGATGTCACTAGACTTCGTATTTCATCCCACAGATTAAGAGTAGAAGTAGGAAGATATTTAAGAATTGACAGGGCTGATCGTACATGCTGTAAATGTTCAATGGGTGCTTTAGGTGATGAGATACACTTTTTACTCGAATGCCCAGCTTTTGATGCTACCAGGGGCTCTTTTCTCAGCCTAGTACAAGATAAATGTAAAAATTTTACAGTAATGGATAATTTTGCCAAATATTTCTGGCTTTTAAATTGTGAAGATGAGAGTGTCTTACAAGAGCTTTCCAGTTTTATTCATTTAAACTTGGATAAGTGAATTGTCCTTGTTCTACTAGTTAATCAGTGGGATTACTTGAGGCAGCTATGAATATATATGAAGAACTAGCTAGTTTATTGGTATAGTCAGAGCTTTGGATGGGAGGGGTATTTGGTGATGATTGGGGGTGGTTTTCTTTGTTTCTCATTGAAACCATATGTTGTGGCCCCTCATCTGAACCGTCTCTCGTCGAGACTGTTCAGATGAGGGGACACAACATGTTTTTATCCAGAGTTAACGAGAGTTATCCCTGATTATCGCCAAATACTCCCTCTTATCTGGGGCTCTGTATAGTACTCTCAGTATGACTGTTTTTACATGCCATGTGGAACGAGGATCTGCTGTATTAATTTGACCATATTATTCTGACAATAACATTGCTTTATGTATATGTATGTTTAACTATAAATGTCACAATCAAGGTATAGTAATGCATATATCACCTTGCATGCTTTGTGGTGTGTTGGTACACCTCTCTATCCTTCCCCTATGTTTACAGGGAGGTAACTTTTCTGGCTTCCTGTTTGCTTTTCTGGTTACTGTAACCCTTCAGGGATAGGGCCTGCTCTTGGGGGAAGGAATTTGCTCCGAGAGGATCATGTTCTTTCCTCTAGAAGTTGGCCCTATGAAAAAAGGGAGGCTGAAATGGATGGCAGGGTTGCTTCCCTTAAAGGGTTCCCCTTGCATATTATTTCATGTTTTATTATAAAGTATACGGTGTCCAATGAACTCTCGAATATGGAATGTCTGTCGTTGCTCATGGCATGTAAGATGGAAGGGTGCGCTTCCATATCTCTTTTTTCTGCCATTTTTACAGAGGGCGTCTTATTGTGACTTCCTGTCAGTTTCCGTAACTATCGCAGCCCTTTTCAGGGGGCTCTGCTCTCGGTGGAGGAGTTTGTTCCTAGGGGAACAAATTCTTCCCATATGAGAGGATTGGCTTTGGGAGGGGAAGCAGCTGCCTAAATGACAAAGTTTGTCCCCCTAAGGGGTGCACCCTTTCACCTCAAATTGTAGTTGTAAGTACCTAAGCGTGCATATCAGTCTTTTTGTTCCTGATACGATCTGTCATTTGGATTTCTTGCCTTGATTATATTTAGTTACTCCATTATCTATTACCCTTTGTAGGTGCTCCTATGTGGGCCGAAAATTCGTAATAAACTTCTTGTATCTTGTATCTTGTATCTTGTGCCGGGTTTTCCAAAAAAATGACGCTCACTTGTTATCGATTTTCTCGTTAAAGGGACTTTCTCCAATGCAGATACTTAGCTGTAAGGTGGACCGAAGTTTTGCGAATACGCCAAACCCAGATTCGTATCAATCGGTTTTGGAACATTTTAAAATTGCAAAAAAACATAACGCTAGTAATTTGAGTTTTCAGAGACCTGTTTTGAGTGGTACGTTTTCGTAGGACCACTTTCTATAACCGAAACAGCTTTTGCTTTAATGTGTACAAATTTATAATCCGGAAACATCTAGGATACCAAGGGCAGTATTTTCAATGGGATTGGAACTTGATCGGGCTTACAACAGCCTTCTGAAATGGGGCAATTTTCACTGAAAATTATGGTCGCCATTTTGGGGAACTATTTTTTACCGGGCAACGCTTCAAAATGAAAATACAATAACCGCTTTTCGAGGGTTTGCGTTCCAACTGGAAGGAATTTTCGATATTTACTACTTTTTCTCGGTTAATCTATATTTAGAGACAAGGGTTACTCACCGTTAGGAATATGCTCCACTTGTAATGCACAAGGGCGGGCACAGCACGCTTCATAACCAGCTTATGTCTAACCAGCATGACATGACGTCAAAATGACGCCGTACTGACGTTGATGCGACGTGATGACGTCGCATCGACGTCAATACGACGTCATTTCAACGTCATGTGCCAGCAGGGTTATGATAAGTGTCCCATGAAAGGGGCAGTCGTAAACAGTGCAGTCTCGGATCACATAATGTGGCGTCTGATTAGGGCCTACACTATTTGAGCCGCGACACGACAAAACAAACAAAGTGGTTGTGCGCCCAGCGCAGACTCAGATCAGCCTGGGCATCCGCCCAGTCTGATCAGAGTCTTCCCTGTCCGCGCGGAGGTAGCTTAGATCCTTAGCTACCCTTTAAGCGCTTAACGAAGAGTCTGATCAGACTGGGTGAATGTCCAGGCTGATCTGAGTCTGCGCTGGACGCACAATCACATTGTTGGTTTTGTCGTGTTGCGGCTCATTTGTATAAGATGAATGGGTATTTGTACTTAAGATAAAACTGGTGAAAACTAACTAAACCAGACACTCCTCAATTGACAAATGGACTCATCCAATTTATGAGAACAGAAGAGTAAACCAGAAAAAAATGGGTTAAATAAGATTTGAAAAAAAAAAGATTATTGCTAAAAATATTAACCGGAATTATTGTGGATACAACTTGATCAGGGTTCCATTAAAAGGTTGGCTTTTTTGGCGCCAGTATTCATGTGGTTTAGTGATACCGAGTTATTTTCGGAAGATTCAATACGTCACGCTTCGTCGGAAAATACCAATAGAGTTTGTACTGCAACGACTCCTTCTAAACCTTTTTAGAGACGCAAACCATATAGATCGGAAAGCTCGTTCCGGTTTGAGACTGCCTTTCTTATTGATTTTCTCCACAAACACGAACATTTCTTTTTAACAAGAAACAAAGAACTCGTGCGATTTGTCTATTTTTATCCACCACCGATTTACCTCATCTGCTAAGAATAACAGATGGAAAACCTATTTTTGATAGTGCATGTACTTCCGTTAAAAAGCACGTTTTTCTTTCGCAAGTGCCTTGAACTTGGCCCACTGTGACTTGGCCACATATCTTTTGCGTTTTATAAACTGATTGCATAAATATAAAACTCTGAATTTAATGCAAACTATTTGGCTTTGCATCCTTAGAAATAAACCAAAACCTGTGTAAGACACAGTGTTTATATATAGCTTAGCTTATAAGCATTAGCTTTTTCAAGAATCATGCAGCGGCGTTGCGAAAAAATCGGCCTTAGGGCATCGCATAATCTGAGTAGTCAGAGTAGCCGGCACTCTGTCCAGAGCCGGTGCATTCTTGGGGGTCTGATCGGTCTTTTTCGGCATATATATTCTTCATGATGCAGACATCTTTCATGCTGAGGATAGACTGATCGGACTGCGTTTATGCCAGAGTGGGCTGCTCTGTGTTCAGTGTATCTGTAAAACCTAAAAGAGCATCAAAAATGGCGGTTCAAATTCATTGTTTAAATTTAGTAGCAGGCGCTTTTGACGATATTTCCCCTTATCACTCATCAAATTTACTGAAAAAAATAAATGTATCCCATCTATCCGTGTGTGTGTCTTATATGTACAACTGACCGTGTTATATATGTAAAGGCTGGTAATGCAGGTGCGTAATATCAACGCATACGCATTGCAACAGACATTTCCTATTGGCCATCAACATGTTCATGAATAGCTGAACTGGAAACCTCTTGCAATGATACAAGTACAGAAAAAGGGGACAATTCAGAATCGTTAAAATTTGAATCTCGTTGAGGATGACTGTTAGGAATTCATGTACAGCTTTATGACAATAGAGGGGCACAGGCAGTTATGCCCAGCATCATCGCACCATCCAACCAACCGGGGCGTCCTACTGATTTGGATTATAGTAGGGCAAGGGCCTATTGTGCTTGCAGTAGGTGCGGATGGGGGTTGTGTGGACATTTTATATATCACTCTAATTTTGCCTTTTTACTTCACCTATACAAATGTACAGAGAAATATTTACACTCGTCGACGAGCTCCTTAGATGAACCTATACTGAACTGACGATGTTCATACATCCATGAACAACACTCATTCATGCGATGTTATGCGTAAGCGGAGTCACGGATAATTCAAATAGATGATGGGCCGACGTAACATTTGATATACGTCATGTCCTAGTGGCGGCTTTTGTACGTCATTATAAAACACGATGGTTAATAACTATTCTTAGTCCTTTCCTCGGCGTTAAATTAGTCAGAACTTCACGAATAAGCAACAAAATTGATGTGAAAACATAGCATAAATATGAAAGATAAATTTCATTTGTCGGAAGTTTATGGAAGTATGAACGCAATGGGTTCCATGCTTTGTTGTTCCCAAATGGTGTAAATCAAGTTATTGTCTCAAACAATAGCAGCATGCATTTTCTTCTCAGAGTATCAAAATTTTGTTTAAGTTACTTCCACTGATGCCACTAAAACCAAAATAAACTTCAGTAAATATAAATTTATTGTCTTCCTCTGATGCCAAGTTCAGATGTGCCAAGATTCCATAGGCATGGGTTTGAAACAGTCTTTCCTAAAATTTGATTCAAATTGAATGCGATTAAGCAGCCGTATAGAAAAGACTTGAAATATGTTCATATAGTAATTTTCCATGAGACATGCCTAACGGCCAAAACGTTGGGAAATTTGTGTGTGTGTGTGTGTGTGTGTGTGTGTGTGTGTGTGTGTGTGAATATTTCATCAATTTGTTTTTCAAATTTTACACTTGTTTTAACCTCACACCTGTGGATAATGCCACCAGTCAAGAAGTTAAGAAATTAAATACTTTGCTAAATAAAAGTTAGCAACAGAAAGTGCACCCTTCATTAACAACTCATGAAAATTTCACTGTCTTAGCTGGGCAAGCCTTCCTTTTAAAAGGAAATTTTATTCCGACTCAGACTGGAATAAAAGAAAGTGAACTATTACACAAGTTTTTGTGTTAATGGTGCAATCAGTGTAAACCTAGATCATACTACGTAGTTTGATGTGAGGCATTGGTTTTGGGACGCCGTGCATTGATGGGTTAAACAAAGATTGTGCGACCTCGAAAGCATCCTCATGCAACGACAGGCCCTACCCCCTCCCCCCACCCCCACCAAACAGACACAGACACACAAAACTGTGTCCTTTGAATAGCATTATAGCCTCATCATAACTCAATAAATCAATCATTGCCCATTGTCTAAAATGTCTAAACTACTATTGTGCAATCTCGGTCATCCAACCAGTTGTATTCTGAAAAAAGAGTTTTGCACTTTTGCATCTTTGTGTGTGTGTGTGTGTGTGTGTGTGTGTGTGTGTGTGTGTGTGTGCGGATGGGGAGGGGAGGTTAAGGGATAGGGGTAGGGTGAGGTGCAGTGGTGGAGATCTTCTCGTTGTGCTGACGTTGACTTTTGTCTCTTTGTTTACCGGCATTTTTCCCCACTTCAGAACCACACACACTGGGCACTCCGCATTCAACATTGATCCAATGTTGATCCAACGTCGTGACGTTAAATCAACGTTGATTCAATGCTGAATCAATGCCTGTGCCTGCTGGGCACTGTACGGATGACTTTCGGCGCATCTGAAATGGAAATAGAAATTTCGGCTCAAGGTGGAATGCTTTTTAAAAGGCGCAGTTCTTTTCATTTGAAGTTTTTTCACCCACACAATCATGTTTTTTAACGATACTGCGAACTGAACAGGTTTTCTAGGATATTTTTATCATCCCATCGTCATCTCTATTGCACTTATTTCCATGAATATCGTTAAAAGTGTAAAATTGGGACACCTAAATAAAAAATGATTTTCGTAACTGTCCCGAAAATTGCAGTTTGTTTTATCGAAGGAAAAACATGTATATAAAAGATGGAGATGGAATGGAAACAGTATAGACCTTGATCTCTTCAGATCAGTCTGATGTTGCTCAGACATATTTGTCGCAATATTTAGAATCTAGACTGTAATCTCTTTTATTGCCATTGCATTTAAAATTGAGCCACGAAAAGACAAAACCAACAATGTGGTTGTGCGCCCAGCGCAGACTCAGATCAGCCAGGGTATCAGACTCTTTGATCAGTCTCTTAGTTAAGAGCTCAAAAGGTAGGTAAGGGTCTAAGCTACTTCAATGCGGACAGCGAAGACTCTATTCAGACTGGGCGGATGCCCAGGCTGATCCGAGTCTTCGCTGGGCGCACAAAACCCCATTTTTGGTTTTGTCATGTCGCGGCTCAGTTATTATCAAAGTGAAGAGTGCAATACATGATAATTGGGCCACTTCAAACGATAATATTGTGTTGTCTTCTGTTGTCATAGCAACTCCGAGAAAAGTCTGCGCATCCACGCATTCTGTTAATGATCATTTCTGTTGGCTAAGTGAATTCTGCAAGCACTCACGTTTAGGAGACCCTGATCAGGGTATATTCACAGACTAATATTTTAAAGAACTTGGCGAAACAGCAATATTCACCCAACTCACAATTTCAATAATCGACTTTACTTCTACCGTTATTATCAAAATAATTAGAACACTTTTATTATTATTTTTACTCTTATTGTTCTAATTTAAGCGAATAAATGTCAATGTGCTTTACGGCTGTTGGTCGATTAGCAAACACTGCAGATCTGAGAAGTCTGATCAGGGTCTGCACTGTTTACTCAAGTACTTCTGCCCTCATACGTAGGAAAATTATATACGCTTACATGTACACTGTACAGTGAAATCTTAATCCTTATGCGCGGAAAACCAGGGGTAAAAACCCGACGTCTATTTACAACTTATCGGGTATTCTATGAATATGTCACATATTTAATAACTGGAATATGTGCCCAAGTTAGCATCAGAGTTTGTGCACACGCTGAATGGAGTTGTTGACATTTATTCATTGGTAAGGAAATCTTAGTCTCATTCTTTGAGTGGGTGGTGGTTGACTTGTGATTTTACACTATTTCAGTCATTTCTAGGTAATGAAAGGGTGATAATGAAAAGCTGATTGCAACAGATCCCTGTTTAAAACTGAAACAAATTGCACTTTCAGCGGTGTCGAACCTGGAGCGCTAGCTTAGCAGGCAAGCGCTTACCCACCAAGCTCCCGAGGACCCAAGCGTATGCTAGAATATATCACTGGCTGGTTAGGGATTTTACAGATCTATCTGACCTCGGGGAAGCGAGTTTGACGAGGAGGCGGAGTAATCGATTTACAGGGCTCGTATCCGGGACCTCTAGAATTTAAGCCCAGAGGGTAATAATGTGTAAGTTGAATTGCCTTTTACAAAATTTATGCAGTTACACCACATAATACTGAATACCTCCACAGTAGTGGCGTACTGCTTTTTACTTCATTCGTAAAGCCTAGCTACACAGAAGAACAACAGATGGATAGATGACTTGCGATTTTACATCCTCCGTTCGACAATATTTCAGTCATTTCATAACGATGGAATGGTGCTAGTGAAATGTTAATGTGCAGTCAAACCTCGTTTACGATTAGAAAGATTTCCACCCAAGCGAGAATCGAACCCGGGACCGCTAGATCAGCATTCCGTTGCTTCATCCATTGAGCTACTGGGACTGAACGAACAATATGTGAGTAGTAAAAAAAAAATAAACAAATAAATAAATAAAATCCCAAAATTCTTTGTGGTCATTTTTTCTTTTATATCGAAGCAAATCATGTGCACAAAAATATGCTTTGAATATATACAAGTCGATTTGACGACGCTTGAATTTTTGTTTTCAGATGGGAATGGAACTGCGCGTTTATCAGTCTGAATATTTGAGACGCAACAGAAGAAAACCATCAAAATGGTTGTGCGCTCAGCGCAGACTCAGATCAGCCTGAGCGTACGCCCAGGCTGATCAGACTCTTCGCTGTCCGCATGGAAGTAGCGTAGACCCATAGCTTCCCTTTAAGCGCTTAGCGAAGAGTGATCAGACTGGGTGGATGCCAAGGCTGATCTGAATCTTGTTGATTTTCTTGTGTTGCGGCTAATTTTACAATGCTATTTTGAAATAAGGGGCATATTGCTGATGTACATGCCCATAAAAATCACACTTTCGTTTTAAACAATGAAAAAGAAAGGAAGTGTTGTTTCATTAAAAGGGTGTATAGTGAAAGTGCGTTTTGTGCATTGTACAGTTTGACATCCGTAACTGAATTCAATGATGGCTGATGTTCCATTTGGTATATTTGACTCCAACTATTCGTTCATGTCTTTAAAATGGCTATGCCATCTTTGGATTTATAAAGATACATTTGATTTATCAGGGTTTTGTTGTTTAGTCTTGTCGGGATGGTCAGTTAACCTAACCACACTATTCCAGGCAGGCTTAGACCTCCTAAGCGGTTAACCAGTACATATTACTAAGTGCACATATTTTCGCCAGTAACTGACAACTACCCTTCTTGAATCAGAGGAAGGAGAAACGAAAGTATGTGGCCGGACCGGGTATCGAACCCGGGACCTCTGGTTCTTGAGTCAGACGCGCTACCGATTTCGCTACGCGGCCCGGCGATTATCAGGATATGTCGCACAAACAGTGATCCAGATTATATGGACTGACCGGAATTTCTCTGTTTGTCCGAGAGCCTGCTGATCTAGCGGTTCCGGGTTCGAGACCAGCTGGAGACGGAATTTTTTTCAACTGCAACCGGGCTACATTGCACACAGCATTTCATTATCACACTTCCACGGTCCTGAAATGACTGAAATACTGTTGAAAAGTACGTAAAATTTCAAGTCATCTTTGCTGAGTGTGTAGAGCAAATTTCATGGATTTCTCGTTTAAGAGTTAAGTTGTAGTTTCATTGCATTGTGCGGTGGCTATATCTGATAAGTTGAGATAGTTTTGGGGAAATGAATTTATATAAGCCGTGCTCTACAAGATTATCGGGCAGCTGGTGGCTATTGACAATCAGAGACTCGTTGTTCCCCATGGGATTTGAAGAAAAATGCGCTCTAGGCCTTTCGAGTCGCGTTCTGCAGCTCTGACTACCTCGCAAATAAGAGACTGAGTTAACTACCCTCACACTTGGCCGTTTAGCTTGGGTCATTTGATGCCTTCAAAGCTCAAGTGGCCAAACACTATCTTTAAGATGACGTTGTTTAACATTGTAACTAACGGTATTATCCTCGTTTCATAACAACTTGCAAGACCTGCAGTTTTGCGTAGGAATTATTTATTTTATCATCATTAATATTTTATTATTGTTTTTCTTTACTTAATTAAGTTTATTTTTGTTGTTTTGTTTTTATCTTTTCATTCTGATTTATTTCAACCTGCTTTTTATTTATTTCATGTTTGATTTCGAATTTCACTATGATTATTTATGCTTTCATTTAATAGTTTCAGTTTCATTTATTTACATTTTTTGTTTTGTTTTTATTGTTGTTGTCATAGTTTTCTGTTTACTTCCTATACATGTAGCTGTAATCCTTGGTCTTCGCCACTTGCGAAGTTTTTTTCCTTAGTTTATGATATATGAGCCGCGACACGACAAAACCAACAATGTGGTTGTGCGCC
The DNA here is from genome assembly GCA_963989385.1 of Ctena decussata. Classification (NCBI taxonomy): domain Eukaryota; kingdom Metazoa; phylum Mollusca; class Bivalvia; order Lucinida; family Lucinidae; genus Ctena; species Ctena decussata. The sequence continues at coordinate 66,009,444 of OZ022513.1, forward strand.
CAGCGCAGACTCAGATCAGCCTGGGCATCCGCCCAGTCTGATCAGAGTCATTGCTGTCCGCATGAAGGTACTTTAGACGCTTAGCTATCCTTTAAACGCTTAACGAAGACTCTGATTGTACATGTTTTTTTTTTTTTTTTTTTTTTTTTTTTTTCATACTAATTAGCTTAGTCTGTCTTACAGCTGTTTTACTCTTGTTGAATTTTATACCTTGGTTATAGCAGTCGGTTCAAAAGCTCGTAAGAGCTTATGTTGATTTGTTGTAAACTTGCCGACTTTAAATAAATCTTATCTTATCTTATCTTATCTTATCTGATCAGACTGGCCGAATGCCCAAACTGATCTGTCTGCGCTGGGCGCACTACCACATTGTACGTTTTCTCGTGTCGCGGCTCATATTAACTTTGATAGAGTAAACTTGCAGTCCAGTCCTTATTAGCATTACTACCTCTGCCTGTGTTTTCAGATATTTGAAAGTGGAAAAACTGAACAGAGATCTATGTTGTAGCATTCGACTAGCTTACAGAATGGACGACGAGAAACTTACCCAGCTCTACATGCAGTGTATAGACTGCAGAACATCCTTTGAAAAGTGCAACCCACGCATCTTACCCTGCCTACACTCAATCTGTCCAGTCTGTTTCGAGAAGCTGCAGAAGGACGAGACCTCTGTATGCCCGTATTGCTCGGAAATAATTGATTGGTCGGCTTTCAAACCAGAACATATACCAGAGGATCATCACCGAAGATCTGTTATTGACTATCTAAGAGTTAAAGATAACAAGAATGGTGAAATACACTGCACCGAATGTGGTAATGGTAATGTTACTGTGCGATGTAGCGACTGTGCAGCAACGCTGTGTCCTAATTGTTTACCAGGTCATGACAGATACACCAAGGGCCACACAGTTATACCACTGAATGAACTGAAAAATAAAGCTTTCAATGAAGTCGTTTGTCCCGTACTTTGCGCTGAACACAAGTTACCATTGTCGAAATACTGCCACAGTGACCAAACTGCCATCTGTAAGTTCTGCGAGTTCTCTAACCACCAACAAGCTAAGGACCACTTAGTAGAAGATATTGAAGCGGCTTACACAGAAAGAAAGCGAGATTTGGAGTCAGCCATTGCAGAATTCAAGGCCATCACAGAAATAGTTGAAAATAAGAAAGTCAATATCGATAATGAAATATCAAATATAAGTAAGACCAAAGAAGAACACGAAAGGAACTTCGACGCTTCCGTAAAAAACGTGAGTCAGTACTTTGAACGTAGGCGTAAAGGCTTTAAATCCAGTCTTAATTCTTTTCTAGATGAACAAGATGATTCTCTAAATAAGAAACTGAAATTTGTCTCGTCAGTTGATAGTAAATTCAAAGAGGCTTTGCATTTTGCGGAAAATGGACTCACATATCTAGGACAAGAAGATTTCTGTCAGATTGAAAACCTCATTTCAGCCCGATTCCAAAGTCTTAGCAATACTGGAAAGGCATTAACATGTGACGTAACTGGTATGAAACATTTCACATTTCTTCCTTGTAAAGTTGGCGCACTAGACCAAATCTTGGCATCGAAAAAATGGTTGTTACTTATAGGATATTATCTCGATGTTAAGGAAGAAACAAGAAAACTTCACAAAGATGACAAAGATACAACAGTTGCATTACTGTACGTGTTTGTAGGCAGTGAACCAGAGGCGGGAGAACAAAGTAACCCTTTTCAAGTATCTCTAAAAAGCAAGGAAGGCAGAGAAGTCAATACAAAAGTAAATTTCAACGAGACCCAAGGTTGCTTTCAAATTTGCGGTGAGTTGACCTCGTCTGGAGAATATTCTTTGGCGCTGTATTTGGAAAAAGAATTAAAGGAGAAGCGTACAATACACTTCATAGGCAACGAGATAACTGGCGAGGACCTCATTAAAGGTATCCCTTTATTTTACAGTTTTGATGTTAAATCTCCGCCCTAGGCCCTCATAGTCACTTAATACTAATCGTTCCAAGGCTGTTCTTAGACTCAGCAGGCACATGACATCGAAATGACGTCGTACTGACGTCAATGCGACGTCATCACGTCGCATTGACGTCAGTACGACGTCATTTTGACGTTAGGTGCCTGCTGGGCTGTTGCTTTCATCTGTCGCAGCTCAACTCTGTTAGGCTCATTGTCTGTATCTCTCTTTCACTCTTTCTTTCTATCTGTCACTGCAAATGTGCTGTACAGTTATCTCGTCACGTTTCACATCTCTTTTCTTGCCGTTACTTTTGCTTTCCAATCTTTCAGAGGATTTTCCATCAAAAATTATTTATTTTCAATGCAGCTGGTGTTAAGTGAAAAACCCTCTGAAAGAATGGAATGCAAAAATAAATCCCCGCACGTAATTATAGTGCAGGTTATATTATTTTCTAGTCCTCTTTGATAACTGGCCTCATTCTGGTTCTGTTTCAAACAACAGTTCTGCGGAAGCGGCGGTGCTTCGAGGCTAGGACGTTATTACTCGTCATGCACTTGAACAGACTCAGTTTAACCGAGTCTGCTTTTTTCGCCTCTCTGATGCATTTCTTACTTCAGAGGATCTTCCTTCAGAATTAATTAGCCGCGACACGAGAAAACCAACAATGCGGTTGTGTGCTCAGCGCAGACTCAGATCAGCCTGGACATCTGCCCAGTTTCATCAGACTCCTCATTAAGTGCTCAAAGGGTAGCTAAGCTTCTAAGCTACTACCATGTGGACAGCGAAGACTCTGATCAGACTGGGCGGATGCCAAGGCTGATCTGAGTCAGGCTGCGCTGGGCGCACAACCACATTGTTGGTTTTGTCGTGTCACAGCTCATTTATTTGATTACACAATTCTTTCTCTTTCGCACGGGTGGGAAACTCCATAATCAGAGCCAATGGCTATGATAAGGAAAGGTTGTGGCGGTTTTCCGGAGCACGTGCGGCTATGATTATACCGGCCAAAATTCGGACTAAGAATAGGTAAGTTTCTCATTCGCGGTATAATTTCGTTTTTACGGCATGGAATCTCAAAAAAGGGAGAATGTAGTTCAATGCTCATGTCTTTTAACTTCTTTTCTACGCTAAGGTAAGTTGTCATACGCGTACGATTTTGTCTGAATCATTTGTGTCGCGGGGTGGCAGTAGGCTAATTTACAGATAGGCAGCTAACAACTGAGTTGAAATTCCTGTTGAAATGATATAAACGTGAGAATTTTGGTTGTCGAAGAGCGTGCACTGATTGTCTGATCCTTCTCCATTCGCAAAAAGTAAGAACTAAAAGCAAATAAGAGAAATTGAGAATGAATAAACCGAGGCTCTGCTTATGTCGAGCGGCTCTGATTATATCGGACGGCTCTGGTGTAGGACGGCCTCTTTTGTAAGAGATGGTTACTACTGAAGTAAATGTCTTGTAGTAGTGCTAGATATTCACTGTATGAGCGTTGTAAAACAAAACTTAGTCTACATCACGTTCAGGGACGCGAGTTTGATGTTTGTTTTGGTTTTAAGGGCCGAAAAAAATAGTTGCAGTGTTTGACAGATGATTGATTTCCCAATATCATTAAAGCGAGGAAAGGGAGGTTTTAATAAATGCAATAGATTTCAAGTTAATGAATCTTGTCGTTCATAACACATCTAGTACTGCCTTATACTCAGGGTATTTTAGGTATGCTATAATGTCGCACCTGTTTTAGCAAGGTGCGATATAGGCGTCCGGTTTTTCGTCCGTCCATCATTTCGTCCGTCCGCCATTTCGTTCGTTGTCATATGTGTACGATTTTGCCTGAATGTTTTGTGCCTTTGATTTAAAGATTGGGGCACCTACCCTCGCCATTGATATTCCTGTTGATTATAAACGTAACAATATCAAATTCAGTGCGACAGACGCGCATTTCTGTATTTAACTTCTTCATTGTCGAGAATTTTCAAGAATGGGAAAGGATCAGACAGTCACGCTTTTTCGACCACCAAAGACTCTCATGATTATAGTATTTCATGCGTCAGTAAGTATGCCAGTAAGTGTGGCTGGGAGAAGACTGCTTCTTCCTTCCGAGACCTTCCCATCACTGTTTTTTCAACTTTTGGGGTTTAACGATACTGAAGATGTTAAATACAGAAATGCGCGTCTGACGCACTAAATTTGGTATTGTTACCGTTACGTTTCTCAACAGGAATATCAGTGGCGAGGGTAGGTGCCCCAAACTTTAAATCATTTTTTGTCACCGCAAGGCGGACGCACGAAAAACCAGACGCCTATATCGCACTTTGCTAAAACACGTGCGACATTAAAGTATACCTAAAATACGCTGAAATATAAGGCAGTACAAGATGTATGCTATGGACAACAAGATTCATTAACATTTATTAAAACCTCCCTTTCCTCGCCATCATTACTTCAGTAGTAACCATCTCTTACAAAAGAGGCCGTCCTACATCAGAGCCGTCCGATATAATCAGAGCCGCTCGACATAAGCAGAGCCTCGGTTTATTTATTCTCAATTTCTCTTATTTGCTTTTAGTTCTTATTTTTGCGAATAGGGAAGGATCAGACAATCAGTGCACGCTATTCGATCACAAAAACTCTCACGTTTATATCATTTCAACAGGAATTTCAACTCAGTTGTTAGCTGTCTATCTGTAAATTAGCCTACTGCCACCCCACGACACAAATGATTGAGACAAAATCGTACGCATGTGACAACTTACCTTAGCGTAGAAAAGAAGTTAAAAGACATGAGCATTGAACTACATTCTCCCTTTTTTGAGATTCCATGCCGTAAAAACGAAATTATACCGCGAATGAGAAACTTACCTATTCTTAGTCCGAATTTCGGCCGGTATAATCATAGCCGCACGTGCTCCGGAAAACCGCCACAACCTTTCCTTATCATAGCCATTGGCTCTGATTATGGAGTTTCCCACCCGTGTTTCGGCGTATTGTTTGCGTTGGTACTAATGTGCTACAGCAATGTTTTTTTCGCACGAAACCGCCTCAGATCAATGCATTCTAAAAGTCAAATCTCTATTAAAACTTATCATTCAAAATGGTATCAACTTGTGCAAAATGCGTGTCATAGATTCTTGATGTTTCAATTTGCAGGATTTGCATTCTTCTAAAACGTAAAACGTTTTTGTTTCTGTGAAATATTTTCGATAGAGCAGGGGGGTTTTCATTTGATTTTTTATACTTTCAGAAGAGTTTCCCTTTGGCCATAAAGAACGGTTAGACCATTTAGATCCACTGACTTTTAGGCAACAGGAAATGCAATGCCCAAATTGCGCTGAGACATTCAGTTTTGAAGACGAAACCAGATTTCCTAGAATACTGCCCTGTCTTCACGTGTTTGGTACAGACTGTATGGCCAAGCTGCAATCTGACGATGGTTCAATTACTTGCCCTGTGTGTGATGAAAAACACATTATTGAAGGTACCCCGACTGAATGTTTCCCTAAGGATTACTCTCGTTGGAACCTTTCTGTTTACTGGAAGATTAGGTCGGAGGGAGACTATATTCAATGTCAAGATCATGTAGGAGTCAAGGCTTCTGTTTGGTGCATGGTCTGTGGCCAGTTTGTCTGCGATACTTGTAGCCGAGCTCATATGGAAAAAGGACATCATCCTATGACACCACTTCCGGCGAAAGAAGATTTAAAGGGCTCAGGAATTTCGGAGCTGCACCAGTTCTACACATGCCAGGAAAAGGGTCATGAAAAGAGGCTATTAGAGTTGTACTGTTTAACGTGTGAGAAAGTGATATGTCATGCATGCCAGTTCGTTGCTCATCAGACACCACATAAGGTTGAAGAGTGCTCAGCAGTGTATCAGCAGAGGCACAAAGAAACAATGGATCTGCTGCAGCAAGTTACAGAAACACAGAAAAGAACAAACCGACTCTCATTCCATGTTCGTGAAGAAATTGATGCCCTAAAAGCCAACGTAGATAATCAACTACAAAGAGTACGTAAAACATTCAATAACTGCAAGGCCGCCATAGATGCCAGGAAAAAATACATCGACTCGGAACTTTTAAAAGTGTCCTCAGCTAAGGAAACCGAACTAAAAGCACAGTTAACAGAGCTTGAGAAAACGGGAACAACTATTAAGACCTCAAGTAACAGAGCTTTGGATCTTATGGGGTTTTCTAGCGAGATCCCTTTTCTTCAGATTTATTCAACGTTGAAAAGACGACTTCAGTTTGCTTTGGATACTTTAAAGCAGACCAATGTTTCTGAAAATGCTTTGGTATGGTTTATAGACGACTTCATTCCGAAACGAATTGAAAGCGAAACACAGAAAATGGGCAGCGTATGGCCTGGTAATTTATGCTTTTACAAGTCTAAGGTTCTGGCTCTCCCTGCAACAGCTGGCCAAGAAACAGCTATTCTTAAACTACAATTTGTGGACAACGAGGACAAAACTGTTTCTCTCAAAAACCTTGGCGAATATGCCAAAGCTGAAATAACTGATACTAAAGGGCGTAAACTGGAACCCAAGCAGATAAAAATAAATTTAGGAGAAGACGGTGTTGTTACAGTTCTTGCTACCATAGCAGAAAGCGGTGACTACAGCTTGATGTTCTATGTGATGGGCACTGCTGTTATTAAGGAAGGAGTGAATGTTAAAGTGGAACCAGTGGTTGAGGGCGAGGAGAAAACAGCTGAAAACAAAGGAAAAGGTATTTGCTAATATGTTCAAATGTACCACACTGATACAATTATCATATTTCTAATTTATGTACATGAATCATACCATATTAACCATAAAATTTCATACCGACTTAAGTGCGACTGAACCAGATATCGTTTTTCAACTTCTGCAGTGCGGCTCTAGAAGTATACAAACTGCTCTTGCTTTGAAAGAACTTGTGTCTTTATAAACATAAAAACGTATCTTTTGCTTTATTGTATTCATTGGCTTATACAAATGGTATAAACTAGTTCGCCAATTTTCGCTTCCTGCAGAGACTGTCAATCATATTTGGCTTCCATCGAGACTATCCGCGGTCTGTTGCTTCCTTCAGGAACTACCGTCCTCGAAAAATGGCTTCCTGCCAAGACTGTCCGCGTGACTCTGCTTCCTGCCGAGAGCCTCGGTAGGAAGCAGAGTCACGCGCGGACAGTCTCGGTAGGAAGCCAGTTATCATGTATAGAAGTCTCAGCAGGAAGCAAGAGACCGCGGACAGTCTCGGTGGAAGCCAAATATGACGAACAGTCTCTGCAGGAAGCGAAAATTGGCGGACTGGTTTATACCCTGAGTTATGGCGGCTGACAACGAATTCAGTTTACTCTCTGTCATCTGATTTTAAAATACTGCCAAATCTGATCATATATATTTCAAGATTAATTTATCAGTCACTTTTAAATTAGTTTATTATGTTATTTCTCGCGGCTTATTTAGGACGCCAACTAGCATGTATATTTTTGTTTGTAGATGAAGAGAAAGTCAAGAATGAGAGTGGAGAAAAGGCCACCGTTTTAGAGATTGGCCAGAAAACTGAGGTAAACTGATGATGAGTCACTTTAATCTTGATTACTTCAAAGCTACCCATTTGGCTGACTGATTGATTTTTACTTGACTCGCATGTATTCTCTTGTAGTTATCATATACATTTATGTTTTTAAGGCAGAATCGTAGCCAGTCAAACAAATGTAAGGGCCCTGCTAGTTAGTATTCTTGACTTCGTCAAAAGTGTATCCAAAATCATTTATCACCATAATAAGCTTAGCAGAAACCAACTTCATGTACATGTATAGGCTATTTGCTGTCTATAAAACAGGACATTTTTTGGATTTTCCCATTTATTACTGGGGATAAAAATGATCTTCTTGCTCCGCTGGTATTTTCTAACTAATGCATAACTGAGAACTGACTTTCAGAATTTTATCTTGTCATTTTCTTGTTTTTGTCTATCAAATCTATTACAAAGTTTTAAGCTTAAGTGAAGGGGCGTTCAGTAATTTAATGAAACAACCATAACTCATGCCCTTTATGCATCTCAATCGCGAAGATTAACAGTTATACAGGTATCACTAAATGCAGCTAAGCTTTTGTATGCCAATCACATAACAATAGTCATAGCTATATGTTAACCATTCTAAAGGCTGTTACATTTTTTTATTTACTCTCTCGTAAAATACAGTCAAAACAATGGTAAAAAAGGCATTTTTCAAAATAAACTTTTTTGTTTAATAATACATTTTATTCAAGAAAACTTTACATAAGTTATGTATTATACAGCGATTATAAGGCACTTAACTTCATGATGATATATGTGGTAGTTTTAGAGATACTTGGTAAAAATGGCATGTTTTATATACAGTAAACGAGCTGCGACACGAGAAATCCAACAAAGTGGTTGTGCGCCCGGCGCAGACTCAGATGGCTACTCTGATCAGACTCTCCGATAAGCGCCTAAAGGATAGCTAAGGATCTAAGCTACCTCCATGCGGACAGCGAAGACTCTGATCAGACTGGGCGGATGCCCAGGCTGATCTGAGTCTGCGCTGGGCGCACAACGACTTTGCTGGTTTTCTCGTGTCGCGACATAAATAGTTTTCTGTTTTCCAGGAAGTAATTCAGATAGAAGACTCTTGGCAGAGACAAACAAGAGAACAAACAGCCACAATCGCTAGATTGCAACAAGAAAATACACAGCTTAAAACATCAATAGCACAGAAAGAGAAATATTCTAAAGGTTAGCAGAAATTTAAAAATTTTAGAAAGTTAAAATTGATTGAATTCAGAAGAGACGTTCTCTTTTCTTAGTGTTTTTTTATTCTTAATGCTCCAGTATGTGGCGTGAGGGATATGTTGGTGTTCTGCATAAAAATTATTATATTTAATAGAGTATCAATGTTTGAATATTTCCTTTTATTATTCTTTTTTGTCTCTAGAAAACTTGATGCGTTTATATAGAACTGCTTAGTTTATTGACATCAGAATGTCCGAAAAAAATTCCTTTGAAAGGTTTAACGGCATAGATACTTTATTCAATTTCAGGTTCCTCTTTGAACCCTTTATGTGTTTTTCTAAAGGAATGCATAATTTCTTGGTAGTAAAATGCCCGTTAAAGATTGCTTCAAACTTTAAGAGTCTGCTAGCAATTTCATATAAAACGGATTGGAAATCAAAAAGATGTCTCTATTTAAATTCCTTCCCTTCATTCCTATGTCTCTTTCTCTGGTATTTGCAGCAAAAACACATTTGTCCTGATAAAATAATAACTTGATAATACAATTCTACATAGATACTGAGGACAAACTTAGACAAGAACTAACAAAAGCACAGGAAGCACAGAATAAGTCAGTTGATGAAGCCGAAAAGAAAAACAAAGAACAGACGGAGAAAATAACAGCCATTGAAAAGGTTACTGTTTATAGAAATGTGAATAGGGATCATCATTCTTGACGTTCTGTTTACTTACATGAAAGTCATTACACGTCAAACTAGATCGACTTTTCTCTTAAAGGAAAGACTTTGCTCCTGGAGAAGCAAATTTTGTCCTATAAGAATTGACCTGAATGGAGACGAGAGGCAAATCTTCCTGGAAAGTGTATCAATTTAATTTGACCCGCGACACGAGAAAACCAACAAAGTGGTATGTGTGTCCAGTGTGAACTCAAAATAGCCTGGGCATCCGCCCAGTCTGACCAGAGACTTCACTATCAGCATGGAGCTAGCTTAGATCCTTACCTTAGCCACCCTTTAAGCGCAAAGCGAAGTTTCTGATCAGACTGGGCTGATGTCCAGGCTGATCTAAATCTTTGCATGGCGCACATGCCGCTTTGTTGGTTTTCTTGTGTCGCGGCTTATTTAGGTACTTCCCTATGGAACTATCTTATGCGCCGTGCCTCAATAGGATGCATACACATTGGCATAATGCTAAAAGTTTCGGATAGGCCGGTCTGTTTATGTTTACGAACTATAGCATAATTTAGAGCAAATGTTAAGAGCGTATAAAACTCGTCAAAGACCCCTACAAATATTTTAAAGCTGATCCTTCCCATACGGTGCTGCCGTCGTGTTAATTTTTTTTGTATGTTGTTTCTGCTTGTCTATAGACATCTAGCAGCATGGTAACTTGCAAAGCTGCCCACTGTGCTTTTTGGTGTGTTTATAATTATGCCCCCAACTTCGGAGAAGTTGAGGGGGCATATTGGTTTGGGCCTGTCCATCCGTCTGTCCGTCTGTCCGTCTGTCCGTATGTCCGTCCGTCCGTAACGCTTTATGGCAGGTAGGAAACTCAAGAACCGCTTATGCTAGGATCTTGAAATTTCATATGTGGTATGTGCATGAAAAATAAGCGGACCCGTATTTTTTCTTTTTTCCGCCGGTCAGGTATTTCCAGAGTTATGCCCCTTTTTCGACTTAGCCTATGGAACCTTGTGAACAAAATATCTTGAGAACCCCTGCTGCTAGGATCATGATTTTTTGCAGGATAACATTGCCGAAGGTGTAGAAGACCTGATTAACTTGTGAATTTTTTTTATAAATTTTTGACCGAGTTATGCCCCTTTTTCAGCTTAGTGCATTGTAAGCCTATGGAACCTTGTGAACAAAATATCTCAAGAACCCCTTAAGCTAGGATCCTGATATTTGGCATACAGTTACAGACTAAGGGTTAAATGAACTGATTAACTTTTGAGCCTATTTCAATAATTCTCAGTTGAGTTATTCCCCTTTTTTGGACATAGGCATTTGTATAGGAACAACCTTGTGAACAAAATATCTAAAGAACCACATAAGCTAGGGTCCGTAAATTTAGCATGCTGGTTTGGACTAAGGTGTAGATGAACTGATTAACTTTTGAGCATATGTGGTAATTTTTTGGTTGAGTTATCCCCCTTTTCAGGCCTTAGGCATTTTATATAGGAATAACCTTGTGAACAAAATATCTGAAGAACCGCTTAAGCTAGCACATTTATATTTGGCATACAGTTACAGACCAAGATGTAGATGAACTGATTTACTTTTGAGCATATTTCTTAAATTCTCGTTGATCGAGTTATGCCCCTTTTTCGACTTAGTGCATTGTAAGCCTATGGAACCTTGTGAACAAAATATTTCAAGAACCCCTGATGCTAGGATCATGATATTTTGCAGGAAGATACTCCCTAAGGTGTGGATGACCTGATTAACTTTAGAAAAAAATTGTAAATTTTTTATCGAGTTATGCCCGTTTTTCGACTTAATGCATTGAAGCCTATGGTACAAAGGTACCTTTACATCCAGTCAAGAACCGTAAGAGCTAGGAACTTGAAACTTTAAACACATGATCAGTATGAAAAATAAGCGAACACATGTTTTTCTTTTTTCCGTGGTCACATATTTTCAGAGTTATGCCCCTTTTTCGACTTAGCCTGTGGAACATTGTGAACAAAATATCTCAAGAGCCCCTTACGCTAGGATCATGAGGTTTTGCAGGATGACAATGCCGAAGGTGTAGATGACCTGATTAACTTTTGAAACAAATTTGTGAATTATTGACCGAGTTATGCCCCCTTTGAGACTTAGTGCATTGTAAGCCTATGGAACCTTGTGAACAAAATATCTCAGGAATCCCTGATGCTAGGAGCATGATTTTTTGCAGGAAGATGCTGCCTATGGTGTAGATGTCCTGATTAACTTTTGAAAAAAATTTGTGAATTTTTGATCGAGTTATGCCCTTTTTTCAACTTAGTGCATTATTTGCCTGTTGAACCTTGTAAACAAAATATCTGGAGAATCCCTGATGCTAGGATCATGATTTTTGCAGGTTGATATTGCCCAAGGTGTAGATGACCTGATTAACTTTCGAAAACAATTCTTAAATTTTTGACTGAGTTAAGCCCCTTTTTCGACTTAGTACATTGAAGCCTATGGTACAAAGGTACAAGCATTATTGGATGAACCTTCTTTAGAGGCAAGCATATGGTTGGGGGCATAGTGTTTCATAAACACATTTTCTAGTTTGAAAAAGGAAAATGTTAGAAATAGATTTTTCATGTATTTTCAATATCTGTATGGTTAAAAAGCCCAACAGAACCTAGAACGAGGGTGGTGATTGGTTTGAAACAAGTTTATGCCTCATCCTTAAACTCCTAGTAACTTATTACTGACCGTTTCAAGGCGATGCTTCTGGTAAGATTAGCTATTATTGTCAATGTCGGTTTTTAATTTGTCTTTGACCTTTTAAGTATCACACACTTCTCAACTACTTTCCTCCGTGCTACAAATGACAATTAGCTCTGCCAAGAGACCGCTACAAATGACATTTAGCTCTGCAAAAAGAGACCGCTTCAAATGACATTTAGCTCTGCCAAGAGACCGCTTCAAATGACATTTAGCTCTGCCAAGAGACCGCTACAAATGACATTTAGCTCTGCAAAAAGAGACCGCTTCAAATGACATTTAGCTCTGCCAAGAGACCGCTTCAAATGACATTAAGCTCTGCCAAGAGACCGCTTCAAATAACATTTAGCTCTGCCAAGAGACCGCTTCAAATGACATTTAGCTCTGCCAAGAGACCGCTTCAAATGACATTAAGCTCTGCTAAGAGACCGCTTCAAATGACATTTAGCTCTGCCAAGAGACCTACTACGAGTATATTACGTTAAAAACTTGATTTCATAAAGCACATGAAACATCTATTTTCTGTTTCATAACGCGACGTTGCTCTTTCACACGACTCAGAAATCAAACACATCGGTATTTTACAAGATTAAAAGTAAATAGACACAGCGACGAATAACATTCATGTATAATAGTGCAACGAAAGCACCACCTTGGAACGGGCAATAATAGATAACTGAATATCTTTAACCTAATTAACGGAGCTCCAACTCTCTCGCTGGCTTCCATCATGATTCACTTCACATTTAGTTCAGTCCGCATGGATGCCATGAAATGTACTCGTGAAGGATCACTGATAACATACACCTAACAAGAAAAATCTTTAAAAAAGGATAATCGGCGCAGATTAAATGGAAGTGTGTTTAGTTATATGTGACAGTGCCTGGGATTTTGAGCCTTGTGGAGGTGCGACGTTGACGTCACGAAACGTGAAATGAAAGTGACGTCATCAAATTTGCACGTTAAGTTAATTTGATTTCCGCGCATTGACTAACAAATTTTAAAGCGTCACCTGAAAAGAGTGATTCAACTTTTCTATAGGAATAAAAAGTATGCAAAGACCAGGAACTGAAACAATCAAAATCCAAATCCAGCCCTCAAACCATAGTTGGAAACAACTAAGATTACAAATAATCAAGATACAGAGAACATATGGCCAACCGAGTGAGCAGCTTGTTCCCAAAAGGTGGCCACTCAGTCTTTAATTTTCTTCATCTATACTCTTTTAAGAATGTTCCCGTAATAGATCTTTGAAATGCGACGCCATGAACCGGAGTTATAAAAGTTTATCCAGCTAGTATGTATCCAATCAGTGAAACGAAAAACTAAAATTCGGGTTGGTATGAATTTCGATTACTTTTGAAGTAAACGTTAGCGCTATTGTTTCGTGCTTCTCGAAATCTATTCTGGAAGTACTAATAAACATGAAAATGTTAAAAACAAAATTTCCGATTTTCGCTCCATAAGGCTCAAAATGCCAGACACTGTCACATATGTCTCTAGTTGAAGATTTGACAATAACTTTCATGAGTAAGTAAGCTATGTCGATCGGCACCCACAACCGTAATTTTGACACTGGGTAGTGACGACAACGACCTATCTCAAAATTGAGCTGTCCAATTTGGAATTCCAAAATGGACCGCTGTCAATCTTGAAATTGACCTGACTTCAAAATAGTTATCAGCATGTAGCACTGTTTGTTTGTGTGTGTGTATTAAACCGAAAGTAGACATCGAAAGTAGATCAATGACGAAAATAAGAAAGTTTTGAAAATCTGTGTCTGTTTTCGATAACATTTCTATTGTAAAATATAAGACAGACTGCTAGCATTCACAGTGTAGTACGACGAGAAAAAAACGTAGATTAAATATTCATTGACCTTTGGTATTACTGGCATAATTTTGACATACGCGTTATTTAACCAATGGAATCTTGGGAAATGTGGAACAATATCCAAATTATACGAGGCTGCACCTCGAAAAATAATAACACACATTGATGAAGCAAAGATGAAGACTCAACGAGTCCACTAGGCATAACTGGGTTAACATCTTTTGCAGGAGCTAGCAGACAAGACAACAACAGTTGCAAATGTGCAGGAAGAAAACAAAAAAGCAACCGCCGCATTCGATAAACAGATGAAAACTGCTAAAGGTAAATAAACCCACACGTTTAATAAGATCACATTGGGTATAACGTATCTCGGTATAACCATAAAATCAACAATCTGTTCAGGTGGTGAATAAATAGAGATTATTACATGGGTTTTTCGTTATCAACCGATTTATCAGCCCGAGACACCAATATCGGACCGAGGGCTTGCCCGAGGGGATATGTCTATCATATAGATTCAAGTTAAGACACATTCTACAAAAACAATCGCTATATACCGTATACGCGATAATTTTGGCGGTGTTCAAGTTTCGCGATATTTCGCGGTCAACTAGAAACCGCGAATATTAAAATCGCGAAATAATTTCCTGTTTGAAATTCTTACAAATGTCATTAGTAGAGACAGTGTCCATGATACACTGTATTTTGTTTCTGTTTGCTTCTGTAAATCTGGTATTTTTCATTTGAGTCAATTCTTACCCTGCCGCAGGTTAATGACAGAGTTTGCTCAAATGAAAATTAAGCAATTATGCTTTTTTTCGCATGATGCTAACCGCGAAAATTAAAAATCGCGAAAATTAATGTTTCTGATTTTGCCGTTAAAGCGCGAAAATTTGAACCCGCGAAATTTACCGCGTATACGGTAGTCAACATTTTAAGTGATGAAAATCTGCTATCACAACTAAACTCTATGACAACATGATAGCGAGTTGGACGTCTTTGTGTCACGGACTATACTTTTATTTATTTATGTATTTATTCATGTATTTATTTATTTATTTATCTATTTATTTATTTATCCAACAAGTCTAGGAGCCTTATAATGCGTGTTAATAAATACATGCACCTGCTGAAATATTCCTCGGCCAACCAGTCATGTAGCGGTAGCCGTTTTGTAGCGAAACGAAAAATTCTGTAATTTCACTTTATTTTTGTTACCAAAGTGTTCCTCTTGATCTAAATGAGAAAATGAGTGGTCAAACTTAATGTCTACGATGGCAAGTTCGAGAGATATGACGTTAGAAAGGATGGGAAAAATTCTGTTTTGGCACATCGCGCTCGCCATTGTAACGTCGAAGTATCTCACGCGTGGTCGTTGGCGTTAGTTACAGTCTGCCGGGCTGATACATGTAAATCCTTTATCAGACTGGGAAATCATTTATCGGACCGGCGGGCGGCATAAAGACTCTGAAGGCTTGGCTTTATCAAACATGCAGATTGCCTCTTATTCGGTCCGAATTCTGTATCTATATGATAATTGCATTAAGTAAATAAAGTATGTCGTTCGCGATATCAGTTTCTCAGATTCTGGTCAACATTATTTCATTAATTCCAAATTTTCATGAATTTACATACATTTTCAGCTTAATTTTAATACTTTTTGTGATTTAAAAAATAAAGTTAATGATGTGAAATGTATATGATTATTAAATTCAATAAATTCGATATTAAACCATAATTTGTCAAACTTTATAGAGTGTACTGTTGCAAAAATATAGCTGTTAAAAAGTGATAGAATTTTAAAAAAAAATCCAAAAAACAATTTAAATGAAATAAAATGTAATGTAACACCATAATGTATCTAGGACCAATCATTAATCTGACTAACAGGAGATAAAATAATTTTTATGCATAGCGAATAAACGCTTATAAGTCAATGGAACTTTAGCAAATGAAGAATTTAGCTTAAATGAGAAAAAAGACAGAAAACAAAAGTAAATTCGACTGTGATTCATGAGCGCATTCCTTTACAGTCTTCAAAAATCTAAAACTAAAATCTTTAGCCTTTATGTAATCCCCTAAATAGTAGGTTCATGAAAAGCCTACACCTTCAGATAATTTCAAAGAAATCCCCATTTATATGTCTGTGTTTGAATTCGAAGATTTTTAACGGTGATACAGTTGACTGCCGTTATATCAAACACTGATATCTGAAAGTACCTGCTTGAATCAAAGAATACAGTTTGGATACATATCCAGTATTTCTTTACTTTCAACTCTTGGTATCTCAATTTACTGGTATCTCTATCTCTATCTATGAGAATTTTCTAGGACCGGAAAATAAAATTAGTGTGTTTGCTATCTCACCTGAATATTGTGTCATTCCGTATTTTAACCTGACAGCTTCTGCTGAAAATAAAATTGATCCAGGTCATGTGACTTCCAACAATGTGGCAATTTTGTCATGTGATATTCAGATCATTCTTCTCATTTATACAGGGTAAGCAGAGACCTCAGTGCTGGCTCTATGGCTTGGGTCACTTCCATAGCTGGCTTATGTGACCAACAAAGGCTCTGATCAGACTGCCAACAACATGGCTTTGGTGAAAAGCAAAGACTCTGATCAGACTGCATCAATGCTCTGATCAGACTGCACATAGGTGCAGTCTGATCGGAGACTTTGCTTGTCACCAAAGCCACATTGTTGGAAATCACATAACGTGGCTTTAATTTTATGCCATTTTAGCTGCCGAGGACAAACTGAAACAGGACCTACAAACAGCCCAGCAGACACACCAGAAACAAGTGGAAGAATTGCAGAAGACAAACCAGGAAAATCTCAAGAAAGTGGAAACAGTGCAAGCGGTAAGAAAAAGTGAATCAAACCCTAATGTAAAAGTTATGAATTGAATCCAAAGTCGAAGGTTGATGACCATTTATAGTCAGGAGATTTAGGGGCTCAGCATAAGCAAGTAATAATTGCATTTATTAGCTAACGGAGGTATTTGATTTTTCTGACGTTCATAGAAGTATGAACGACAGATGACCAACAAAGTTTGCATGACCCCCTCCCCTCCACCCCTTTCCTTTGCGCGCAACTTCCCCATGTCGTTCACACTTTCATGCATGCAAAAATATTTTTTAAATAACAACCAGGAGGAGTGTGCAAATACTATTCCTGGACCCAGGAGAATCTACTTAGAGCTAAAGACAAGCAGGAATATTGAGATCGTGCTGTTAATACGTGACGTAATATTGTTTTTGTCCTAGTGGGGTTTATGTTATAGCCTAACCTGCTTAAACGGCAACCGATTTTAAGTTTTTGGTTTTGTTTTTTCCCTTAGACCTAATTAAGTGCACCAGTGGGACAAAAGTTGCTGTATAAGACGAGTTTCCTTTTAATGCATTTTGAGCACAGTTCCTGTTAAAAGAACGGAGTCCCCTTAATGCAATTAGGTATATCTGCCTTCTACAGTCGCCTAATGTCCTGTCTGGTGAGCTGTTTATACAAATTTGATTGTATATCTTCTTCACTGCTTCATGGTAGGAGTTGGAGACAAAGAAGAAAGAAGCTGAGGATAAAGCAGCCACAATTAAGAAGCTTGAGGAAGAGATTGCTAAGCTAAAGGCAGCACAGCCCCAGTAGCTCCCACAGGCAATACGGATAGTATATATCGGTGATATTAAGACAGCGAGACATACCAATAACTTCTTAATCCTAATGACGATGAACTTTCTGGAGCGAATTATAGGACTTTAGTTAGATATGAGTTCCTTTCATAGAGAAGCGATGTTTTTACCTAGAGGTCTCACACTCACAGCCTTTTTCAAGGATAAAGTTGTTGTAAATAGTAAGGCTCCCGCAATATAGATATGCCTCCTTCGTACGTTTCCGTTTCTCAACATGAACCAATAGGAAGTTAAATGAACCGTACGGTGCGTACCGACTGACAGAATAACTCCCCAACCGCAATTCTTGAGAAAGGCTGTATTGGAAGAAAGGCGAAAACAGTAGCATATTTTATTCGTACTTCTTCTACAACAACATATTATTAGGATCAAATCATTTGCTTTTTCATGTTTTATTTTTATTATTTTTTCTTGCTTCATTTTATCATTTACAGCATTTACTTAGCATTAAAGGACAACAAATTATGTCAAACTATGTATTGTGCAATTTCGTTTGCTTTAATGCATAGCTAGACCGATGCACTGGCTTCGGAGAAAATACGGGATCGCAATTCGTCGAGGGCAGATCACGTATTTCTAAGGCATTCACGTATGTTAATCTAGCATTACGTTGTCGGTCAGTTGTAAGTAGGTATATCACTAACGCTCCGCGCTCGTGATATGATCTACTTTACAACTGACCTCCAAAAAGTGAATTATTACTCAACAATTCACTGCTAGAGCTGATCTTTTTCTAAAATAAGAACATACTTAGGCTCTGGGACGGGATTCTTGTAGGTCAACTTGTTACCGATAATTGAGCCAAAAATAAGATGAGAATGCGTAGTATTTTGTAGCTGGGCAGTGAGCAGCGCCAACAGCGTTTAGAGTTAGAAGCATTTATTTTAGTGAGAAAAGAATACGTTTTCATATGTTTTTTTTTTTTTTATTTTCATTAAACAAATTCAACCGAATCTTAAATTGTTTTTCGTTTGCTTTTTTCAACTTCCAAAGGGTTCCTTTTTCATTTTATATGTTTGGAGATCCTAACAGCTGTTTCAAAATATATGGGTGACTAAAAACCATCAATCCGCATTTCGAGATACAGTGATGGTTTACTTGCACCTGGGATGTGGGATTCGATTGTATTTATTCTTGGTCATTGTTCGTCATTTTACTTAAGTTCGGTGTGTCCGACTGCAGACCGGGCTGTCACAATTCCCGTATGGTTCAGCTGTGAGAACGTCCGCTCAAGGTGGTAAAAGTCTTAATGAAAATGAACTTCAATGATTGAAACACTATCTAAAATGTCATAAAGAAGTGTTGAGTGCTACGGTACATTATACAACAGCTGCGAGCTATGATGGCCAAAATATTGTTTGCTACACATTTTACTAAGACTAAGTGTTAGACTGAAAGCTTTCACATTCCAGATACTGTCGAATTCTAAGGTCGGTTTTGTTTGTTATTTGGTGCAATTTTGGGGTGTCGTCATCTTGGAGTGTCATACAAATGAAAACACCCAGGAAAGGTCCAGTCATTCCAAACCACTTAAACTAAAATATAAATAACTAAAACATATACCCAGGAACATCACAAACATAACAGCCATAAAGCATAATTCATCCAAGACGCCGAAAGAAGAAGGGAGAAAGGCAAACGAAGAAACAAACAATATACCTTTGATAATGGACAAATAATGTGTAGCACGGTGGAGCTGATCATCAGTACAATAACTTTTAAACGCGAATGAAAGTTAATGAATCGCATAAATAATGAAACATATATTTGTATACATCTTCAACTTTCATTCAGGATCTATATAGCACGCCTACCAATCGCTCGCATGCGAAATCGCGGTTCAAAACGTAAGTCCATGCGAGGAGTTTCCCGTTTTGCAGAAAGGGAGTCGAAAAGATAAACAAATTTGACATCGGTTCAAGGTTTGGGTTATTTATTTTCTCTTAAAACTATTTATGCAAAATATAAGAGTCCTATTTTTCGCATATGTCGCATATGGATGGCTCCTTCTGCACATTAAATCGTTAGGAAAATGGCCTTGCATTTTTCGAGATATTTATTTAGTACGGCAAAACTTGTGTTCAAAGTCAATCTCGGCGATATATACATGTAGGAAAAAGTCACATTCTCTTGTTTGATTTGAGTCTCTGACCTTGTCAGGAGCAAAGAAGTGAACAGAACTACTGTATGAGTGCGTCCAAACTTTGTAAGTAAGCTTTCCGTGATGAACAGTTTAGCATAAAGAAAATATACGCAAAAACTTTGCATCGTCAGCCCGGTTCCGCATGAGATATTAGAAAATATAAAGATTTTAATCAAACACCGACACAGCATCTGAACAATGACTGAATTTAGCCTAAAATGAGCTCTGTGTTATATAATTATTTTGCATTTTATACATTACCATGATTTTCTGACTTTTCCCCCCCCGTTTTTCTGTTTCTGAGGTATTTTGCAAACAGTCTTGTATGTGTCTATGGATGTAAATTAATAAGAATTTCGGCCTTTCGTGGACAGTGTCCGCAAAATTTCACTGACTGCCTGCCAAAATTCATGTTAGTCTAGACCCAGTTATTGTTCAGAAGCTGTTTTGGTATTTGAAGGAACTCTTTAAGATTTTAATTTTTATATTTTGCATAAATAGTTTTCAGAGTAAATAAATAACCCGAACCTTTAGCCGATGTCAAATGTGTTTACCTTTTGGACTCCACATCAAAAGGTTTCCACCTTGGGACGGACAATAGCATTAACTACTGCGGGTTTACATTAGTTTTATGCAACCTCACACTCCATTGTGAGGCAGCCCCCAAAATAACAGGCTTTCGGTCTTTACAGGGACCTCCTAACTCGTCCGTGGGACGTCAAAGTGGGACATATTACGTCATCAGACAAAATTGATGATAGATACTATAGGACTCAGTGCGATCTTAAAACCAAGTTGAAGGAAACAACAAGCTGGACAACAACGGACCCCACCATAGATATTGGTGATCAGGCGCAAATCATCTGAAACAGATTTTGAATGTTGTCGTTATTTAGACCAGGCGGCCTAGCTCATCGTCGTGCAACTGAAGAGGAAAGGAAAACTTTCTACTGTATTATGCCACCCATCTGACATGCATGGCATCAATACTCAAGGTGAAAGTCACATTGTTTTCCATGTCACACAAAAATGACATAAATACCAGTACTCAGTACAATGACACAGTTCATGGAGAATGTTGTTTTGAAGATAAAGCCTATGTTTCTGATTGTACTCTTACTACAGAATACAGCGCAAAGGATACATATCCTTGTGTACTTGAATTTGATATTTGAGCCGCGACACGAGAAAACCAACAATGTGGTTGTGCTCCCAGCTCAGACTCAAATCAGCCTGGACATTCGCACAATCTTACCAGACTCTTCGCTAAGAGCTTAAAGGTTAGCCAAGGGACTAAGCTACCTCCATGCGGACAGCGAAGACTCTGATCAGACTGGGCGGATGCCCAGGCTGATCTTAGTCTGCGCTGGGCGCACAACCACATTGTTGGTTTTGTCACGTCGCGGCTCATTTTTGTTTTACTGGCAGTTTAGAAGATTCATGCTTAATCATTCTCTGTTTTCGAAGCAGCAGCAACATTCCATGAGATCAAAAATCATCAGTTTCAGATGTCGGCAGAAAATTAAATACAAAAATTATCAAACTCACAATAAAATAAACAATATCTTCTTCAGAACCTTATGCCTTCGAGCTGTTTGCCCTTCATTTCGTGGGAATGTATTCAGAAACAAGGAAACTGTGTAGCAGAACACTTGATTCAAAATCATATATATGTAGAATAACATAAAATAATACGTGTTTTTTTGTGTCGAATAAGTCTAAAATCAGTCATCGGTGTAGTGAGTACGTAATAAAGGGAGGAAAACACGCATATCGATTACCAAAAATATAAACAGATTTAGTTCTCCTAAGCTTTGTGCACAGCCTTTACATTTACAAGTTTCCCTCTCAAAATAAACGATTGGAAAAGACTAGTGAAGACAACCCCAAAAGAACAAGGGCCGTATTCATAAAGCCACTTAAGTCGTTGCTACCCGGTTGCTAAGGCTAAATATCTATAAAGGAGATTCCCTACAACTATGAAATTTGGTCTGGAGGAACAGTCTTACAAAGACTGTTCCTCCAGACCAAATTTCAAAGTTGTAGGGAATCTCCTTCAAAGAAATTTAGCCTTAGCAACATCATAGCAACCACTTAAGTCGTTTTATGAATACGGTCCCAGAAAGCCAGTTACAAGTTTCCAGTATTGCTTTAGAATATTACTATTCTTGTACGAAATATGAGCCGCGACACGACAAAACCAACAATGTGGTTGTGCGCCCAGCGCAGACTCAGATCAGCATCCACCAAGTTTGATCAGACTCTATGTTAGGTGCTCAAAGGGTAGCTTAAGGACTAGGCTTCCTCCATGCGTACAGCGAAGACTCTGATCAGACTGGGCGTCATTACATTACTGCATATAAACATACTCCGTTATACTGACCCTGCTTTTTCGTTTCTTTGATATATTCTTTGATTCCAGAGAATCTTCCTTTATATAATATATCATGTTATAAAGTTATCAAAAAAAATTCTGTATGTCGTGCATATCAGCTTTTGCTAATTTTATATGCAAAAGGAAATTTCTGTTAAGAATAAACAAATAATATATGTTTTTATGTCGGAAGCCAAAAACTGTATAAACAGAGGAAACAAAACATACAGACCTTCAGTTAGAGAACGCAGAAGAGGAACTGCGCTGGCATCATGGATGACTTCATTGGTGGTAGCGAAATTTTGTTCTAATGATTTTATCATTTTCAAGTTAATACTATAATTTCGTATTATTGTATGTAATTTATCGTTTAAACCAAACATATACTGTTTGTAAAAGCACATATTCAGAAATACATAAAAGAAACAAAACGTTTTACATAACACTTAACTATGATGCAATTAGGAATACTTTGTATATTACAATGTTCTGGAGCTAACTTGACATAACTTAATATAATATAATTGCTTTTTAGTAGGGTACAAGCATCTGGTTATGCTACTGATCCCCTCTCCGAGTCTCCGACACTCACTCACAGTTAAACCCAATTTTTTTTTTCTATTTATTATCAATAGCTGTCTCTAAATTTCACTGGTTATTGATTTGATACTGTTACATACTGAACCTATTGTTTATATATACTGTCTGCGTCAGCCTTATATGCTATGTAACTTCGCTACTGGAAGTATTTATTTCAGTATGTACTGATGTTATTCTAGTAATATATATATATATATGTTAACTTATTTCAACTACAGTAACATACAATCTGATCGCCACTATTTGTAAAATTGTATTCATTTGCAGGAGAAGAACCAAATAAGCGCATGCTTCCGTTCTAATCCTATTTATTCTGCGTATTAGATCTATGTACACTTGAGATTTGTTGAAATAAATATGTCTATAAAGCACATATGATGACTCTTTAAAACAAAAGAGATAATCGTGGAATTTTTTTTAGCAAATGCCGTCCATCAAATTCCCTAAAAACTGTATATAATTTCCAAAACTCTTCTTCATGAAAACTAATAAAATGGTAAGCCACCAAAGTCTGTTTGAAGACATTGATGCTTAACATATTTGTTAGTTTTTGATGATGAAGAGTTTTGGAAATTATATACTGTCCACCTTTGAATACTTGGAGCAGTATAGTCTACGGCTGATACTGTAAGTCCGTAATTCCTGTCATCATGTTATTAAAGGAAATAAACCTCCGATGGTGCATCTTAAGTTTCATTTTCAAATTTAAGTAGTGATCACAAGTCCGGCAGCGCGAAACTTATCTTTCAATCATCAACATCAAGGTTCTGCAGAAGAAGAACTGTGTCAATAACGTGGATAACACCATTTGTAGCGGCAAGATCTGGTTCAATGATTTTGGCAGTATTCACTTTGATACTTTCTGCAAAAAAATAGAGACAATGGCTTTTCTGCTATGTGAAGGCAATAAGTCTAGTTTAATCACAAAACAAACATTACTGTGCCTATAGATACGTTTCGCTGGGGTGGGGTGGGTGTGTGGGTGTGGGTGGGTGGGGGGGGGGGGGTCGGTAACGTCGTTACGAGAATTGAACTACATATTAATAATAAAACAATAAGAATAAACTTACGCGGGTAAGACTACAATAACAGATCACAACCTTTCTGTGTCATCTGTGGCATCTACAGTACCGTCCCAAAAGTGAGTCAACTTTTTCTACAAACCCATAGACATACAATGTATTTTTCAGTACGCAAGAAAATTAAATGCGTTTAGCCTGCCGACAGGATTGAACTAAAATTTTACCGTTAGAAAGCTTAATGATTATGGCAATAAAACATATTTTATTTAATTTTTAATGGCGCATATTTGAACTGCAGTATTTTAAATGCGGTTGGTCCTGACTTCTGTCCGTTTTACGGCGACGTTACCATTGACGCCAATGGAAAACTTGTGTTTCTAAATTTTCACCGTTGTATAAACTGTTGTCTTGCGCAAACTAAAGACTCTAGGCTGTTGAGTATTTTTTGTATATTGCCTTATTCACCTACCTTTCTAACAGTATATATTTTATTGCCATCTACTGAGCACACGCAGCACAATTAATTCTCTTGCACACGGACAAATACACATAAGTCAATTGGATTTTAAAAAAGTTGACTCACTTTTGGCACGGTGCTGTTCAGCGAGTAAACTGTTTCAAAGCGGCGCAGAAAATTTACTTGAGATATCAGTGGCTTGGGATAAACATCGACTTTGAGATATCGAGAGATGAATGTATATAAAAGGTAATGGCGTACATGTAGCACCAATATTGTTATTAATTTGATGGATGGTTTCACTTTTAGGGAAAGGAAAGGTTTCATTACATTTTGCCCCTTCCCGATCGGGTCAATATTTAAAGGGAAAATGTTCCTCCTCAAGAAGAAATTCTTTCATATAAGATTAGGTCCCTTTTCATTCGTGGAAGCAAACTGCTAGAAACAAATATTGTTCCTCTATATAAACTGATTGGAAAACCCTCGCTCCTTAATTTGGAATGCTGTGGCCCAGATGGAAGAGCAATGTATTATTTATGCATTGTTTTCTCTTTTGTCATAACAACTATCCATATTTTCAAATGCATCGGGAATGAAGCATATCCGAAACGTTTGATATTGTAACGGTTCGCAGACTAGTTTTTCGAAGTACATATTAATTCCTTACCCGATTCTGTATCAATAGTAATGTTTCGCTTCTCGACCGTTGTTAATTCCATACCATTTGTAAAACTGGTGCTCCAGTATGTTCCTTTAACCATGTGGTATGTTAACATATCTGGCGAAACAAACATGGTAACCATCAACGTATGATTATTTTTACTTACATGTACAAAGTTAAAAATTTATGATCATAACATTATTTACTAAAATATTGATGGCTGTAACTTGTTTCATATAAAAATGATTTATTCTTTATTTACTAATTTTACCTCATGCATATAATGTGTTTAGACACAGGTACAGTATTAACGGTATTCTCCATGCAAAACGAACTCCCGAAAATGGTACGGCTCCGCTAACGTCAACATATCTGATTGGATTTTTAAAGGGTAACTACACTTCAGGAACTGACTGAAGCAGATCCCAAACCCCATCCCCAACATCAAAAGGAAAGACCGACAAAGACATCCCAACAAACAATAAGCTACCAGCGATAAGCCGAGTCAGCAGCTCTTTCCCAAATAGGATGCCCTCCTACTTTTTGTAGGATATGTCGGTTCCTTTCATCTATTTTGTTAAGACATATAATAAATATTTACAGTTGAAAACCAGTACAGTGGCAATAGCAGACATTATGGTACCATCAACCTTTAACAAAATGCAGCCCATCGTTTACTTTAAGTTTTCATCATTTTTCATTATTTCTAACGCATCTTCTGCAAATTATGATAACATAATGTGATATGTCACTGTATTGCTTCGCGTACGCGAATGATATTTGACAGTGCCTTTAGAAGCAATCTCTGAAGAAGATTGGCTACATACTAATATTGGCTGTGATAACAACATTTGATTGGTAAAATGACGTCATAAAGCATTCGCGAGGTAAGCAATTACGTACCAACAGAACTGCGTTTGTTTTTCGTTTGCTTGACGCTCTTTATGCCTATAAAACTTCTAATGTTGCATGATTAATAGAATACCGTGTAAGTTTTTTTAGATACCAAGTTTATCAGGCTCGACCAGAAAGGCGCCGGACTGGCTTGGCAAGCCTCGCCAGTCCTACGCTGTTTCTGGTCTCGCCTGATAAACTTTATATCAAAAGACACTTACATGGTATTCGCCCTGTATACATGCATTATCCTGACCTGTTAGGGCTGTCAGATTGGCTAGAAGCTTGTCAAGTTTGTCTTTAGGTACTCTGCCAAACGCCTCATCTGTAGGTGCAAACATGGTAAATGGACCTCCTAAAACAAATGAATAAATTGTTATTTTCGCTATGACATCTTAGCCAATCCCAGCTTTTTGAGCCCATAGCTGAACTGACCAAATTTAGTGTTCAAATCATGGACTGCTCATTTCGTTTAACGATTCGTTAACCTGATGTTACCTGACGTTATAATGCCGCTCTGGAATGAGCGTTTTTTTTTTTTTTTTTTTTTTTTTATTAGCTTCAAGGTCATTCTTGTTGTAACGATACATAATTCACTAGGAATAACGAGTTTTAAATATTTAATGGAACTTTCGATGAGTTTTCAATGGTCTCATACAGTGAAATGCAAAAATTAAGATCATAAATTTTGTTTAACGTATTTCGTCATACTATCGCCATGATATCTACATGTTAGAAGCAGTATGGTAGATGAACTTTACAAGTGTTCGTGCTTAAGTTCCAATCCGATTATTTGTATTAACTGTATTTAAAAAAATAGACAAAATATGTTTAATTCAAACTTTGACAGTTGCCAGTTCCCTCGGAAGAAGCTGACGCTTCGTATTTACTAACGTTCTCGCCGGGCCGGGTAGCGCAATCGGTAGGGCACCTGACTCGTAAGTCAGAGGTCCTGGGTTCGAATACCGGTCTGGCCACATACTTTCGTTTCTCCTTCCGCTGATTCAAGAAGGGCAGTTGTCAGTTACCGGAGAAAGTATGTGCAGTTAGTACTGGTTAACCGCTTAGGAGGTCTAAGCCTGCCCATGAATAGTGTGGTTAGGTTAACTGACCGTCCCGACATGACCTTAGTTGTTTACCGTGGACGTTAAGCATCAAATCAACCAACCAACCAACTACTAACGTTCTCAAACCCAGCAAATGTTTATGCATGAAAATAACATACATGCTCCCTATAATCTGATAATGATGTACTTTTATAAACGTGTATGATCGGCGGCTAGTGAGTTATAAATAATGAAAATAAAAATAATGAAAATGTCAGGACAATGCAGAATGCACTTTCTTCTGATACGGGTAAATCCATCATCTGGTATGCGTCTCTACCAGACTGAGTAAAGTTATAATTGGGTCACCATGACGTCATGATACCAAATTACATCTTCCCAGAATAATGTCATTAAGCTCTCATCGTAACTAGTGAATAACTATAGCGAGTCAAATTTTCTCACACGAATAATTCATTCTCACAGTGTGTCACGTAATATGTTCGTTGCTTAAACGAAAAACTGATTAGTTGATAAGACTGTGAGAAAGCACATGCTGATCTGCTTATTTGTTGTTCACAGATGACATGAGTCAACTTAAGCCGTTGCGCACTATTATCAAGAATAACTTACCTTCCATTAGCGATGTAAGATTTGCCTTCTTGACAGCATCAAGAAATGTCGTAAATCTACCTTGGACAACCAGCTCATCTGGGATGACCCTTACTGGGACCGGAAACAGAACTCTGTTGACGACATAAAAAACACCGTTTGTGGCATTCTGGTCTGATTTTACCACTTGACTGCCATCGGCTGTCAGCAACTGCGGAAACAAAAAAGACATTACCAGAAAAACCGATAACAAAGTTATGAGCCGTGACACGACAAAACAAACCAAGTGGCATGTGCGCTCAACGAAGACTCAGATCAGTCTGGGCATCCGCCCAGCCTAATCAGAGTCTTCGCAATGAGATTAAAGGGTAGCTAAGGGTTAAAGCAATTACCATGCCCATAGCAAAGGCCCAGACTGATCTGAGTTTTCGCTGGGAGCACATGTCACGTTTTGTCGTGCCGCGGCTCATTAATTATATCAGCCTCGCTAAATTTCTTCATTTCACGATTTCTAAATCAACGCTATTTTTTTTAACCAAGAAAGGTTAAAAACAGAGAAAATTCTCTCTTTAATATTTGATGAAACTTGTCAAATACAATATTACAAATGGGGCCATGAATATGAAGAAGGTAATGCCGGCACTTCTGACTGACAAAATATTTACTTTATAAAATAAAAGTAAAGCTATAACAAAATGTTGTCACTAAGCCTATGCAGTGATTTCAAAACTGGCTTATTTTATTTGCATTTATAGTTGCCACACATATAAAGTTTTCATTTTATACAGACGCACTCGCACCTTCTTAGAAAACGCGGCGCCAACTTAAGAACATAAAATCAGTTATTGTATTTATTTGATTTACATATGATTTGAATTTTCATTATATGACATCAGATCAGTTAGTAAAAACAATTTGCTTCATTTCACAGTACTTAAAATGAGAAAATGTCTTTCTTGAAATAATCTTGCCTTATAGATTTCACAACAACCATTTTACACAAGAGCGCACAACCACTTTGTTTGTTTTCTCGCGTCGCGTCTCAATTATATCTATCCTTTGATAAAAAAAAATTGTAACAAGTGGGGCGATGGACATTTGAGCGGAAAATGCAGAACCTTACTTTGGACATTTGAGCGAATTTAAGGCGGACAGATTAGATTTTAACCCTTTTTCAGCGGATTTTCGGGTACAGGTACAGGTGAACAGTACAGGTGAACAGTATTCACATGCAAACCTTACTCGTATAAGATGATTAATTAGTATGAATTTCAATTGAACAGAATATCTTATTCAGGCTTGTAGAAATATGATGGATATTTTTGTTTTGGATACAACCCATGGTCGATAATCATCTTGAAAAAAACAGTACGTTATTTTGAGTGGGTAAGATACGTATTAAATACCTCGCTCTTGAATGTAAAACCTTGTTTTCTCAAAATACTAACTTGAGGTCGCAAGATAAAAAATATACATATATACAATATTTGCTTATATAGAATAAAAATATTATCTTGAGAAACCAAGATGCACGCAGAAAACCATGTCAGGTGTCTGCCGATATCACGTTTATCAGATGAGACCAGAACACTAACATGATATTTTATTTATCATGCATCATTTTAAATATTCTAAAGCGTTTAAAAGCGCCCAAACAACTGAAAATCATGAAATGCAGCTTTAGTTTGAACTTGCTGACGTCGCTACGTATATGCATGATAACATGATTCGGTGAGGTCACTTGACCAATCGAACGTTGTCATTACGTCTGGTGTAACTTAGTAGCCAAAGAACTTCAGGACACTCTATATAATATCATTCGCGAAAGCGCAGTCCGATAGCATTATATATTATTATACCCCTGTTATCGGGTGAAAGTTTGCAGCGGTTGCCTGATAAATGTATCTTCGTTCATTGATAATATTCAATATTTGCATCACTTTCAATGTCGTTATATGGTTCAAAATTTGTGGTAGGTGCAGTTCTGGGGCCGTATTTATAGCACGACTTAAGTCGTTGCTGTGCTGTTGCTAAGGCTGAATTTCTATGAAAGAGATTCCCTGCAACTATGAAATTTGCTCTGGAGGAACAGTCTGATAAGACTGTTCCTCCAGAGCAAATTTCATAGCTGTAGAAAATCTCCTTCATAAAAATATAGCCTTAGCAACAGCAGAGCAACGACTTAAGTGCTTTTATAAGTATGACCCCTTAAATCAGCTCTCTAAAAAAGAATATACCTTTCTGTTATGATAACTGTTGATTCGTATATCCGCCAGCTCTCCTCCAACCATTAGAAGACTAGTTAATCGTTGCTCATTGCTGAACTGAGAAGAGTAGAATTTGCCTTTTGTCACGTGATACATCAGAATGCCTGCTAAGAGCATTTTATCCTGTGACAATCTTTCCAAGAAATCTTTTGGAAGCTTGTTAAAAGCAGCATCTGTTGGCCCAAACCAAGTAAATGGTCCTGTATGTATTGAAAGAAAAGCTGGAACTTTAACAGAGTATTTGGCAGTACCATGCGGATCAGTAATTCTTTTTACGAGTTAAATTAGAATAGTAGGCCTACCCCTCCGTTTTTATCTGTCATTTTTACAAAGTCAGCATTTAAATTTGTGCCTTGCTTTTGCACTCCTATACGACACAGTGCTTCCAAAATGTGGTTAACTCTTTAGGAAAAGATTTTGTTCCCAGGGGTTCTTTATTAGCTGATCCCTCATTGAAAAGGGAGCCAAAAATGACAGAGTAGTTTCCCCTGCTCAATTACCATAAGCTAGCTGCAATTGCATTAATTCAAAAAACAATACTCAGACCCGGTGAAAAAAAAGAAATACGTGGTGAAACATACAACAAACAGGGCGTGCAGCCAATAAATGTAACAGAAGTAAGAATAAACTTACCATCTGTAGCAAGGACGTCTAAAACTCCGGCCTCTTTTACAAATTTCACAAGAGTATCTGCTCCGAGACTTTGTGCTAACTGAACAAGATTTGTAGCTGATGCTACCGACAGAAAGCATGAAAGTATAACATAAGACTGCATTGTGTGTGTTTTGCTATCCGACAATCTGAGAAGCAGACAAGCGACCTATCGAAAAGTGTAAACAGGGTTTGTGTTTGCAAACAAGGAGATACTCCTGTGTGGTCATTGTTTACAACAACTACAGGGAGGCAGTAAGGGTCAGCTGAGTGTTATATATATACGAGTATATTTATTTCATGAGCCTGTTCGAGGATTCGGTTATTCAGAATAAAGATGCATAATTATAAGGCATATGACTTTTTTTTCAGAACCCCTTTCGTAAGGTTTATCTTATTTATTACCTTTTTATAGTTTTACACTCATATGTAATTTTACATTTATGAAATAAAGTTAAACGAAAGAAAAAAAATCATCTCTCTCTCTCTCTATCTCTCTCTCTCTCTCTCTCTCTCTCTCTCTCTCTCTCTTTAATACATACCCAAACTCTTCATATAGGGATACGTTGTTGTGTACATTATTTAATTCCTTATTTGGTATATAGATCAAATGGCACGTTTCCGCCACTTTTAAAGGGGGGGGGGGGATTTGATGACATCGCAATTATTATGTCCCTTCACCTTTGGTGGGACATATTGTTTTCAGTGCGGATCCCGGGCGTCGGCGTCGATTTGACAGTTTCTTGCGTGAGCGATATCTCTTGCTCCAATGGTTGGCATTTCACCAAACTTGCATGAATACATTATTGGGACAAGTTTACGAGCTGATTAGATTTTGGTAACCTTGAACTTTTTTTCAAGGTCACTGGAGGACTTAGATGACATTTTTTTGTAGCCATTATATCTCTTGAACCAATGAATGGAATTCCACCAACATTGCATGGATACATTATTGGGATAAGTTTAAGAGCTGATTAGATTTTGGTGACCCTGACCTTATTTTCAAGGTCACTGGAGGACTTAGATGGCAATTTCTTGTACCCATTATATCTCTTGAACCAATGGATGGAATTTCACCAAACTTGCATGGATAAATTATTTGGACAAGTTTAAAAGCAGGTTATATTTAAATGACCTGGACCTCATTTTCAAGGACACTGTAGGAATAGGATAACAATTTGCTATTACCACAATATCTCATGAACCAATGAATGGAAATTCACCACACTTGCTTGGATACATCTCTGGGACTAGCTTAAGAGCTGATTAAAGTTTTGTGACCTTGACCTCATTTTCAAGGTCACTGGAGGACTTAGATTGAAATTTCTTGTACCCATAATATCTCATGAACAAATATCTCATGAACCAAATAATATCTCATGAACCAAACTTGCATGGATACATCACGCGGACTACAAGAGCTGATCAGATTTTGGTGAACTTGACCTCATTTTCAAGGTCACAGGAGGACTTAGATATGTGAAAATTTCACTGAAGTTGATATATCTTTACTTTCATGGCAAATCGAGTTTGTTCTCAATAAATAGATTCCTTATCCGAAAGTGCTTTTATAATGAAGTATTGGAATTTTAATTAAAACGAGCCGAGAAAACGTTATTAAGGTATTAGTTTCATACGAGCATTGGGCTAAAACTTTTTTTTTTTTTTTTTTTTTTTTGGTACCTGTAGCTTTTAAATAACCGATAAAACGTTTGCACGAAGAATAAAGCTTCAGACCCATCTTCGCCAATGTAGTCTGATCAGAGCCTTCGCTGTCCGCATGTACTCTGATCCTCCTTTTTGTTTATGGCTAATCTGTCTCTTTGAAGGCAATATCGTAGTTCCTCTTTTATACGACGGTTTTCCGTTCATCAAAACAATTCCGAAACATCTAGATCCGTCTTACAAGACGGATCTAGATTTTTTTGGGATTGTTTTGGGAGTGAAACTCTCATTTTAGAGCTGAATAACATAAGACGGGTTTACATAAGACGGTTCTAGATGTTTGGGATTGTTTCAGGAGTGAAAATCCCATATTATAGCTGAATAACATAAGACGGATCTAGATCTTTTGGTATTTTTGGGGGAGTGAAAATCCTATTTTATAGCTGAATAACATAAGACGGCTTTACATATCTGCGGAAAAACCGAAAGGGTAAATTCTAGTCTTATATACGAACAAATACAATACGTCAAATCCGAATAGTTAGTTGATTTATTACATGTCTTCAGTTATCAGGCTATTACTTCTCAATACTAAGTCTTAAATTACAATGAGAGCAGACATAATTAAGTTCTACGTACAAATGCCTGTTTTAATTTCCAACAGATTCTTTACAATTACGGCCACAAAACGAAGGTTTCTAAAAAAAGGCCAAAGAGTGTGTTCTTATTGCAATTGTTAACTTTGGTGAGGTGCTCCGTAAATGACCAAACATTGAGAAGGAACTTTGAGAGGCTGGTGTCCATGGCTACTCAACAACTTTTGAGGAGGAGTAGGAGAGAGGGGTGGGCGTGGGGTTGAGGAGTCGTATACAGCCCTAAACCAGAAAAAGCAATGCAAACTTCCAGAAATCGTACAGTCTGACACTTTGATAAATGGAAAGATGACCTGCAATTTTGGGTCATTTTCAACAATATTTTAGTCATATAAGGACAGTGAGAGGTTCATTAAGAGAGTATGTGGCAGTGAAATCCGTTTACGTTTAAAATATATCAGCTATAAGCGGGAATGGAGCCCGGCCGGGATTGCTAGATCAGCGGACAAACGGTTTACCCACTGAGCTACTGGGGCTTCTCCTAAAACTTGTATTTGGCAAGACACGACTTACTATGAGTGCGTGCAAAATGATAAACAAGAACATACGAGCCTCGACACGACATTTCCAACAAAGTGGTGTGTGCGTCCACCGAAGACACAGATCAACCTGGGCGGCCGCTCAGACGGATCAGAGTCTTCTTTGTGCGCTTTAAGAGTAACTTAGGTTCTCAGCAAGCTCTATGCGGACAGGTTTTGTCGTGTCGAGGCTCATTTAATTAATCTTTCATGGGAAGTCAGCTTAACTGTCTTTTCCTTTCAAAAACTAGTAGAAAAACATGACATACATCTAAAGTTCTTCTGTTAATTTCAAAGGACTTCTATGATTAAGGCGAGGATTTGCCCCCATTAGACCGGCACAACAGGTCCGAATTTTCAAAGTATAACGTGTGCAATTTTTCTTAGCAGAGCTTTTACAAATATGTAAACCGTATGAATTCAGATCATTTGTGATTCAGACCCAAAGACATGGGGAGATAATCCAGGCAGACCCTACCTACCCTAAATTCAAGGTTTTCGCATACCTCATTTTTAAGGTAATAAAAATATGGAACTCGGTCATTCATTCCATAAATTTTCGTCATAAATGCATGCTAAATATATGCATATCACAATACAAAATATGATTTCTTCTCGCTACGCCTGGCTGTCATTCAAACATGCAAAACCATAGTTTTACTTCCGGTCAAAGCGGCCAAAAGAGAACGCTTCACTATAATTAAAATACAAGTACTCTCCACCCCCCCCCCCCCCCCCGCCACCCCCGTGACCCAGCATTTTCTTCACGCAGCAGACTTTTGCGAAGCAAGTACGCAATATATATGAGTGGGAAGCTGGGTCACGGGGGGAACGATACTCAGTAAGCCTAAGAAGAAGAAAGGTCAGTAGTAGCCATGTGATTTTCAAGGATTATATTGTGTACCATGACCTTGAAATGAGGTCAAGGTTACATACATATTTTCAAAACTATCCAGTGTTGTCTGTTAAGTAAGCAATGTAAGTCACAAAAGGGTGAAATGTATACAATAAATCACTATTTCAACGATCAGTTTGAGGATAATTTACAATTTCTCTCAACAATGACGTCAACATCAACGTATGTTTAATGTACTTTACATAGACACAACACTTGATATTCATGTTTCATGCAAGTTACATGTTATAGGCATAAATGCAAAGCAAACGTCAGCGATCCGTATAACTTTTTAATCATGGGGAAAATTCACGCCTTAAGCATAGAAGTCCTTTGAACGGAGCGTAAGCAAAATTTCAGTTGCTACTGAAGCTTTTTGAATGATTCCTAGGCGTTAATGCCTTTCTCTTTTACTAAATAATTTGTTTAAAAGCTTTTTATTGCTATGTTTTCATAGATATATATTGGACTGATTGGAGGGTTGTTTTTATTACATGTCATAAGAATGAATGTGCTACTTGCCAGTTCTTGATTAACTGAGAGGGCTCTATGCGCCTTTGAGCTGTGCATAAATATCGAAAGATTTGTTTCCCCTTTGCACACCCAAACTATGTGAATAGACATTTGGGCAGTAAAAGTAAAAAGTATGCAAAGACCAGGAACTGAAACAATCAAAATCCAAATCCAGCCCTTAAACCATAGTTGGAAACAACTAAGATTACAAATAATCAAGATACAGAGAACATATGGCCAACCGAGTGAGCAGCTTGTTCCCAAAAGGTGGCCACTCAGCAACCCAAACCGAACCAAAAATAATAAGAACATACATAAGGTAAAACATCACAGAAACTCTGACACCAAAAACAGGCAACAGAGAACCACAACAGAGCTACCGCATTGGAACGGTCAGTAATGAATTACTGGGGGGCTTAAATCGATTTTACAGGCCCAACCTCACCCTCAGTATCTGAAGTGGTACAAAACATTTAGTTGGTTGTTCGGTTCGAACGATAACCCTCTAACTCGTCAATGTATCATCACGGTAAACACATAAATCAAATTTCAACACCATGAAGAAGCAAAGACGAGGACTCAACAGATACAACGGGCCGTCTGACAGGTAGAGATCCCTGTCCTGCCAAAACCTGCACTGGTTATCCAGGTGCATTTTTATACCGTATGTCGTTCTTCAACCCCTTTTTTGACCAGTGGAATTGTCCATCCTTATTGTTTGGGTGAATCCATTTTTAGTTTTAGAGATTTCTAGTGGATTTTTGCACTTTATTGTATTTTCATAAAGACTCTTGCAAGCAAACAGTGTTGGCCCTGATCAGACGCCGCGTTCTGCGACGTCTGAACTGGGTCCGCACTGTTGGCATGTTTCCCTAAAATGCGTTTCTAGTCTAAAATGGTAAAAACAAAGTTTCCACTTTTGGTGTCTTGTCCGATGGGACACCAGTATCTGGTATGAGTTTTCCCCAACCTTCACATATTCAAGAATGGCTTTCAGCTCATGATACAAATTTCTTTCTCCCGCTTTCACATAGTGAAAAAGGTAGGCTTTAGAAATTACGGTATGCTTTTCTCTGGCTTTTTTCATCAGATATTGTCAGCGTCAATGACGAGGCTTGATAGCCGAACTTCGAGGTACTGCCCATGCCATTGAATGTGTTCTCTCCTCTTGGAAGACTTGCGCTATTTATAATTTTAGTTTAAGCTTTAGTAAGGAACTTCTATCTTTCATTAGCACCATCTTATATTAGCAACAGGGCATTTTTAATTTTTGTCGTAGTCTTCGATTTGTGGAGTCACAAAAGTTTTATGACGCCACAAAGACGAAATACAATGTTGTTAGCAACTTTACGCTCGCACTTTGTTTTTCTTCTCTGTTGGAAAAAAATTGTCAACATATCGTGTTTTCCTGTTATTTCAAGCAACACTTATTTCGCTTCGCCGGTACGTGTATTTCGCTTGTAATTTTGTTGGCATGTTTTTTTTTTTGTTTTTTTTGTTGATGTTTTTTGTTTTCTATAACAATTCATCACTTGTTGCATGTTGCATGTATCAACTTGACATGCATCGTTCCGGGAGTATGTTATCTAATTATCTTCAGGTTTGGCGTTCAATGGGGATCTTACCGTTAAAAATCTAAATATTGGGCCACTTAGAGTTACTGTCCTTAAATATGCAAAATTGCAGTAATGGGTATTAATGATGTGGACTGAAGTGCGAACAGTGAAGACCCTGATCAGACTGCTCCTCAAGGAGCAGTCTGATCTGGGTTTGCACTGTTTGCCTGAAGGAGAAGTCTATTCTGGGTCTGCACTGTTTGTTCAGACCTATCAATCCCAATACATAGAACGTTTACGGTATCAGCAACCCAAATGGAGTGATCATTGAGAAAATATTCCTGCGAATTTTATTTTCTCTAACAAGCACAAGTTTTGGATGATTACGGCTTCAAGGATTCCTGATTAGGGCAGTAGTGACTCCTCAGAAAATGATGGAAAAGAAACATGAAAATCTATGGAAATACAGAACACAAGTGTCGCAATCGAGCCATATATACTGAAAGGATTTAAAAACTTCCACCCTTTATTTTTGAATATCTCAAAAATGAATGCAGCTGCGTCCACCAAAATTTCACAGCATGTATATTCTTTTATACCTGATTATGTCAGTATCACTAATTTGAAATCGTTCAACCGAATCGGCCAGGAATAAGCACGTGTTCCTCATGTTTTTAGTACAGTTTACAAACAGATGAATAATTTCATGTATACAATTTCCTGAGGAAACATTTCTTTAACAATATCAAATCAACTTTTAAAAATTTGAAGTCGGTATGTGACTTCATTTCGCATAACGCGCCGAAATATAGCAAACGGGTGCAGATTTTTGGGCCGGTTAAATGCTGTAATTTCGAAAAGTGACGTCGCGAGACAATTTTAAAATAAGTTAAATACGGCAATTTAGACTGACGTCTTTTAAGTAAATGATTCGAATATACTGCATAATTTTTAAATTTGATGAGTTTCAAGCATTTTGTCATAAAATGTTTTACGCTGTCACTCGTGAAAGGATCATCGGCCAGCAATTAAAAAGTGGAAGTTTTCAAATCCTTTCAGTATAGTAGACCTTTGACAATAGCCATGTGGCTCGATAGTTCATTTCGCATTGAAGAGGACAAGATGACAGTTTGGACGGGCTCGTTGTCAGGTGATGCCTATTGCGGATTCGTTCCGCTGAGCCTCGTTGGGAACATCGTTACGAGAACTGGACATGAAAAACAAAATAACAACAACAAAAAAAGACGATAGTTCAGTTGGCAGGGTGCTCTAACGGTAAGCGGTGCGCACTGGGTTGAACCCTCGGTCGGGCCAGGATTTTTTCGACCCCCGTGACATTTGGATAGTCAGTGGCGTTCTGGTTTATCAATTGCGATTCAAAAGGGCACAGTGAGGGAAAAAGAAGTAAGAGATAGATAGAACAGACGGTGTTGCGGAGCGTATGAAGATGGACTTTGCTAGCACAGCTGGGGCAGCAGGGGACGGGACTGGGTAGAAAGAAATTGTTGTAGAGTCTTCTGGTCTGGTGCCTCATCGACCTTGCAAGGTTATTGGATAGACTAAACTAGAGACTATGCAAAGGAACATTCTTTTCCTACGAGTGTCTATCATAATCATTGAGTTCTCCCAAAAATGAAAATAATACCAACCAATTCATAGGCTGATATCCAGCAAGCCAATGTCGTAATCACGCCGGACAAACGTCGATGATGTCGCATCGACGTTAGTCATATGTCATTACGCCTCATATGCCCGCTGGGATATTCAATTTCGCGTCCCTGATCCTGTGTTAAGAGTAGCTGAATATTTAAAGCCAATATACGAGGGGCATTTCAGAATTAGTGTAATTGAGTCTGCCATTCCTAGGAAAGATGACTGATTTTTTAAATTTATGTCTCAACTTGGAGGTTTACATATCATCAAAAAACCTGCACTCAAACAATTTGAGACACTGATATTTTCTTCAAACTACACCTTGACCATTGTTGTAAGAGTGGACACACTGAGTAGAACCGAACGAAATATTTATGTGAAGAGAAATTCATATTTACTTTAGTCTGGATTGATACCTATTTTATGTGTTATACTGAAAGTATCCTAGTATGATGGTCATTGATTTACCTTTTAAGATATGCTCATCATGGGACAATGTGTATTTCTTATGACGTAACTTCCTATACTAAATTGAAAGGTTTAATAAGCTGTTTAAACTTTGGTGGTTTGGAGTCAGTTTACGTGAAAGTGAATGCTTGATTACAGATATGAAACAAAGAGCAAATAAAATTTTATTCGCCATGCTTGATTTCTTTGATAAATAATGTTTTACGATACCTTATGCTCTTTTGTCAGTGGCCTACCTGATTTTTTACGATAATTTCCCCCCCCCCCCCCCCCCCCCCACCCCACCCACATATTTCAATGTCAATATATCATATAAAATTACAAGTCTATCAAGTTTTTGGATTTCATTTTCAATATGTCCCTCTATAGATATGTTTACCCTGCGTCTTTTTATTAGATGATACTGTCATTTTACTATTTTGTTTTTTACATGAATTGATGCTACTTTGCAACTTCCGGCATGCAGTTTGCACGTGTGTCGTCCAGTTTCATCAGGCATATAATGTCAATCGTAACAAAACAAAGTGAACTA
Source organism: Ctena decussata (assembly GCA_963989385.1). NCBI lineage: Eukaryota > Metazoa > Mollusca > Bivalvia > Lucinida > Lucinidae > Ctena > Ctena decussata. Next base: position 66,048,255 of record OZ022513.1, read on the forward strand.
ATCATTTAACTAATAAAAGGTATGTCGGTTTTTGAAAATGGATGTGTTAAAGTAAATAACCAGAATCTATTGATAGAAGGCATTTACAATAACTTTGCATCAAGAGATCAGAAACATTAATTCGACATTTTATTGAGAATATATTGAAAATATGAGATTTAAACTTACTAGTATGACTATTTATGTTTGAAAATGCTTTCATTCGGTATAAGTTTGACTGTTTCTCAATTTTCCTAAATTTGTTTAGCCTATCATGCTGAAATATCAATCGGCAGTAGTATGCTTCAAATAATTTGTTATATAAAAAAGGCCGATCTAAGCTCACACCATGATTAACTCAACTGAAAAGTTTTTTCTTTGAAGTGTAACGTAACTGTGAGATCATGATGACTTTAGTCTCAGAATTTTGGCTTATGCTCAGTGGCCGGGGAGGAATTTTCTTTCAGAATTGTTTACGTTAGCCTATTGGTAGATAACAAATATTAAAACACTCGAAGGAGATGCAAGAAATACCGATTAGAAACAATGTTTTAAGACGGTAACATCAAATCAATGGGAAACGTCGATTTTTCAGCTTTTGTAAACGTCATACTCGTAGCTTATTCAACTGTTTTAAAGTGTTTTTACGTCATTATGGTTATGTCTTTGGCACATGATCAAAAATGTCCTGTACATACAATGGTCTTAAAAACTGATGTCACGATAGTACACATGTTGCAACAGATCGTTCTTGACTTTTTTGCCTTGAAGTCTATCTCGGACGATCAGCGCTGGAATCTTTATGCAATAAAGTGACAAGAAAAGCCTAATATGGGGGATCTGGTACATACAAAACAATTGCTATATTTATTTTGCATAGTATACATTTATTTATTTTTGCTTTTAAACCAGAAAAAAACACTGTGAATTATCGCAGTCAGCAAAAGCCGATTGTAAACTTCCTTAGTGTTGGCAGAGCTCTTCCTGATAACATAAAGGATCTTACATGAGTGCTCTTACATGAGTTAAACGAGTTGGGGAAAACGATAAGATGCGAGGCTCAATTTATTAAACGAGTTGGGGAAAACGATAATATGCGAGGCTCAGCCGAGCATCTTATCGTTTTCTACAACCAGTATAATAAATTCAATAATACAGGAGCACGAATGCAAGATTCTGTTCGCATTTTATTCACAAATTTTGCACTAAAACGGCATGATTTTGCCATTAGAAAACGCGACGTTTTATGGGCGTCAACGCATAACGTTACGACATAATTTGCATATTTAATCCCCAGTGGATTATCGTTTTTAATGCATGGTTTATTACACTCTCAGATGCGACGTCATATGATAAAGCTTAATAAAACATTGAGTTGAGGTTCGACAGGTAAGACAGAAGTAAAATCTAGAGTGAGTCTCACATTTTCAACTTTATAAGTCATTCAGAGGTCAGTATCCAATATTTCACACCATCATCAAGATGTAAAAGTAAATAGTGTGATTAATATAAATTATGCATCATGTTAATATCCAAACTACATAAAAGAAGCTTTCATGGTCAAGCAAAAGAGAAACAATGAAAAAATCTCTGTGTTGTTGTATTACCCAATTTTCGTATCGATAATCTCCAAGAGGGCTTTGTCTTTGTATTGTTTATTTTTTATCATTATTATCATTTGTCGTTTTTCTTAACATGAATGGGTACACTGTCAGGGGACAGATTTTGTCCATTTGAATAATACCTCCCTTTTCTATTCCACTCTATCCCATAACCTTATATTGTATTCCGTCTTCCTACCTCCTCTTCCGTCTACCCCATCTTCTATGTCCTTTCCTGTGCCCTGTAGAATCGTCTTTGCTAAATCAGAAGACCTTGAGACATAGCCAAAACTACCTTAGTTTCCGTTGCTTGACCAGGGTCAGGAGTTCATCATATTCTCAAATGCCTACTTGGATCTAACTGCAAGCATCCTCATTAATGGTACATGGTACTTGCTGTAAGATGTTTAGTAATCCTCGATAACACCTTATCTCACCTGCATTCTTTTCTCAAACTCTGCTGTCAAGGCCCACGATGATAACTCTTGAACAGAAACGCTTCCTCATCCAGTTGTAAACAATCTGATTGTGGTGTATCCCATCTAGGCTGTGCCGCGTCCATCTTCTGGCTGGTTTGTGACGGCCAAGGGTGTTTGTCAATACTAGGCTGTTAAAAATTGCAAACTCTAGAAGTCTTAGACCTCTCTTATTCGTCTCGACATTGCAGTAGGGTCCAGCAACGTCTTACCAGTCTGCCTGTGCATCCTTCCCAAAAGTAAGTAGGAACTTTCTCAGGAACAGACACAATTTAATTCCAGACCCAACCCAAGACACTATATGGGAAAGAGACAACAAAAAATGAGACACCACCAAAGACAACACCAGCGGCAGCCACGTGAGCAGCCATTTTCCATGCAGGTGGTCAACGGGTAGCCTGAACATCACAAACAATATATCAACAACAGACATAGCAACCCACAACACATAAAACAACCAAAAAAGAAACCAAAACAGAACTGCCGCCTTGGGACGGTCGGTAATGAAATTAAAGGGGGCCTAACCGGTTTGTAGTCAACCAACCCTCACCCTTTGTTCTGCCTTGGTTCATCAGATACTCAGTTGCTCAACCCAAGAATAACAGCCACAGCCCACACAACAGTGCATCGAAAAGCACCGACCCCGACAATGAGAACAAATTACACGTAAAACATTAAACATCTCTTTTTCCTATTTTCATTTTTTAATGTCAGGGCTAGCCTTCACATAACAAACCATATATCAAAACAGTCAAAGCGACAAAATACACATAAAACAACTAAGAAGAACCAAAACAAGAGTGTCGCCTTGGGACGGCCAGCAATAAAATTAACCGGTTTTTGGTCGAGCTCTTGGTCCTGCTTTGGTTCATCAGGAAAATATTCGTTCGGTTTGCGTGGAAGATTCCTTACTCACAAATGTAATATCTCAGGGACATAGAATTAAAAAATAAAACTAAGATAGATAAACTATAGCATTCCAGTCTCCTTGTACAACCAGAATGTCCTTCTTTGATGTTTGGTCGATGAGTTGCTGCTAGAAGTGGTCGACCCCATTGTCATCATGCCCAAATGTTGGTGCATTAACCCTTATAACGGTGATATTGAAAGGAGCTGCTCTCAAGCGGATTGCCCGGAGACAGTCTGCTGGAGACTGGTCGGCATCCCAGGACAGCATTCACCATGTCCTTGTGCACAAGAAATCCAACCCCATTCTCATGTCTGTTCTCTTCTGCACTGAAATAAACCTTGTGTCTGTCATTAATTTTACGACCGGGATGGGGTTGGGTTTGGAAGGTGGGGGATGGTTTTCATAAAATTATGATCGCGGAGTTACTGTTCTTTAAGGAATAATGACCGTGGGTTGTTATTCCATAGGTATCACTTTACGTCGTTAACCTGGGCCCAGGTTCACAATCACTCTTAAAGTTAAAGACAACCTTAAAGTTAAGGCGGACAATTTCGCCCTTAAAACATCCATGTTTAAATCGTATTGAAAATCTCGGTTTTTGCATGATCCTACTGACAATTGTCATAGAAATGTAATACGAAAGAAAAATCAAATAATTTAGTTTGTGTAAGTTTATATTTACACATGAAATTTTAGATCTTAACCTTAAGGTAGTCCTTAAGTTTAAGGAATGATTGTGAACCTGGGCCCAGGTTTGGTTTTGTCGTGTCGCGGCTCATTTATCCTCCATCTTTACAAACAAGAACTATGTCTGTGACTTCCTCATTGCCTTTGCTCACTTGATATGTAATTAATAAAATTCGCCAAAGACTAGTTTCAAAATGGCACAGGATTCTCTACATATGCAATGTCCTGACGTAGTGATACGCCATTTATTCAACGTCGTATGACTACGGCGTTATGACGTAGTGATACGTCTTAGTTTCAACACAAAGTACCTAAGGCTTCATGACGCAATGATACGGAATTTTTAAGCGTCACATGCCTTCGACACCAAGACGTGGTGATACGGCATTATTTCAATGTCATGTGCCCACTGGAATGTTCAGCAAAGTGTCAAAAGTCTTCTCTGAAATATAATTTCCATGTACTTCAGTGATTTGCAAGTTGGCAAAATATTTTAGTGTGAGGCTTTTATTTAGTTGTTTATAATAATCGTTGCGTATTATTATTTTTTTTGCATGAAAGCCTAGCTTCTGCTGTATAATCTTATTTTCAACTTATCCTTAAGCTACTCACAATTAAACGACACCTGTGTAAACGTCATTTAATTTTTACAAAATGCAGTTTTCTATTGGCGTGAGTGCTGACGTGGTTGAAAATATGCGTAAACATTGAAGATGGTATGTTCGTAGGTATATTTCCAAACGAATATTAAATTAAATTTAAATCGAAATTATTACATATTGCCCAAAATGTCGTTCTCTCTAATCATACATGTACTAAAGCTAATATCAAACTTCTCCTCATACTTGCACACGCACTGGAATGTATGGAAGAAATACGTTTTGGGAAAAACTTTTATATTAGGCTGAACCTTGACTAAGTCCTGTTGTTTCAATCAGATATAGCTGCTGCATTTAATACTTCCTCGTGACATGTAATCATCGCATTTTATTTCGGTCTCAAGAATTTACTTAATTTCTTTTGAAGTTTCCTTTGATAATATGTAGTAAATTAATTAAACACTGTTTAACTTATAAGCGGATTCACAAACAAAAACATAGCTTTGTTCTCGTGATTTATATCTTCTTCTCATGTAAAACGAACTCATTGAACCTAAAGACCGATACTGATACTGTAAGTTTAAAAATAAAAATGATTACGCCCACTCCGTAGGAGGAAAGTAGAGCATACGCGCACATTAAGGGCAACGTCTCCTTTGCATCAATACACTCTGAAAATTGATGGTTCCGAGCCACGCCCAGAATGTCATTCAAAATTCACATGATTGTGTAATCTGTCCAATGCAAGGGCAACTTAGCATGTGAAATAGTCCCACTAACAAAATTGCACATGGTGCATGTCCAGTAATAGTCCGTGATATCGTATTACAGGTAATGGAGTGATGTATACTTGTTTTAAGTAATCGAGGTTTCAGAACGATGCATAGTATAATAGTATTCGGAAAGACTCTTTGAATTTATCCTATAATTTCTGCTGTCAGATTATGTCAGATTATGTTAGATTATGTTATATTATTTATCCTATAATTTCTGCTGTCAGATTATGTCAGATTATGTTAGATTATGTTAGATTATTTATCCTATAATTTCTGCTGTCAGATTATGTCAGATTATGTTAGATTATGTTATATTATTTATCCTATAATTTCTGCTGTCAGGTTATGTCAGATTATGTTAGATTATGTTAGATTATTTATCCTATAATTTCTGCTGTCAGATTATGTTTTTCCTCCAAAACAACCTGAAAAAAATCTAGTTCTATCCCATAAGACAGGTTGTTCTGCGATGGAAAATCCCGTAACCGGGACATTCATTCGTGAGCGAAGGCGTCCAGCACCGTGCCATCCCAACCTAGTATAATTTCATGGTGATAGTTCTTGTTACGACATTAATAATGTAGCAGGGTAGTTCTCTTTTCTGCTTAGAATGACATTTCGTCCTTATATGTGTTTTTGATCGTTTATTTTAAACTTCCAATCCACAGAGGATATATCATTTAAAATTTATGGATACATATAATGTTTACAGAAGCAGAAATAAATGCCGCAAAGCAATTAAAACTTAATTTTTATGTGGTCGTGGAAAAAAAACTCACTTTTATGTGATCTTTGGAATGCGTCAATTAATTTGTAAATCAACAGAGGCATCAGAGCAAAGATTCGAGAAACTCGGTTTTTGATAACTTGCCAACTAGCGCTCAGGCAACCTGCGCTATGATACGTGGCTGCCTAAACAATTTTTTTCTATCTCTAGACAGCCTGCGCAGATAAGTGAAGATGACAAAATAAAAAAAAAAAAATGACCATGATCATTTTAAAACCTAATGTGTAAATGCCCTGACCAGGGCTAATCATATATATTATGAGCTAGTTTGTCAAAATATGACTATTTCACGTTTGTGAGTAGCTATACCTTCAGGAAGAGCAGCTCTGTCATTTGAGCCACGACACGGCAAAACCAACAATGTGGTAATGCGCCCAACGCAGACTCAGATCAGCCTGGGCAGCCGCTCCGTTTGAAAAGACTCTTCGCTAAGTGCTCAAAGGCTAGCTAAGGGTTTAAGCTACCGCCGTGCGGACAGTGAAGACTCTGATCAGACTGGGCGGATGCCCAGGCTGATCTGAGTCTGCGCTGGGCGCACAACCACATTGTTGGTTTTGTCGTGTCGCGGCTCATTTTAATCTGTGCTTCCATTCTTATTGAGGTCCTCTGTTAAAGTAAAAAAAAAATACTCCTTCAGGAGCAAATTCTTTACTTAAGGAGTAGACAAATGCCTGGAATGATTACGTCTTCTAGGAAAGCAGACAAGAAGCGTCAAAAATGTCTCCCTTTGAAAAATTTGATGTACTAATAAACGTAGAAGGTGTTCTTATGCTTTGGCTCATAAATTGCTCTCTTATCATTTGGGATCTTATACTATCAGCTGGTTCTTATCGCTTCTGAGACTGTGTCGTTTGCTTGTTTATTAATTAATTAGCACTTTAAGATTTACTTAATTTGTTTATTCAGTAAAGACAATGTATTAGCAACATGAGTTATCAGCCCACACACGTAGTCCAAAGTTAATGCCCTAAAAAGTATACCAGTTGCAAGTATGGACTACCGAACCTAGGATCTGAATCGTTCTTTTTACACTTACTCAATTTTAGTTCATACTTCTTCAAAGTCTCAAAATAATCCGTAACTAGAATGTGTCCATAGGACACGGATGCCCCCGCCTAGTGCCCTACATAAGATGGCGCCTTGCTTAAGGTACTGGCAATTGTAGGATGACTAGATTCACAAAGGCAGACTTCTGTGGTACATGTGTATTGTTTTCCTTAGGCAGATGTATTGTGCTTCTTGGATCAAGAGAAGTGTGTGTGTGTGGAGGAGGGGGGGGGTGCAGGGGGTGTAATGACTGTGATAAGTGATACCATTCTGTATCTTATCACAGAAATAGATGCCATGTAACTTTCCAAAAGAAATAGCCCGGAAACAAGTAACTTTTCAAAAACTTACAAACGGAAACCATTATTGTATGAAATGAAGCCGAAAAGGGGCTATAACTTCCACAATAATCAACGGATTTTACCCAACATCGAATTTGACCTGTATTTTATGATTATATACCTGTGTATGAAATATGAATTCATTACACCAATGTTTTCAAAAGATATCGAACGGAAACCATTTTTTCATGCAAAATGAAGTCGAAAAAGGGCCATAACTCCCACAATAATAGACGAATTTTACCCTACATCGAACTTGACCTGTGTTTTATGTTTATATACCTGAGTTTAAAATATGAATGCAATACAATGTTTTCAAAAGATGGTCAACGGAAACCAGTTTTTCATACAAAATAAAGTCAAAAAGGACCATAACTCCCACAATAATTGAGGGATTTTGCCAACATTGCACGTGACCTGTATGGAATGATTATATACCTGTGTATAAAATATGAATTCAATACACCTATGTTTTCAAAAGATATCGAACGGATACCAGTTTGTACGGGACGTACAGGACGTAAGTACCTACGGACAGCGGTGATACTAACCCCCCCCCCCCCCCCCCCCCCCATTTTAATGGCTGGGGCATAAAAAAACAGGAGGAAACCTACCTACAAAGACAATAGCATTCTCGAATGCCACAAATGTCGGTGTGACACGATGAGAGAGACCCGTAAATCATGTTCCCAGAAAAAAATGGTGGCCAATGACCAAATAAGAAGTTCCTTTTTTCCCTCTGTTTATACGTTTCAGCCCTTTATATACAGTAGTACGATCGGTAATTATTGAGAATTTTAACCTATTTCAGCCAACATTTTTGACTTCATATGAATAAATGAGACTGCTTTGGTAATTTCTGGTATTTTCATCACTGCTGCTTTGATATTCGCCGGCCATTTATTTAATGCGAAATTAGCTCCCTTTAATACGACTTGTAAAAATTTATGCAAAATCTCAACAAAATAAGATAAAATCTGAAATAAAATGTCTTGAAGCAAATGCCTATGATTGACAACATGTTCAATGTAACTTTCTGACAGGAACAATGCTACTGTTCAATCAATGAGAGACTTTGAATGAAAAACATTTAGTTCTAAACCTCAGTAAGATTTGTTAAATTCACCAAATTCTGAGAAAAATGGTCTATTTTTAGCAGGGATGTGTTTGGGTGGAGGGGTTGAAACTAATAATGACAGGGTAGCATAACCATACTCTGATGACATATACGTTATGTGAACAAAAGCCGCGACACGACACAGTGAAGACTCAGATCAGTCTGATCAGAGTCTTCGCTGTCCACATAGATGTAGCTTAGACCCTTAGTTCCCTCCTAAGCGCACAGCAAAGACTCAGATCAGACTGGGCGGCTTCTCAGGCTGATCTGAATCTTCGCTGGACGTACATGTCACTTTGATGGTTTTGTCGTATCGAGGATCAAAATATCACCCTAGTTAAGTATTCACGTCAATATGCCTGGAATACTGTAGAGCTAAAATTTAGAAGATTTCACCTTTGAAGCGCCATACCTAAACTGTCGTTGCTTAAAATATTTGATAACCAACATCAAGACTTGAATATTTTATTACACAGAGCAAGTGATAAACAAATCACCGAGCCGGAACATGCGTCAAAATGACGTTGCACTGACATTGATTCGACGTGATGACATCGCATCGACGTAAGAACTACTTCATTTAAACGTTGTAGTGACGTCCTTCTAGCCCCGATGCGACGTGATGACGTCGACTCGACGTCAGTATGAAGTCATTTCGACATCATGTGCCCACAGGGCAGCTTCTGTTTAATAATATTTAACGCAAACTAGGATAAGAGGAGTTTCCAAGTTATCATTTGAAACGTATTACATGTGTCAATGACACTCTCGGGAGAGGTGATAAGCACGATAGAAACCATCTTACTGGGCATAAAAGGACAAGAGTTATGACCACTTAAAATCAATTTAAGCCCCTTTCTCCTCCCTCCACCCCCAGTCAGAATCAGAATTTTTTACTGGTGAAGCGTCCAAAGACAATCATTCAGCAGGACCTGTGAATCAGGGAAGCTAGTCCCTAGCCCTTATAAGAGAAATAAACTTAGTAACTGAATCCTCTGCACACTCAGCAGCAGAAATAAGTGAATCTTCCAGGGAATTCCAATCTCTAATAGTCTGGGGGAAGAAACTGGACTTGTAAATGTCAGTCCCAGCCAATGGGGTTTGAAATGTCAGGGAATGATGATTCCTGGTACGCCTATTTGGGGGAACAAGGTCATTTATAGGTATACTGGCTGCACCCCTCAGACCTTTGTAAAGCATTATAAGTCTACTATCTTTCCTTCTCTTTTTTAGGGATTCCCACTTAAGCTTCTCCAGAATGCCAGTCATACTCCCAGTTTCATATGTGTAATTTTCCGTTACAAATCTAGCTGCCCTTTCCTGCACCTTCTCAAGTTCATCTTGAAGAAGTATACTTTGAGGGTCCCAAACTGAACCGCCATACTCCAGGACTGGACGCACCAGTCCCTTGTATGCTGACTCCTTAACATCTTGTGGACATGCTGCCAAGTTACGTCTGAGGAAGCCGAGGGTCCTATTAGCCTTTGTGCAAATATTACTGACATGTGTGTTCCATTTCAAATCATTGGCAATGGTTATGCCGAGATACTTGATAGTTTCTACATTACTGAGGACCGTTCCCTCTAAGGTATAGGAAGCATTGATCTTCTTGATCCGTTTCCTTGTAATTTGCATTATATTGCATTTAACAGGTTGAAATCTCATGCCCCAACTCCTTGCCCAACAACCTAAATGATCTATATCCTCCTGAAGTTTCATAGTGTCTTCAATATCTCTGATTTCACGATAGCAAACACAGTCGTCAGCAAAAAGTCTTAATGCCGAGTCAATATTTTCTGTTATATCGTTAATGTATAACGAGAACAACAATGGTCCAAGCACAGTGCCCTGGGGGACACCTGACAAAACCGGGGCCCAATCCGACTTAACTCCATTTACCACCACACGCTGCTGCCTGTAACAGAGAAAAGAATCTATCCATTTCAGAGTCTTCCCACCAATACCATAGCCGTATAGCTTACATTTAACTAATTCATGAGGGGGAGTGTCAAAAGCTTTCTCGAAGTCCAAGATAAAAGTGTCAACCTGACCGCCCTTATCCAAGATTTTAGCCCAGTCATTTATAACCGTGATCAATTGAGTTTCACAGCTATGTTTCTTAAGGAAAGCATGTTGTCTGTCTGACAGAAGTTTGTGCCATAATATTAGAGCAGACAATGTGTTCGATTAACTTGCATGGTACACAAGTTAGAGAAACCGGTCGGTAATTGCAAGCCAAAGACCTATCTCCTTTTTTGAAGAGTGGGCATATATTTGCAAGAGACCATTCCTTGGGGATTTCACCCGAGTCAATAGATTGTTGGAAGAGATGAGCGAACATTGGGCCTAATTCAGATGCTAGTTCTTTTAAGACTCTGGGATGCAATTCATCAGGTCCTAAAGCTTTCGATGGGTCCAAGCCCTTAAGAAGTTTCGTTACACCTTCTGCCCAAACATAAATGTCCTCCATGAAAGGAGCCGAGCGATTAGGAAGGGGGACTTGGGTGTGCTCACTTTTGTTAAACACATCCGAAAACTGACCGTTAAATTCATCAGCCTGTTCCAACTCTGACTCGGCAACACCACCACCATTTCTCTTCTTTAGGGGTGGGATACCTTGAGTATCTTTCTTTTGACTATTTATGTACCTGTAGAAGTCTCTGGGATTAGCCTTTATGTCACCAACCAAGTTATTGACATACAAATCATGTTGCTCTTTCACATCGGACTTTAATTTCCCTTCTCAAAGATTCAAATTTTGACCGAAGTTTGCTACTGCCAGTCTTTTTGGCCTTCGCATGTGTCTTATTTCTTCTACGAATCTTCCTTCTTATCTCAGAGGTTATCCAAAGAACAGAAGAGGTTGACCTACTGGTTTTTGAGGTGATATGCTTTTCAGCAGACTCCTGAATAAAGGAGGTTATCAAGTCAAAGTTTTCCTGAACTGAGCGATTGTCCGAGTAACCATTGAAGTACCTATGTTTTGCGAAGTCTGACGCTTCTTTCCTCATTGATTCAAAATCTCCCTTTTGGTACAAAAACACTTTCCTCCGAGGTTTTCTTTTTTGGGGGACATAAATTTTCAATGTTCCTGATATCACATCATGATCACTAAGTTTGTCCGGGGAATGTAGTTCTTGAAACTGACCAGGAAGCGAAGTGAGAATTAAATCCAATGTGTTTTTCTCCCGAGTCGGGAAATTCACCAGTTGTTCTAAACCATGGTCATTCATGACATCAATCAACATTTGTCCCTCTGACTGACTTAACACTGATCCTGACTTATTAAGTCGGTCTGGCCAAGCAATATCTTTGAAGTTGAAATCCCCTAGTACGTGAATTTAGGGGAGCTTATTTCCCTTGTGCTTTGTCCTAATATGATCTAACTGGTCACGAAACAATTGAAATTCCTCACTTGAGCCACCAGGCTGACGATACCAACTTGCTACATAATGGGAAGTTTTGTTTGCCAAAATTTTAACCCAAACTGATTCTGAGTCGTTTTCTATTTCTGACAAGGACATGTGCGGAATGTCCTTATGTCCTTATGCGGAATGTCCCAGTAATTTATTACTGAACGTTTTAGGCGGTACTTCGGTTGTGGTTCTATATGATTATTTTTGTGATAGTCGGCTTTTATTGGTCTTTGACTTTTTGTTTACTATCTGAAGTAGCCTCTTTGCAAATTTCTGGGAAGACCTGGGCCCAGTTGTCCAAAACTAACGACGTCGTTAGTTAACGTGACGTTAAAATTTCAAAAGTTAATAACTCAAATATGCCAATATTTTTTGTTGAAAAAATATGAGAAGCTTTATTGCAAAAGCTTCTAACTTATTTTCAACAAAAAAAATAGTGTGTTTGGCTATAAAGTTGTAAAACATTTAACGAGTTGACGTCTTAACGAGCATGTTAGCCTAACGATGCTTTGAACAACTGGGCCCTGACCTTTTAGCTTATCGTCTGCCTTGTTTTATGCCGTCTTTCCCAATGTTTAGAATTTTACGGTTGGACAGATGGCTGCTAATACATTTTCTTTTCTTGAGAGAAGAAGTGATTGTGATCAGGTCTGTAACAAGAATCTTCATATTTGAGTGTTTGATTTCGCTGAACAGTGTATGTTGTATTTTTGTGTTTGATACATGTTTTGATTTGTACATATACTCAGAGGCAAAAGAAAGTATACAGGTAACGCAGTCTCGATTTTTCTACAGATGTCAACATATGTGCATTATACCTTGGCACTGTAGATAAAAACAATTATTTTCGCATAATTTGCGACAATTTCAGTACAATTGGTCAAAGGATATGGAAATGACATGGTTTTAAACAAACCAGGGGTCTGAGTCAACATTGTCGATGGAGTAGCTCCCCTTTAAACATTGATTTTGGACAAAAGAGATTGAGTTTGGTTCATTTTTATGCGTTGCATTAAAAAAGGGATGAAAGGTTTGTAAGGATATGTCGCACTCTCATATAAAAAGCGGGGTAAAGTATCAAATTTTCGGACCAAGAAATAATGTTTATGGCGTCTTCTGGTAACATGCATTGAAAAAGCATTGAGTTCTAATGGGAAGTTTATTTGCAATTTTCTTTCAGATAAACAAGTCTATGAAGTTCCTTTCAAGTGTGCACAAAGACAAGAAGCCAAACAACAATTTTCCGAAAATTTCAAGTGAAAACTTCTAACGCCAGGTAAGACAGAGAAACATTTTATTCCCTATGGTTTTAATTCAAAGGGAGATTATTTGAGACATGTAGCATTTCTAACTATGGTTGAAGGCGTTTAGTGGGAGTTTCAGATTACATGAGGATGTGCGTTTACTCACAGACATGAGCGCAAGATATTCGTGAAGTGCAAAATACCATCTGCCATGTGCAAAGGGAGTTTTGATTGGAACTACTGATTTTGAATTAAGGGCAATAACTTCATTATTAATGACTGCAAAAAAAATGTGTTAGTGTTTTACTGAGCTAGACACTTGCCAAAATGACATTATTAATATGTACACGCAGCCATTTAAACGAAGCCCAGTATTCAAAATCAAAAACTGTATACTTTTTATTGCCTCTGAGTATATTTTGTTAAGTGGGCCTCACGGAAAAGTAGCTTGTAGCTAATTGTGTTACCCACAGAAAATAAAGTCTTAATTATTATCATTATTATTATTATTATTATTATTATTATTACTATTATCTTTTCTAGTTATGGACAGTTTTTGTTAAGCAATCATTACCTTCTTATTTTCTACTTCGACCTGAAAAAGTCGTTCAGCATCTTAAACGAGACTTTTTTACTGAAATTGTTCAGCTATATATCAAATAGGTATATTAAACTAGGTAATACCATCCCAGCGCGCACATGGTGTCGGAATGACGTCGTATTGAAGTCGATGCGACGTAATTACGTCGCATCGACGTCAATACGTAGGCATTATGACGTCATTTGCCTGTTGGGCACATTGTCTAACTGGCAATAAATCTTGCAATGTAATCCCAGCGTACTTTGAAGTTAACTTTTTTGTGATTCTACCAATTCCCCTTGGTATGATCGGTAAACCCACATTAATGGAAATATTCGACTAATCAGTTTGGATCTAAAAGAATAATTATCAACAAGATGTTATCAGTTCAGCGATTATGTCTCTTGTCTTTTTATTAATTCATTAGCAATAAACCTATTAGTGTTTTTATGTTCTTTGCTCACTTTGTCAAAAGGGCTGCAGACTTTTAAAATATCTTGGGATGATCATGATGATACGACAGGAAATTTGAACCGGTTCACTGTTTTAATGAGGACAGCAACATTGACTTTTTCTCGAGAGTAACATACAACAAAAGAATATACAGCAGTCAGTTTATTGTTTGGCTGGAATGCTTTGACATGTTGATGCCCGGCTTTAAGTGTCGGAAACAATAATTGTTTTAGGATAAAATATTTTTTCTTTGAAACCATGAAAAAATAATTAAATGCATTTGTCAAAAGTTTGAAAATACTTAATTTTCATTTCAAGCTAATTGCAGTGAAATTAAATGTGCTCGGTGTGTGTGTGTGTTAGGAGGGAGGGGACGTGCATTTTCTAGAACTGTTGTGATTCGCTCAAAAACCGTTTTTCCCTCCCCGCCCCCCCCCCCCCCCCCCCCCAAACACACAGGCACACACATACTCCCCCCCTCCCCACCCATCTTATTAAGATCATGCGGCTGTAAGGACGTACATTTTCTAGAACTGTTGTGATTTGCTCAAAATCTCCCCCCCAGCACACAGACACAAACATACCTCCTACCTCGCCCCTGCCTGTCTACCAACCCCCAACGATTAAGATTATGCGACTTTTGAGAGGTCGCGCATGTGTCGCAGTGAATTTGGGATGGGCACTTTGATATTGTTAAATGAAGTGAGCTAAATTTTTCAAGGAGCATAATTTATGTATTAAGGAATTTTTTTAGACTAAACAATCCTAACAATTACATGTCACTTACATTTTGCTTTGCAAGAAAAATTACTGTCTGTATTGCTACGTATGTGTTGAGTAAGATAAGAGGGACTTGAACGTCAGTAATGTACATTTCAAGAAAATTAGTGAAATAATATCTCCAAAGATAAGTGTTGTTGACATAGATCAGACTTGCTACAAATCCTATGGGAAGAATTTTAGCGCGAAAAAGATGCAGACGCAACATTTGTGTCTGCGAAATTTTAACAAAGTTTTGTCCAAAATATGTCATAGTGAGAATTTAAAGAATAGCGGACATCCAGCATAATTTGCAAGACAACGTACACCCTCATGCGCACAAGAGACGGCTTATAATGGGTATTTGTTAACTAGCCTCTGATAGCATAAGAAAACAAAAGGCTCTTATACAGCTCACTCAATCTTTGACTTCAAACAGTTTGACCACAATATTGCAGCAGGATGCTACTTAAGTAACAGTTACAACTGCTTATCAGCAATCTATGTAAATAAACATTTTCGTGCTGAAAAGTTCACAAGAATATGAAATT
The DNA here is from genome assembly GCA_963989385.1 of Ctena decussata. Lineage (NCBI taxonomy): Eukaryota > Metazoa > Mollusca > Bivalvia > Lucinida > Lucinidae > Ctena > Ctena decussata. The sequence continues at coordinate 66,063,578 of OZ022513.1, forward strand.
GTAGGCTGTGGTCAGAAGTGGTACATGTAATGAGAAAGGGAACAATAACTCGCGAAATCTGTGATTCTAAAATAACAGTGGGAACGCAGACTCATCACATTTGAGTAAATCATTTTCTGAGCGGTCGTCTACGCACAAAGAAATAATCCTTTTTTCGCCGGAAAAAAATGGCGGGAAATTTTGAAAAGAATCAGTCCAAAAATAATGCTCGTTTGATAAGATATGCAGTCATTGTTTTCCAACGGACCAGATTATTAAGAAATTTGAAATCAGACGCATATCGGTACCTCAATGCAGTTTGCACACCCAAAACAACGATCACAGTTTGACAACCGTTTTTCAGAAAAGTAAAACCCTACGACAGTACCCCAAAGTTATTTTGCAAAGAAAATTGTCCCACAAACCAAATTAGATGCCATTATAACTGAACCGTAGTTCATACATTCGACCGTCTTTTAGCGGGGTATATCTTCGGGAGAAAGTCTATTTTTGTTGAAAATCGATAATGAAGTTGGTCATTTTTACGTATACATGGCACGTGCGTTTGTCAACACGCAGACATTTTTCAGCTTGATCGACTTTAGGAGACCAACTGTTTCTTCATTTATGGTATAGTAAAGCTTGTAATCATTTAGCATACAATGAATGTATTAAGATTTTGCGTTAGTCTGTCTGCCTGCGATTTTTTTGGCTTCTGAATTTAGGCTACACGCCGAGAACGAGAGAAAGCAAAACAAACACACTGGTAAACTACAAAGTTCGACAACGAAAAACATTGAGTGATTGACCGGCTATTTAATTGAAAGTGGAACAAGCAGGAGCATGCGGAGTGATAATAAATATCTTAAATGAATATTTTAAGTGAAACCTAGGACATGCTTTAATCGAATTACGGACAACTCGCCCCAAGACGACTCGCCCCACAAAAATCTTGCCCCAAGACAAGTCGCCCCACCAGGTGACAACCCGCCCCAGATTCTCAGACAACTCCCCCATACAACTTCCCCCAAGACAACGCGCCCCACATTCTGAGACCACTCGCCCAGCTAAAGAATTCTGTCTCCCCCGCTCCTCCCCCCCCCCCGCTCCTCCCCGCCCCGCCCCGCCCCGCTCCTCCCCCCCCCCACAACACGCACGTACCCTTTCAGAAGGCGTCCCACAGAAAGTACTAGAGACAGCTTGCCCTTCCTAATAATCTGTCAAAACTCTGTCCCGCTATGCGCTAAGGGACCGACCATTTGATATTCTGGGGGGGGGGGGGGGGGGGGCGCTAAGGGACCGATCATTTGATATTTTTTTTTTTTTGGGGGGGGGGGAGGGCTGGTATATTTTTCGAAAAAAATCCCTGCCTTTGGATATGCAAGAAAAAAATAAATTAGCTCATAAGGGGATTTCAAAAAATAATCTGGCCTCAAAAATCAGTGGAAAAAAAATAACCTGGCTCCACCCAAAATTTCCAAAAAAGGTCTGGACCCTGCACGTTTGGTGGGTAGATAGCAACTGCTTACCTACCCACCAAAATTCACCTTTCCCCCCCCCCCCCCCCCCCCCCCCCCCAAAAAAAAAAAAAAAAAAAAAAGAAGATGGCCACTTGGGACACCCTAGATCTTTTTTTTTTCATTTAAGGGTTAAAGGGCACATTTACCATGATCAACCTGCATACTAAGACAAACAGGTCTGAGCAAGCAGTGTAAACCCAGGAGCAGTCTGATCTTGGTCAGCATTTTTCCCTAATACCTGCACATTTTGGGTACACCATTTGTGGGTGACATAGATATGTTCAAAATGTAGGATGCTGTTATCTTAGTATTATGGGTAAATACTGTAACTGTGTATGACATTTTATGTAGAACTATTATTTGTTTTTGTTGTTTTCATAGTTTGCAGGGATTAAAAAGAAAGCCTACCTACCTACTCTCCAAAAAATCCTAGTTAATAGGCAACTGCAAACAAAATACTTTTTATGCTTGGCCTGTTGCTGAGATGGGAGGTGGGTGCATGGGGGGGGGGGGGGGGGGGGGGGAAGAGGGCATGAAGAAATATATATTCTATAGAATTAAATGCCAAAAGTTATGTTTTAGCTAAAATCTCATAAAGAAAATTAAAATACTGAAGAAATGATACCATAAACTGAAAAATAAAAAACATTTTTACATTTCCTGATTAATTTAATCCAACTTTAATGTTTGCAGCTTCTGATCAAAGCAAAGAAACTTGCATTTCATAATCAGTTATTAAGTTACTAGAGAGAAAAGCTTGATGACAGATATTAAAAGAGGAGTCATGACTGTAAAGGGATGCAGCTTAATGCAGTTGAATGAGAGGTAGCCCCTTCCTGTCTACCTTCCCCCTCCCCTCCCCCCCCCCCCAACCCACACACACACACTAACCTATTAAAAAGCATTTTCACAGAGCATTTATTGGCCAAATATAAAGGACTTTATTATGCTAGCAAGCTTTTTTTTATATCATTATAAGAGCACAAAATAATGAATGGGGCATACCCTGCTATCTGCACGACCCTGCACTTTATGTGGAATGTTGCATAATGCTGTTTGTCCTTCTACATGTCAAGGCTATGTTAGAATGAAAACAATTACACAATTCCACCATAAATGTTGCACCAGCATCAATGGGCTTCATATTAACACCTGTTGTGCCCTCTCATTAGAAGCACTTCAGCAAGAGCATAGATGGTTCTATTAATGGATCACAACAAATGTTTTATAGCTGAATAAGACAGAATTCCCAGAATTGCTATCATGCTCCAGCTGAGTCTTTGTAAAATCATTATCATAAAACCATCACTTGTGGAAATGTCTCCAGAATTTTTTTCTTATTATTGTTATAATTTATTTTGGATATTTATTTATTTATACTTATAGGGAAAACACTGAAAGGCAATGTCAGCCTGCTTGTGAAATTGTGAATATAATAATTTGATCAGAGCTTTATACATTTAGAATACATATATAGTAGTAATTTGTTCTTTTGAAATTTGCGTTAAATTTTAATTTTTGATCAAAAGCAACTGTGATGAGACACCACAACATACAAATGTACATTTTACTTGAAGAGAAATGATAAAGAATAACTCCACTTTGGCTCACTAAATATTGGCCTATTATTTTTCTTGTTTAATCATGTTTATATCTTACCATTATTCAACTTAGAGAATGGATTACGAAGTCCTGAGTCTGTGCCACATATTTAATAAAGTTTTCTGGTTTGCTGGACAGCTGTGCTTTTTATTTGTTTTGTTTTTTGTGAGTGTGACTCAGAATCATATTAGAGAACACATCTCATTGAACTAAAATTTTGAGAAATTCTCCAATTCGCAATGAAAAGTTAAGGTACCATTCATTATAAATTATATAATTTTTGCATGAGATTTGCCCCTACTGATAAATTTCCATGAGATTTTTGGCAACAGTTAGAGCAAATCCCTCAAAAGGTCACTTAGTATTAAACACACTGTGGCATTTTAATTTATGAACCAAAGGCATTGCAGAGCTGACAGCCCCCACCCCCACCTGATGAGCTGACAGCCCCCACCCCCACCTGATTTGACAAACCTGGCATTTCAGAATAAATATGTATTTTATTAAATCTCTGGTTTCTTCTTAGGAAGAACCAATAAATGCTTGTTAGTTGTTTACACTCTTAAAAAGGGGGTAAACAACTAACAAGTAAATATGTATGTTGTAACCCCTCATTAGAACTCCTCATTAAGGTAGTTCTACAGAGGGCCAAAACATATGTTATAAAAATGCATGCTGCAATTTTAAAGCTCAAAAGCTCATTTAACAGTACATATGCTGCTTCGAAATTATATGGAGTGTAAAGGAGTGTATAAGTATGTATGGCCAAGTCATTTTCTAAGCTTAAAGTTGAAACAAAATCTTCAGTACTGCAATTGTCCTACCACTTTCACCATCTGACAGTGTGTCGAAATTACTGGGAAAATCAAATAGTACTGACCCTGATTAGACTGCTGTTTTGGAAGTTGTCTAACCCAGGTCTACACTGCACTTTTTATTCAAGGATTTAGTCATTGAAGTTTTGCAAGTATTTGTTATGGCTAAACATCTATTATATTTTGCTTAGTTTTTTTTATGTAAAAGAAAGGTTAAAAGTTGTGTGTGTGTGTGTGTGTGTGTGTGTGTGTGTGTGTGTGTGTGTGTGTGTGTGTGTGTGTAGGGTGGGGGTGGGGGCGGGAGAGAGCAAGGGTGGAGGAAGGGGGGTAGAGGGGCCTTAAGTTGGGGAGGGTGATCGTGTGAGTTGCAGGAGAGGCTTTGAAATATTGGCACTTGCAGGATTAACTGGATGGCAAAATTACTTTTTTTCTAGCAGTCCCTCTGATTTTGACCACAATGTACCGGTCTTAATAACTTATAAGCAAGTAAATGCGAAGGCTGAAACAGTTGACGCAGTTATGTAATTGCGTCACAACTGTCATAAATCGATCGATTTGTTTACAGTGTGGTGTAGGCTACTGATCAGAATTCTTTTCCCAATCATTCTGAAGAAAGTACAGAAAACAATAAATATTGTTGTATGTTGAATAACAAGATGCGTTCCTCTTCGTGTGTCGGATTTCAGGATTCAAGAACATTTCCGTAATGTTTGAATTTATTACAGATTATTTTGCTGTCTATCGATCAGGTAAAAAATCCGCCATTTTTGAGAAAATGAAATAGAGTACCTAAACATTATTTTGCAAAGGAAATTGTCCCACACACCGAATTACTTAATTTTTATAATGGAGAAAGGGCAGACACCATGGTTTTTCATGGCATATGTCCGCCGACGGGAGAAATGCGATTTATTTTGAAAATTGCTGTTGAAGTTGGCGGATAAGAGTCGTCTTTACATCATCACGTAAAACGTTCAATTGCCGAATATCTCGGTGTTTAGCTCTGCTCTTAAAGGCATTGAGAATTAAATTAAGATGTAAGGAATAAAACCATATCTTATTTTCGGCATTGTGTAGTTTGACTCGCCGACAAAGCATCACTGAAATTGCGACACGTTCGTCGATTGAATCTGAGTGTCATAAATTTAGAATGTTTTTTTCGTTGCTATCTGTATAAAAATATCACTCCGCCATGGATACGCGTTCCCACTGTAATAGTTTAAACAGAAGCTATTTAGATAGAAAATGTCGATCTTACGATTCTGAACCTGGACCAACTCTTCGCGCTTCATGGAAGACCTCCGCCCACTGTATTCATCATACGATGAACGCTGAAAAATCAAATTTTAATTCTTTAAACATTTAGGCTATTCAAAATTAAAAATGAAATTAAATTTAAAATGCAAAAAATGCACTTTAGCGAGGTATACGTTGGAAATCTCAAATATGCAAAGAAAGAAAGGATCTATCGTAGATATGAGGCTGGGATAAATAAACGCGCCGCTAAGAATCTTTGTTGGGCATCATTCAGCATATCTTGAGGTGAAAAACTGTGTCCCTCAGGACTATTGTCAAGTGATAGAAGCGAAGGGTGATCCTGAGAGACAACCCATGAAAGGTTCTTTTCAACCCACAAAAGCAGGAAAAAAATTTAATTGACAAAGTTGTAATATTTAACACAAAAATATTCCGGGGTTCACCGGAGGCAATTAAACAATTTCATTAGCATTTAGAATGCGTGGATGCTTATGTTCTGTCGACACTAAACATCATAAATGAGCCGCGACATAAGAAAACCAACAATGCGGCTGTGCGCCTAGCGCAGACTCAGATCAGCCTGGGCATCCGCCCAGTCTGATCAGAGTCTTCGCTGTCCGCATGGAGGTAGCTTAGACCCTTAGCTACATTTTGAGCGCTTAGCGAAAGTCTGATCAAACTGGGCGGATGCCCAGGCTGATCTGAGTCTGCGCTGGGCGCACAACCACATTGTTGGTTTTGTCGTGTCGCGGCTCAAATTAATATAAAACAGTGCGATGCTATCTCAGTTCATGAAAGTGAATCTCAGAGGAAATTACCGGCCAGTAAATAATTGATAAGTAGCATCCTATATTGACTTTTCCCACTAGAGCTGAATAGTCTTTATGTTACGAAATACGAACTAGATTTTTTATTTCATAAATAAAGCTGTTAGGTTCCTATGCTACTTGTCTTTCAACAAGTAGATAAAAGAAGTTAACAGAAAGGTCCAGGGTGTGCCGCAATCACAAACCGCAGCTAATTCACGACACTAAGAAGAAGAGAAAAAGGACAGCACACACGCACAAAATACACAAATGCACAAGTAGCAGAAAATTTCCTAGGCGAGGTGACAATTAAAGAAACGAGGACAAGAGCAGAAGAAGACTAAATTATTTAGTTCAATAAAGATAGCTGAGTTGCCACCTATTTGGGAAAGAGCTGCTGACTCGGCTTATCACTTGTAATTTATTTTTTTGTTGGGATGTCTTTGTCAGTCTTTCCCTTTGATGTTGGGGATAGGGTTTGGGATCAGATTCAGTCAGTTCCTGAAGTGTAATTACCCTTTAAATTTATACATGTACCATAAAGCGCCTCCTGGCACAAAGCAGCATAGAGTAATGAATTACCACAAAGCAACATTGAATTAAGAATAACATCGGGACTGCCGCCATAGAACGGCCAGCAGCATAGACTACCGGGAGATTTTTTTTTCTGTCGATAAATTTCATCCCTGTTTTGATGCTATTCATAATACAAAATGCATAAAAGGTTCAGTTTGCGTTATGGCTCCCTAACTCAATCAATGCACCATAGCGATTACAAAAAAATCAAATTGATCACTATGATAAAACAAGGAAAACGTACTCTTCACAGTATCCGAACTGACTGTACCATCTCTTCCGGTTTTCATAGCGTTGAATCGAGAGTACAAAATTCGCTTATAACCAGTAGTCGGAAATCATTATGTTTTGAGATTGTATCCGGAACCTACTGCGTCATTTATGTTTTTTCAGCTTTGAAAATGTAAAGAGGTAAGTTTAATATAATTTGCTATTCGGTCTTTTACTTTATTGCCCTGTACAATGTCGTGTATGGCAAGATAGTAATTGGTACAGTATTCAAATCGCCCTTAGCATGATTCTAAAACCATTTTGAGCTTTCTTAACGTTTTATACAAAATCTTTAAAATAAACGGAAGACGTTATCAATCTACAGTTTGTTAGTTTCGATAATAGGATGATAGTTAGGTTTTGCACGACACAAACTCTTGTTAAATTAAGCTGTTCGGAATAAAATTTCTGTGACGGACATGAGGTTTTCATTGTACAGGGCAATAAAGTAAAAGTCCGAAGAGCAAATTATATTAAACTTACCTCTTTGCATTTTCGAAGCTGAATAACTATAAAAGACGTAGCAAACTCCGGAGAAAATCTCAAAACATAATGATTCCCGACTACTGGTTACAAGCGAATTTTGTACTGTCGATTCAACGCTATGAAAATCGGAAGAGATGGTACAGTTCGGATACTGTGCTCTTGGCTAAACCAAACTCCACTGTTAGCCAAAGTTAACGGAAATCATTAGTTAAACCACAGTGGGCCCAACCAAAGACAAATCATTAAGGCCCAACCAAACCATCAAACACTATGCAAACTATTTTACCAGAAAAAGAAGTTTTTTTTTATAATTTTGTCAGAGACAGGCAAATTATAATACACTTAAACAAAGCACATTTGAGCCGCGACACGACAAATGCAACAAAGTAGCATGTGCGCACAGCGAAGACTAAAATCAGCCTGGGCATACGCCCAGTCTGATTAGAGTCTTTGCTGTGCGCTGAAAGGGTAGCTTAGGGGGGTCTAAGCTACCTCCATCCCGACGGCTAAGGCACTGATCAAACTAGGCGGATGTCTATGCTGACCTGAGTCTTCTCTGGATGCAGATGCCACTTTGTTGGTTTTGTCGTGTTGTGGCACATTTGAAAAGTCAGCTCTAATCAGCATTTTCACTCCGGTATCTGAATTAAGTTCACATTGACAATAACGTCAAGTAATAAATTGACCATTCTGACTTTCTTATTTACTACGTGTGTGTGTGCTGTCCTTTTTTAAAGAGTTTAATTGTCGCTAAAATTATTCTTGATTTATCTAATGTTGTTTATCTGAAGTCTTCGAGATATATCATTTTTCTTTTTTTCTGATTTAAGAGACAACAGTCCAATGAAAACAAGATTCCGATTTTTGTTCTTGTATGCGCTGTATGTTTCTCAGGACACCAATAAAACCAAGATTCCGATTTTTGTTCAGGTTATACGTTCTTTGTTTCCAATTGAACCAAGATTTCACTTTTTGTTCTGGTATACGATCTTTGTTTCCAGTGAAACCAATAAAACCAAGATTCCAATTTTTGTTCAGGTATGCGCTCTTTGGTTCTTGAAACAAAGAACGTATACAAGAACAAAAATCGGAATCTTAGTTTCCAAGGAAATAAAGAACATATACAAGAATACAAATCGGAAACTTGATTTTATTGGAAGTAATGCCATATGCAAGGTTCTGTATATAAATCTACTTGACTTCACTTTAACAAGTACTAAGTGTCTTGTGGCGGTCTTCAGGGTACTTTATTATAGTGCAGATTTTTTTATTTCTTTTTCTATCAGTGAGTATTTAAGGAATGAATTTCATTTTTCTGAGGTTTATCGAAGTGTAAACTACATTGGGTCACGTGCAAAGTGAATGAACCCCGAAGGGGTTCATGTAAACTTTGCTAGTGACCCAATGTAGTTTACACTTCGATAAACATCAGAAAAAATAAATTCATTGCTTATATTTACATTCGTTTCAATCAAGTCTTTCATAAAAAATCTTGTAGAAGTGCTAACATTGAAGCGTTAAAACATGTACACGCAGTTTCTTCTGCTAACAAAAGAACGGCATGCATGACGTCATGACGTTGCTGGCGTCCAATCAGTTTGTAGAGAGCCATTGTTTATTTTTACGTCATTGACGTCGCGTGTCTTAATGTAATTATTGGAATGTAAACTACATTACGTTCCAATGGTTTACTTTAGGGCTTTTCAGTAAATACACCAAGAATGTAAATATATGCTTGTAATTATGAAAAAAAACGAACACTGTTATACATGTAGCAGGCGCTAGGGTACGTATGCAGCCTTGTTAATGGCTTTGCTGTTTACGCAGAACCGCAATTAATCCGAGACTCCGTTTTTCATTCTGGTATAGACCGTTTGTCAAAACGTGTATACATTATATTATAATTGAAATAATTTTTTATGATACTTGCCATACCGTTTATTCGTACTAAGTTAGGCAAGGAAATGCAGAGTTTCTAGGTTATTTTAAAAACAAAGTTCCCCATTAAAGCCTTGCCATTTTCCTTTCCTATTTATCTTTGTATACTGCATGTATAATTTATTTACCAAGCACCATGTGGTCCGATTTTTTTTTGATTTTTTTTGTCACTACCAGGTAAATGAGCGTCTTTGTCAGTAAGTGGTCAGTCATTTGAAAACGGGCGATACTTCAAAGTTTCGGCTATTCAAGCCTCATCAGTGATCCTGACAATATCTGGTGAAGAAAGCCAGAGAAATCAAACTGTAATTTCTTAATTTTCATGAAGCAGTCGATTCAAACTGATTATATCGAAAGAGAATCCAAATGATTAAAACTATGATCTAGAAAAAAGTCTAAACCAATAGAATCATTCTTTTTCTGAGAATATATATATACTCTGATCTCAAAGGACAAAAATAAATATAATCTGCATTATGAATGATGTACGTGCATGTTTTCTAAAATTGAGGGAAACAAGATATAACACAATATTAATCAATGTTTATAAACACTAACAAAACAGAAAATTCGCGTGGAGTTCCGTTAATTAATCAAACTAATTACGTATGTAGGTCCTTGTAAGCAGGCAGGAAGCACGAGTACTTTTCTCCGGATATTAAAATTTCAACTCTTATTTGATTTCATTTATCGCGACTGCTACTAAAATGAGCTAAAAAAAAAATATGAGCCGCGACACGAGAAAAACCAACAAAATGGCATGTGCGCTCAGCCCAGACTAAGATCAACCTGGGCATCAGCCCAGTTTGATCAGAGTCTTCGCTATCAGCATGGAGGTAGCTTAGATGCTTAGCGAAGAGTCTCATCAGACCAGGCAAATGTCCAGGCTGATCTGAGTCTGCGCTGGGCGCACAACCACTTTGTGGGTTTCCCTTGTCGCGGCTCATATATCTGACATCCTACAATGGCTGATGTCTGTAACTGTCACAATCAACATGGAAATCAAAATCCAACAGTTCTAAATACAATGCGTCATGATTTAGTATACTAAATCATGACGCATTGTATTTAGAACTGTAAATGTGAGACGGCCGTGTCCTTTTCTGCATTAAATTCTACAAAGGCATAAAGTTAACACAATGCAATTGTTATATTTAACACGTGATATGACTTTGTCCGATCGTAACCTCAGCCACTGATGAAAATAATTAATCTAAGTTTTATATAACGAACAAAGGGCTTTAAGTGCATAACTCAAGTAACGAAGAAACCGCCTACCCACATATCCACTCGGTTTGGTGGGACATTTGAATAGTGAGTATTTGATTTTTATTTAAGAAATAGATCAGCTCTAGCAGTTAATTGTTGAGTAATAATTCACTGTTTGGATGTCAGTTGTAAAGTAGATCATATCACGAGCGCGGAGCGCGAGTGATATATATACTTACAACTGACAGTTAAACAGTGAATTATTATTCAACAATTCAATGCTAGAGCTGAACTATTTCGATTCTAACGCTCAAAAACGCGGAAAAAGTATTCTTTTCATTTAAACTCTCCCAACCTTCCTGCCAGCGCGTTCATGCTCCCGCCAATATTTTTAACGGTATCTAAGGTAAATGTACGATTTTATGGCGATTTTAGAAAGATAAAGAGACGTTACACCGTCTAACGTCTCAAAACGTCACAAAATTACGTCAGCATTGCCAGTGACGTCAGCAATTAGACTCACGCGCTCCGAAACAGTGAATTGTTGCAGAATAAAACACGGAAACTTTCCATTGCTTCTATAGGCGCTCTGTGGTAGTATTTCAAATAATAAATACAATTGACGTCACTATAAAGAGGACCTTACGCATAGGCTTAGAGCAAAATTTTATATTAGCATGCGCTCCGACTGACTGAAGTCTTTCCTGTGATTTGTTTCTTGAATTCCTGAGGGTTTATAGATTGGCTGTTCTCAGTCGTTCCTGTTCTCATTTTTCCTACGGAACCTTTTCACGAAATGATCAAATGTGAAGTTATAAATTCAAATAGTTGATAGTTAAAGCATGCAGTCAACAGGGTAGCATTTATGTTGTGTCTAGCTTTTGTTATAACGATTGGCTATCCTTCTGCACTGATTAGAAAAATCATTCTTTCCAACAATTTTCGTTTACCAAAACGCCACCAGTCATTCCGACAAGACTTTTGCAGAAGTGTTTACAACCCTGCCTTGAATTTAGAGACGAAATCGGAGTGCGTCCATCAAATTTAGTATATTATTTAGGCGTTTTTGCAATTCATGATATAGGTACATGTAAAATTAGTCAAGAAGTTAAGCTGCAGAATTTCATTATGAGCCTAAAGGCAGCTATAAGGCTTGACACTCTAGCAGAACAAATTGGTTGTGAACATAAAACAGCGCAGAATTTCGCCCTCCAATATGGGAAAGCAACAATATCAAAATCAAGATCATTTCGGTGCCATGAATTGTAAAGGAATCATGACCGTTTGAATTAGGCTATATGCAAATCTAAAAGTGGGTTTCGGTATTGCATGAATTTGCCTTATTCAACTGCATATAATATAGATCAGAACACGGCGTCTGTTCAGGGTCTGTACCATTTGCCTAAGGTACATGATTATTTTTTCCATAAAATAAAATAAAAAAGATAAACATAGAATAAAACCAGGCGCCCCAATATTGACAAGTAGACTTATCCATCGGATGGGGATGGAATAGTCTACTGTGCATAAATGGATAACATTGTAGGGTAATTTGTATATTCCAAAATCCAGGATAAACGCGATGAAAGTAAATTTTCCTTTTTTGGATCAGACGTTCCCGGTTCTACCTCTTACGGGGTTTTACTGTTATAGATTGTTATTCGTTTTGCTACAGTGTCTAGTAAATTACTGATTTAAATGCCCGTAATGAAAGTTTAACTGCTTAACTTCTCAACAGGGTTGTTGATTTCATAAACTTCAAAACGACTTTCAAAATTTTAGCGCCGAAACTATGAAACTGGTTGCTAAATTCAATATCGCATAAAAAATCACTTTTGCAGCAGGGCCCCTCAGAACTTGAATTTAATGTTAAGTTAGTATATAAATAAAAAAAAGGTAAGGTAAGTAGGGCTGATTTTTTCCGATCAGTTCAAAAAAAATTTCAAACGTTACACGCGTATTGGATATAGCATAAATGTTACGTGCAGTCTGCATGCTCAGCGGCTAACCCAATCATGGTTAAATAACTGTCCTTTAATTCTTCGCCTGAAGGTTAGGCATCAGACTTAGTGATAGTCCCGACATAAAGCTATTTATTTTAGTTCGTTGAAGCCGAAGATTTGTCTGTTTGTTGTCTGGAAATTCGGGAATCAGCTGATAGTTTTCTTTTGCTCCAGTATTTTAGTGGCGTTTGACAACCCAGGTATCTTCAGGGGCCGTATTCATAAAACGACTTAAGTGGTTGCTATGCTGTTGCTAAGGCTAAATTTCTTTGAAGGAGATTCCCTACAACTATGAAATTTGCTCTGGAGGAACAGTCTTACATATTCATAAAACGACTTAAGTGGTTGCTACGCTGTTGCTAAGGCTAAATATCTATAAAGGAGATTCCCTACACCTATGAAATTTGCTCTGGAGGAACAGTCTTACAAAGACTGTTCCTCCAGAGCAAATTTCATAGTCGTAGGAAATCTCCCATACAGATATTTAGCCTTAGCAACAGCATAGCAACCACTTAAGTGGCTTTATGAATACGGCCCCAGGTCTTGCAATACGTAATTTCTGTTGTGTCCCTTGATTCGTCATAGATTTATCCTCGATTGTTTTCTCCCTGTGATGATTTATATGTGAGTAGCACACCTGGTTAAACTATGTTTCTAAGGCTTTTAAAAAACGAAAACGAGGCAAAATTCAAAAACTACTCAGTGATCGTGGCTAAACAAATTTGTTTAGCCACGACGACCAGGTCGTTTAAGAACAGGGACTCTTTTTTGTTCGGTAACAACACTTGTTAACTGCACGTGTAACATGTTTCAAACCATTGCAGAAGCTGAGAGCAGCACTTTGGATCCAGTAATACATGTACTAGCTAACCACCCCCTCCCACCCAGTAATGTATAACTGACTGTTCAAGAAAGATACTTCTGTTCATAATTCCTCCTTGTTGCCACGGCCCCCACATTACTAGCAGTGTGGGATAGAGCTGTTCATTTAGCATATCTTTCGTGAGCTGTTGCCAAATTATGATTCAAACATTTTTTATTTCCACTTAAAAACTCCCTCTGTCAATCCAGCAGTAAATGGGTACCTTTTTTCGAATCAGGGCAGCAAAAAGAGAGGGATGGGCATCGCTTTTCATATGCTGTGCCCAAAATACCCCACTGCCCTTTCGGCAACAGGCTATGAGAAATGTTTGCCTGTACTATCAAAATGTCTTTTGTATCTTTCAGAATTATGTTAGGTTGTGTAAAAATGGTATTTCGTTTGAACAATTTATTAAAACTGTTGCCTAACCATATAGAAAAAAAATGTCGGTTATGTCATTTCCGGTTTTAGATGCATCCTGATTTTTGTTACGTTTTAGAAGCCGCGGGAATTACGTGACAAAGCGTGCGGGTTGGCCTGTTTTGTACATCTCTTCATAGTTGAGAAATTAATTACGTTTTTCCTGATATTTTAAATTACCCATCCATCCATCACAGTTCAAAATAGCAACGAAAAAAGTATATTTTTCTTTACAAATACAAGGAGTGTGAAGAAACTAGCTTTAATGACAAACCATTTAGTCCTTGTTTCCAAATTTTAGAGATTATTAAATTTACAGATATTTGCAATCAGCAAGTTAAGAATTAATTTTCCAAATTTAGCACCTACGTTTCGTCTGTCTTTTTTAATATGAACATTGGTGTTGACACTACTTTAATTTTTGTCTGTCTCCGTGATATTAAGATTTTAATACATAACTGAGCCGTGACAAGACAGAACCAACAAAGTGGCATGTGCACCCAGCGAAGACTCAGATCAGCCTAGACATCCGCCCAGTCTAATCAGAGTCTTCGCTGTCGGCATGAAGGTAACTTAGACCATCAGCTAAACTTAAGTCGCACAGTTAAGACTCTGATCAGACTGCCCTGTCTGATCTGAGTCGTCGCTGGGCCCATATGCCACTCTGTTGGTTTTGGCTTGCCGCGGCTTATTGAACATACAGATGCGACTGCGCCAATCCTAACTCAAGTGTTCCTAGCCACTTGTGAACATTATGTTATAACTTAAATCTGCAGTTCTTTTATTAGATAAGTATACCCAGGGGTGATTGATAAGTACTGAGCCTAAGGTATTTCTTGTTAACCTGCGCATGCGTGCTTAACATTTTGAACATATTTGGCGAAAGCTTTCTTTCTAGCGCCTTAAATATAAGAGGGGCGGCATATTTTTAAAATAACATTTAAAAACTATTTGCCTGTCATTACTTTGAAAATTCATTCTTCGCATTCTACAAGATCTAAATAGTTCTTGTTCTAGTACATGCAAATATACTGGACAAAAAAAGTTAGGGATCAAATATTTGACTGAAGCTTGAATGATGAAAAATAAATTTTCCAAAAATAATTTTCTTCTGTTCAATACAGCTGTCACAGCCGCACAAAACTGCATGAAAAATATTGGAATCTGATCACGTGACACAACAGTAGATCCGAATAAACAGACGTACCCCTAAAATTGAAGTGAAAATTTTCATCACCACAAAATCGACTATCCATGACTCTTGGCTTTAACCATGCAAAAGCATTGCCAGTGCTCATCGATACCTCCAGGGGTCTGAATAACTGCATGACAGCTACTCGGTACCCTTTTGGTAAAGGCTAGAGGCTCATTTGGGGATTCGTTTGCCATTTTTCATGAAAAATCTGAATTAGCTCTCCAGGAGTTTCCTGAAGCTTCTGGTGATTAGATTTGGTGTGTTGTAACATCTGGCAAGCATGTTCAATCAGATTTAAAACTTGCGATCGACTAGACTTGCCCGTATGGACGATAGTTGCTGTCCCAAGCTACTGGTTCATCACAAAAACATTGTGAGGATGCGCATGTTTTGTCCATTAAAATGATTTAATGGACCAAATTAAGTGAAAACGGTTAGAATTAAAATCCTAAAAAGTTCAATCAAGAGCAGAGAATACAGACTTTACATTGCTAATTCGCGCACTTGCATGCTGGTTATGAGGCCAAGATTGGTGCGATTCCATGGAAATGCGAGGCAACAGTCGACAAAAAGTAACACATATTGGGAGCTGGGTCACTGGACCCATGTTCTTTTCACGGACGAGTCCAGATTTGTATGAAGATATCCACGATGATAGGAGAAGGGTGTGATGCCTGCCAGATACACGTTGTATAGTCTATAAATTAAATCATGTTTAGGAACATGTGGAATATGATATGTCTAGAGGAGGGTGGGTAATGGTATGGTCCGGCATCTGGAATGGCAGCTGTGTGGACATGCGCATGCCAGACAGAAGCTCTCTGATTGGTGTTCGAGCTAGGAATGACATGTTTATCCAATTACAATACCGTCTGCTGAAGTTTTTGGCGATGACATCATCGAATCACAGGGCAAATGCGGTGGACCAGTACCTAGCGACAGAAACAATCGCCCGCACTGACATGACATTTTGATCAAAAGTTTTAAATCTGATCGAGCATGCTTTGGACATGTTACACCGCCAATTCTGATCACGAGAGGCTTTCCTGAAACTCAAGGAGAGCTTATTTAGGCCTTTCGTGAAAAATGGCAAACGAGTCCCTAAACGGGCCGCTGAGGATTTACCAGAAGGAAACCTAGTGGCTGTCATGCAGTTATTCAGGCCCTTATAGGTCACACTGAGAAATGAAAATGATTTTGAATGGATAAAGTCACAATTAATGCACATTCATTTTTTTGTGTATATGCCAAATTCACTTTGAATTTTGGGGTATGCCTGTTTATTGATTCCTGCTTGTGTGTCACGTGATCAGATTCCAATATGTCTCATACAGTCTTTTGCAGCGTTGTTAGATGTATTCAAAAGAACAAAATGATTTTTGGAATATTATTTTTTTCAATATAAAAATTTCAGTCTAATGTTTGATCCTTAACTATTTTTTTCCAGTATATGATAATTTGTCAATGGTTTAATGAAAAAACAAACAAAATATTTTGCCATCTGGTGGCTTTACCGTAAACCCTTAAATATTGCAACCCTGAAATTTAATGACCTATATACTACTTTCATGTTTATTGAGACGATTGTGAGCAAAAGCAAACAATGTTTACACACAAATAAACATTGACATCTTACATGATTTTCGTCACAAAGAGTTAAAAAAATATTCACTCCTGTGCACGCAGAGCATGCGATTCCGACATGCACTATCTGCAGCAACTCTCAAAATAGACACTTCCTGGAAATTAAAGTTTTGCTTTATATTCTGAAATGGAATAAATTCATGTATATCATCAATTACCGAAATGCTGTAGGACATATATTTGTAAAAAATAATTCCAAAATGTTTATCTCTGCTATAGTTATGGTCGGTCAAAGAGGTATACAGTGCACTCAGGGGGGGGGGGGGGGGGGGGGGGGGGGGGGGGAGGGGGGTAGTGTAAAAGGTGAAGTGTCCTCCAATTGATATTTAAGAAAAATTCCCGAAATTTGGTGATTGTTGCTCTGTAGAATGGCTGTTTAAAATCAATACCTCCAATCCACTCTAAAGTTTTCAAAACATGGTGAGGCTCAGTACTTATCAATCACCCCTCGTATGTACTAGTCTCAATACGCAAAACTTTGCTTGATTGCAAATATCGAAAACGTCACGAAGTCTGATTGGGCACAAAAACTTTAAACGACACTTGCAAGTGTATAGGTAATCGCTCTAAAATCTTGTACACCATAAAAGGCGTTAAAGATATTGTTCAGACATTTTGAACTCAGAAACCTATGATAGAGATTTTAAAACCCATGATAGAAAACCATAAACCTATGATAGTGATTTTCAAACATAGGTTTGAGTAAAGACCAGTGTTTATAATTTAAAACCTATGTTTGTAGACTTATTGTGCACTTAGCAAGCATAGTTTGTTGTGAACATAAGTTAGAAGGTTATATCACTGGTTTTAGAATGCCTTTTTTAAAACCTATGATAGAACTTTAAAAACCTATGTTACAGAATTTCAAACTTGGGTTAGAACTTCAAACATAGGTTTGTAATTTTCAAACCTTTGTTTGTAGGCTTATTGGGCACTTGGCTTGCCATAATCAGAACAGTGTTGGATTTAAAAACGTATTAACTCAGATCAGACTGCTCTTTTCGAGCAGTCTGATCTTGTTCTTCATTGTTCGCTTTGGCAGTTTTGTAAGAGACACGGTTGTTTGAAATTTTAGAACATTTACATAAAAGTAAACGAAGTAAAAATATAGGCAATGGTCGGGAATTAATACCGTCAAACCCCTTTATTACCTATTTTTCAATGTTAGATTACAAAACAAAACAGAATGTAGAATGGGCAGCTCTTCAGGTGACAAGGCTGCTAGAGACCATAGACAAACGGTCTTAACAACATTTAACATTGAGGAACCACAACAGAGGTACCGCCTTAGACGTTTGGTAAAAGACTACTTGGGGCTTAAACTAATTTTACTGGATCCCAAACCTCGCCCTCTGTTTTTGCGATGGGTCGAAACATTTAATTAGCTGTTTAGTCCGCATGAAGATTTCCTAACCCATCTAAACCTATAGTTCGGCTGAGCGGGACAACTTTGCAGTTGTATTTGACATGCCAACATATGTGTGGTAGTCTAATTAGTTTAAATTAAAAACTAAAAGTGTTTCACTACAAAGTTATAATCGTCTTTGACAAACTAAATTTGAAACTGAAATGATTTCTGTGGACAACTCTGACAAAACCCATAAAGGTCATTCTCTATGAACTACTGATACATGAACAGACATGTAGCTTGCAGCATAATCGTTGATTGATTGACTGATTGTTTTGGGTTTATCGGCCCTTTGAGACAGTATTTCAGTCTATATCGGGCCGTCTCCCAGAGAGGGAGAAAGAGGAGAAATGATAGACAAGAGAAAAAATGTCCAAACAACCCCCACCCGCACCTACTGCAACCACAGTAGGCCCTTGCCCTACAATGTTCCAAATCAGTAGGACGCCCCGGCACTGGAAGTTACACACAGCTCCATCGCACCTCCCAATCACCCCCCCCCCCCCCCCCCAGCATAATCGTGCATAGGAAAAGATTATCATTATATATGAGACGCGACGCGGCAAAACCAACGAAATGGCATATGCGCCAAGCCTCAGATCACGCTGGGCATATGCCCAGTCTGATCAGACTCTTCTTTGTGTGCTTAAAGTGGTAGCTGAATCTTTGCTGGGCGCACATGCCACTTTGTTGGTTTTGTCGTTTCGCGTCTTATATACTAATACATTAGTTGCATGTTAATAAAGCTTTACGCCACAAGAAAGGTGCTGCTTTGCTTTTCAAAGATCTGGAAATGGATAATAATTTAAATCAAAGAAATGAGTACATGTAAAATAAGAAAGAATAATGAAATTCCCACATGAACACAGCTCCACAAATGCAGTTACTCCAATGACTTGCAACAGTCTCTGTCCACCTTGTCCCAGGTTCCTTTGCCTTATTTGTACAGTCAAAGTACATCCTTTTCAACTCTCCGATATTCTCTATCCATCTCTTGGTCAGACTGTCGCTATCCTATTCTTTCTCCCCAAGCCCTGTAGCCGTCTTTGCTTAGCCAGAGAACCGTGAGTCAGAGAACCATGTAATTTGGTCAAACTACCTAATTTTCCTCTCTTTTTTTACTATGATCAGAAGTTCGTCATGCTCTCCAATGGCTGCTTGGAGTTTTCTTCCAACAACCTCTGTCATTTATATGCTAGTTGTACCTCTATGTGGTGTTAAGTAACGGTAAAAGCATTTTTTCTCAAAGGCCCTTGTGCTTTTCTCTGCTGTCCAGGTCCGCGTTTCACAGAAAGATCGATATGACAAGAGAGCTGATCAGTTTTACCTTGTACCAAGGGGGCTCTCCTGAATCTTCTTGTAGCTTGACTGTATTCTCTTTTTATACCTCTGTTCATAAAGCCACTATTATCACCACGGAGACTAAGAACGTCTCCCGTCACCCAGGGCCTGTTTCTGTGAATCTTTGTTCATACCATCATCCCACAGACATGTGAGTTGTAAACGTTTCCCACCTATATGTACTGTGTCTGACAATGTACATGTTACTTTCGGGTCTCTCAGCTTCTCGAGGTTAACTCAGTTTTGGCAGGGTTGGCTTTATGGCCTTCTTAAGACTATAGCCCGAATGTCGTCAATGTCTTGTCAATCCTGATCGAAACCGCTCCGTCACGTAGTTGAGCCGAGGGAAGGTGCGGTGAAAGTTTTGCCACAGGGCATCCTGTTGACAATGGTTTAAGAGTAAAGATCTGTTGCTCTTACAGCAGGTATAGAATGTTGTCTTCTTTAACTTTTGTCACATTTTTTCATTTGATCTTATCTATAGTAACTCTCTCTCTCTCCCTCTCTCTCTCTCTCTCTCTCTCTCTCTCTCTCTCTCTCTCTCTCTCTCTGAGACGATTAGAGATGGCCTGAAATATTGTCTTAAAGGCAGGAGTATTTCAATTCTCACATCGACGCTGCCCCCGCACCGGCTCAGCGGAACGAATCCATAGCCACAGTAACGGGGCGCCGAGCGTCCGTCCATGAATGTCAATCGTTAGTCAGATTCGTCCGTCAGTCCTGCTTATTAAGGCCCTACGGCTGCTGCGTGTGTGGAAAAGGAGTACATTAGCAGGGTCGAGGAAATGGAGGAGGGGCGCCATGAAGGCCAACCCCTGTGGCAACACCCAGGGAACCACCAGGCCCCAGGCCGCTCCCAGAGGCAGCGCTGCGCGAATCTCAAGTCAAGTGGCCGTAGGCCACTATAGCCCTTAAGATTATTAACCGTAAAACATGACCAACCGATACGGTTGATATGTATTTCAGTCTATTACAAATTAGTCCAAACGTGAAACATATATAGCTCGTGTAGCAATTATTTAAAGAAGAATTTTTCTTAATGAAAGGAGAAATTGTTTCAAATTACATGCCAAACTGTAGTTATCACGATGTAATAGAACTACTGGCTCTATACTTGTACACAGGTATCATACCGTTTTCTGGGATCGATTGATTTCATGCTAATCTTGTATCGGCGCGAGTTTTTTTTAGCTCGGAGTAAGTATCAATCTGACCAAAAGAAAACGTATGATACCTGTGTTGTAGGCACACAGGTTAAAAGTTCACCACCTTAAACAGATTACAGGCATCGAATCAAATTTATAAAGGCCATCATGTAAAATGATTTGAGATGGACACGAGAAAAACAACAAAATGGCATGTGCGCCTAGCGAAGATTCAGATCAGCCAGGGCAACCGTCCAGTCAGACCAGAGTCTTTGCTTGCACTTAAAAGGTACCTTAGAGTCTCAGCTACCTCCATGCGGACAGCGAAGGCTGATCTGAGTCTTCGCCGTGCGCACATGCCACTTTGTTGGTTTTGTTGCATCGCGGCTCAAATGAAGGACACATTTGTGCACGCATCTTTAAAATGTATGGCTGTATTCATACACTCAGAGTAAACTGCCTCAAGCAATTCTATAAGCTTGATCTGTTTGACAGTATGACAACGGATGCGTGGACTAATAACGGAAATTAAGATGCGTTTGTCATGTCTTATTTGAAAATCTTTTCTTCGCATGCTAATTTGAAGGAAAGCTTTGTACAATTGCTAATCGTAACGGTCAGTGCACGTTGAAATCAAGTAGAAAGGGCACAGCTGAGTATTAAAGTATCTAGGAATGAGCTCTCCCTCGGCTGAAGCCTTGTGGTTAAACTTTGTTGTTTTTTTTCCAGATAATATAAAACGCCGTCTAGTATGTACCAGAGATAAAATATGTATGCCTTAATACATGTACGGCTAAATATAATCAGTCATTGTGCCGTGTGCAAAAAAAAAAAAATAATAAAGCCTTTGTACAGTTACTCAAGAGAGGAAAAGTAAAAAGTATGCAAAGACCAGGAACTGAAACAATCAAAATCCAAATCCAGCCCTCAAACCAAAGTTGGAAACAACTAAGATTACAAATAATCAAGATACAGAGAACATATGGCCAACCGAGTGAGCAGCTTGTTCCCAAAAGGTGGCCACTCAGCAATCCAAACCGAACCAAATATAATAATAACATACATAAGGTAAAACATCACAGAAACTCTGACACCAAAAACAGGCAACAAAGAACCACAACAGAACTACCGCCTTGGAACGGTCAGTAATGAATACCGGATTTTAGGTAAGATTCAGACCACAAAAACTTCAGGTGATATCCATTTGTATTTGCTTCAGAAATTCTTGTATTTTTTACAAAAAGCATTGACTCTGATCACGCACTGTTTTCTTTAATACGCAGCTGAAATCGTGTGAATACTACGAAAAAAGATATGCAATGATCAGGAATTATTACAAGCAAATCCCATATCCGCTCTTAAAACCAATATGGAAAGAAGCACACACACAAAAAAATGACAAAGAATCACGAAAGACACGCACGGTAAACCGAATGAGCACCTCTTTCCTACAGAGGTGCTCATTCAGCTACCCTAAGTAAAAAATCAACAACAACATGTATGTTACCTATTTTATATTTAAATTAGAAAAACAAATCATTATCATAATAGAAAGCAGAATGGGCAGCTATTCAGGTGACAAGACTGCTATAGACCATTACACAAGCGGATAAACAAACATGTAACACAGAAGAGCCACAACAGAAGTACTGTCTTTGAGCGGTCAGGAAATGAATACTGGGGCACTTAATCTAGTTTTACAGGATCAAATCCTCGCCCTCTGTGTCTGCCGTGGTTCAAAACATTTAGTAAGCTTTTTGATCCACGTGAATCAACAAATCATAACAAAGAACAAACAAATCACAGATAAGGCCTATGATGAATTAGAGATGAGGACTTGACAGAAACAACGTATTGTGCTACCTGGAGATCCATTGGGTGTCAAACAACACCACTTAAATGCCGGAGCAAAAGAAAACTATAAATTGAACCCCGAATAACCAAGCAAAGAAAAAGGCAAGACAAGTCCCCGAAATGTATTTCCTAATACAAAGGACTAGGTATGATTTGGGCCATATTTGGCCCCCTCATTTATGAATTTTCAAAATTGCACTTCTTAAACTTCTTTTCATGTCATGTATGAGTTTAAACCTTTAACCATCAGTTCTGATTAAAATAATCCATATTCTAATGATACCTAACTTCTTCTGAGCCTCTAAATGTACCTATCCTCAGCCGATTTTGGCAGTTTCGGCCATTTTCTGCTTGCATTTGGGCCAAAAACTACCTGAGCGCAGGCAAGTGCACAGCTGATTTTTTGCGTAATGATGCATTTTAACAGCGCCAAGAATGTGTGAAAAAATCAGCTGTGCACTTGCCTGCGCTGACACCTAATTTTAAACTTTTCTATATGAAATAACGTCATTGACAACGGTTGTCTTGCAAGGACGCGCGTGCAGCCGGAACTCTTTTGACAGTGAGGGTAGACAATCTACGGATCGCCAAGATATATTACTAAATAAAACAACCAAAACAGGCCGCTTTACCTTCTTTTTGGTAAGCAATACCAGGACATATGATGCAAAACATAGTTTTTCGCTTCTTCATTCATGACGACGCTTGACCTACTGTCAGAAACAACTCCAGATTCGGAAGGATACATGCAACTGCAATGTTGCAGTCGGGACAGCGCATAAAAGACGGGACCGAAAGACGGTACTTGTACTACCGCTGAGCCACTTGGGGAACGTCGTTAGAAAAATTGAAATAGTAATAGTAGTAGTACGATATTTGAATTCATATATCTATTAATTGTTAATTGGTGTTGTTGGTGATGGGAGATGTGTGTGTGTGTGCGCGTGCGTGCGTGCGTGCGTGCGTGCGTGCGTGTGTGTGTGTGTGTGTGTGAAGGGTAGCTGGGATTGGGGGATGGGGGTCATAAAATTTTTTGTCACCTATCGGGGGGTGGGGGGGGGTGGGCGGTGGGGTGGGGGGTTGGAAAGAATTTTGGTGAACCATATGAAAATGTAGCCGGATCCTCCCCCCCCCCACCCCACACACACACACCTGATAAAAATGACTCGTCCCTTAAATTTCATGTTAGAGTTGCTCCCATTTCATAAATTAAACCAAGTAACATCAAAATGGGTATTGCCTGACTGAGAAAAGGAGGGATTACGCCTGTTTTTCAGGGTAGATTGTTGATTGATTTCTTGCTTAACGTCCACGGTAAACAACTAAGGTCATGTCGGGACGGTCAGCTAACCTAACCACACTATTCCTGGGCCGGGCCGGGTAGCGCAATCGGTAGGGCACCTGATTCGTAAGTCAGAGGTCCTGGGTTCGAATCCCGGTCTGGCCACATACTTTCGTTTCTCCTTCCGCTGATTCAAGAAGGGCAGTTGTCAGTTACTGGCGAAAGTATGTGCACTTAGTACTGGTTAACCGCTTAGGAGGTCTAAGCCTGCCCAGGAATAGTGTGGTTAGGTTAACTGGCCGTCCCGACATGACCTTAGTTGTTTACCGTGGACGTTAAGCATCAAATCAGCAGCAGCCTGGGCAGGCTTAGACCTCCTAAGCGGTTAACCAGTACTAAGTGCACATACTTTCGCCAGTAACTGATAACTGCCCTTCTTGAATCAGCGGAAGGAGAAACGAAAGTATGTGGCCAGATCGGGTTTCGAACCCAGGACCTCTGACTTATGAGTCAGGTGCCCTACCGATTGCGCTACGCGGCCCCTTTCAGGGTAGATCCTAACTATCCAGAACAAGTCTGGGACATGTCTAATAAAAGAATGATGGACTCTCAGTCGATGGATAGAACATTGCTCTGAGCTATAGGCCTACAATCATGAGTGTTATGGCGACAATGCATTTCTGGACTGCACTCAGCGTCAAAAAGAAGATTTAAGGAGAAGAACTATATGAGCATTTTGCTTCCGTTCGTATCCTTATATAAATTTATCACAATTTATGTTGAACATATTTTTTTCGAAAAAAATATGTTTAAACCAAAAAGATCTAAAACTGATCCTTTGTGAGGAAAGTCCGCCGTAGTTGATAATAGAACCATAGTAACAGCTAAGCTATGGGAAATTATGAGCAATGCATAATTTAATCAAAAGAGTCATTGCCCTTTATTTCCAATATCTACGGCTGTTTATATAATATGACAAAGATTGTGAATTAACCAGTTACCGGTATTACGGTATGAATAATTCGGTGTCTTAGTTACCCTACCCACTCTCATACATGAAATACACAACTAAATCATTCTGCTGATTAGCTTCAATTAAGAGTTTATATTACATATATGGTTGGCACACTACTAACTTAAAAATCGTGCGAAAATAATGAACCACACGATTAAAACAAGTATAAAACATGTATGAAAGATATCTTATTTCTTGTTTCGCTTCATCTATTTCTTTGAAAATCGTTGCCATGGAAACGGGTAGGGTAAAATAATTTTTTTATTGTGTTTATATAACAACGTTTATAAAAGGAAGCTCATAAAAATATGGCCGATGTTTGCAAAACTAAGTCAGCAGTTATAAAAAGATATGTGTTTTTATTACCATTAACTGCTATGCAGTTTCAATGTAAAGCATAAATTATCCCCCTTTTTCTTTCTTAGAAATATTTTTTTTCCTTCGGATGCAAAATATGTTTATTTTCTTTATATCCTTGTTGTTTTATAACCATTTCCTATTATTTTCAACTGATCAACTCTCAAGAATAATGGAAATTTTATCCATACCCCCCATATTTTTTTGAATATTTTTTTCTTCCGTTTTCTTTTAGACTAATATGTACTATTCAGTGAAAAGTGACTGCTGTACATGAATTGATCTTGAAATGAAAGGTTTATCTAAATTCCTATGAAAGACAAAATACTGCAATTGTGGCACGCTCCTAAAACGTTAATTTTCGATCGAAAAAAACTGTTTGATATAGCGTTCCTGTAATCCGACAATTTCAGTGATCTATCAAGAGTTATCGCCCTTCATGCACGTGATAAAATGCAGACCAGTAACTGTGAAAGAGATTTAGTATTAGAATTACATACAGTATGTGATCTGATACTTATCATTTACATTTAAATTCCTTTCCTTGTTATATAAGGCAAAATGTATCCCTACCCCCTAAACTTTGCTAAAAAGCAGGACAGAAATGCATGAACAAACGAATGGCTGTAACTTTCCGTGTACATGCCGTAACATCTCCATTTTCTAGATTTATATTGTTGACAAGGTGACTAATGAAAAAAACAATATTTGAATAAATTTTGAGAGGGGGCCAAATATGGCCCAAATCATACCTAGTCCTTTGCTTAGTGTACAAAAGAAAACAAAATCAAGCAGGCACACTGCGTAGTAATGACGTCAAATGCCTGCTTGGACGATATTCCGCTTATAAGTATTCAAAGGATTGTAACTTGCAAGGCTGGACGATTGCAAACGAAACTGCCATTTTCTTTATAATTTGTGTTCACTATATTCAGTGTCATTCCTTTTAGAGCCTGACTTACATGTACTCTTTTACAACCTACGAATTCTTCTATTTACCCATTGGACAGCTTCATTTCCTGTTTTAGGGCAGACAGTTCCCCCTTTCTTTACTTATTTCTCTAATAAAATTTCAATTTTAAGAATAAACAGTGCTGACCCTGATCGGATACCGCGTTTGTGGGCACCTGATCTGTGTATCCTTTGTTTGCCAATAACCGTTTTGATTACGTTATGATTTCAGTAGAATATCTACAATTTCACTCGTTGCACTAAGCTAGGTAAAATGTAGTTAAATGTCTCGATCATCTTTAAATTTGCATGATGATTTTCATATAAAACGTGACTGAAGCAGTTTAATTTCCTTTACTGGGCTTAGAATGCCATTTCGCGTTGTGAAAGTCACTGCCATGCCAATCAAGCGGATGACCTTTCTTTCTTGACATATTCTAGAACACTCCAGAGGGCACACAAAAATAAAAATAAAAATAAAAGTAAAAAGTATGCAAAGACCAGGAACTGAAACAATCAAAATCCAAATCCAGCCCTCAAACCATAGTTGGAAACAACTAAGATTACAAATAATCAAGATACAGAGAACATATGGCCAACCGAGTGAGCAGCTTGTTCCCAAAAGGTGGCCACTCAGCAACCCAAACCGAACCAAAAATAATATAAACATACATAAGGTAAAACATCACAGAAACTCTGACACCAAAAACAGGCAACAGAGAACCACAACAGAACTACCGCCTTGGAACGGTCAGTAATGAATTACTGGAGGGAAAACCTTAACCTAACTTCTCTACTTGGACTGCCCCAGTCCTTATGTTTTATATTCTATAAAGCAAAAAGATGGGCAATGATCAGGAATTAATACAATCAAATCCCACGTTCCTCTCCCAAAACCAACAGGGAAAGAAGCACATTCACACAGAAAGTGACACAAGTTTACGAAAGACACACAGTAAACCGAACGAGCAGCTCTGCTTAGAATTACATTTCCTTCCATAAAATCTTGTATATTATTCAAAACTTGTATGTGCTGATTAGACAGTGCGTTCGGCAGCGTCTGTTCTTGGTATACTGTATGTATGTACATGTATACTGTTTAATTTTAATATGGCTTACCACTTTTTTTTGTCTTCAACTCCTTTTTCATTTTCATTTCAGTGGTCCCAGGGCCAGTAGAAGTCTCTTTGCTAAGCCAGATGACCTATAGACGTGGCCAAACCATCTTAGTTTTTGTTTCTTGACCATGGCCAGAAGTTACTCTACAATGTTTGCGTAGACATAAACGTAGATAGACCTAGGCCACAATCGCGTAGCAGGCACACTTAAAGACAAATATTCTTGTTTATTGGATGTCATAATCCTATTATGCAACAGTGACACTATTTCATCAAAGGAAATCCCATCTCACATAGGTAATGACATAATTGGGTCATAAAACCAATAAAGACTGAGGGTGTGTTCTATATAGTAAAGAATATTTGTCTTTAAGATACCTAAAGAATAAGAAGGGAGGCTATTGGTATTTTGCGAAACAACATATTTTGGATAACAGATGCAGAGGAACTGCAGCAGCTGCTGTTACCGAAGAACCGATCAGGAATGGTCAATGGCATCCATTCTTCAAATGTACTGGCATTATAAGATAAGATGCTGTATTTTGAATTTTTTGTTATAACACGGTACATGATAAATAAAATGAGCGGCGACACGACAGAACCAATAAAGTGGCATATGCGCCCAGTGAAGACTCAGATCAGACTGGGCAGCCGCCCAGTCTGATCAGAGTCTTCGCGGTCTGCGTGGAGCTAGCTTAGACCCTTAGCTACACTTTGAGCTCAATGCGTGCGACGGCCCAGGCTTACCTAAGTCTTCGCTGGACGCACATGCCATTTTGTTGTTTTTGTCGTGTTGCGGCTCAAATGCTTCAAAGCATATTACATGTACAGTTGCAACTTTTTTTTATTTTATAATACAGTCGCACCTGTAAAAGTCATTATTAAAGACAGGACTTCTCGGCGGAGGGCGGGGGTGGGGGGGGGGGTCTGGTTCCCAGCATATAGCAATCTGACCTGTAAAGGTGTGAAAATTTAGTCAACCAATCAGTGGATCAGCATTAACAGTTTTGATGATTTTATTGGCTGACTAGAGGTGTTGACACTATGGGATCAAGAGACAGAATGACACTGTTCAGTTCAGTTCAGTTCAGTTCAATTCTCCTATCGACGTTCCCCAAGTGGCTCAACGGTACGTAACCATAGTTGCACACACTTGGCACTGTAGAAGTTAGTCCTCCTTATATAGTACCATCCCTGTCTTTAAGTGCATATGGGTGCATATGTAAAGGGTCGGCTATTTTTGAAGACTAAACCTACAGCTCAACTCTATACATGTATTAGCAATTACGATTCCATTTTCCTGTCATTAAGCTGGTTTACGACTGTGATATTGATTCTAATTTCTGTTCCAATAATAAATAAGCATATTGTCAACGCAATGCGAATTTACCTTTCCTGATTAAAAGTAGTTGTCAAATGCTAGGTGATCTTTATCGACAGTTGTCATGAAATATAGAAATTCACATGGAATAATGGTTCTGAAGTCATAAATTTATGGCCACTCTGCACTTTAACACCATTCAAACGCAGATAAAGACCATTGTTGTATTGTTGACAACTTTTTGTTAAATGTATGTTTGTTTGTAAAGGAAAAAATAAAGCAAAGATCAGGAACTAATGCTGTAAAATCTTTAACTAATGCCGTAAAATCTTTAACTAATGCAGTAAAATCTTTAACTAATGCCGTAAAATCTTTAACTAATGAACTAATACTAATGCAGTAAAATCTTTAACTAATGCCGTAAAATCTTTAACTAATGCCGTAAAATCTTTAACTAATGAACTAATACTAATGCAGTAAAATCTTTAACTAATGCCGTAAAATCTTTAACTACTGCCGTAAAATCTTTAACTAATGCAGTAAAATCTTTAACTAATGCCGTAAAATCTTTAACTAAAGCCGTAAAATCTTTAACTAATGCAGTAAAATCTTTAACAAATGCCGTAAAATCTTTAACTACTGCCGTAAATCTTTAACTAATGCAGTAAAATCTTTAACTAATGCAGTAAAATCTTTGAGGAAGCTAGTACTCTTACATGAAACTTGTCTTGCTTGTAATTATGCAATTTATTATTTTTATTATTATTATTACAATTATTATTATTATTATTATTATTATTATTATTATTATAAATATCATTATCAAAATTATATTACTATTATTTTTATTCTCGCCCAATTTTCATAACGATGTTCCCCAGGAGGAACGAATCCATGACATGCACTCCTGGTCCCAAATCTAACCATGCCCTCCCCAGTTAGCTAATACCATATTAATTCTATTAAACACCCCGGGGGCATTGCATTTTACAAAAGGGACGGTTTATTTTTTAGCATAAAGTGTAGTAAATCAGCCACTACCAATATAAGTTTAATAAACAGTATTAAGGTGAATGGGCAAACTTTCAAAGGAAGTGATTTTACTTTTGTTGCCTCCCTTCTCAGTACGGGTCAACTCTTAGAGGAACGAATTCTTTCCCCTAAGAGTAGATCCTGTGTCAAAGAGCTACCTCATCCAAAGAAGCAAACAGGAATTCTTGCAAGTTAAAATAATCTTCCGAAAAAGAGACAGGGGGGTTTATTAGAGCGGGGACGTTTATTAGGATTAAAACGGTATGTACTTTAGGCTCATAGCTGCTAAATCCTCCAAAAATAGCAGGATCATGATTTGTTAATGTATTAATGCATCAATTGTTTAGAATGATTTGGTTAAAACTAAAACGTCATAATTCAAATTTCCCACAACAAAATGTCACTTTTGTTCTGTTTATGGCCTACATTGTATGACATTTATTACAGGTCAACAGGAACCCGTGTTTCCTTCATCCACATTTCAATTCATGGTACTTGCTCAAGACTAAAATAAAGAAATTTATGCTTT
The DNA here is from genome assembly GCA_963989385.1 of Ctena decussata. Classification (NCBI taxonomy): domain Eukaryota; kingdom Metazoa; phylum Mollusca; class Bivalvia; order Lucinida; family Lucinidae; genus Ctena; species Ctena decussata. The sequence continues at coordinate 66,093,513 of OZ022513.1, forward strand.
AATGATGAAGTTAAATTGCAAGACTTAGTCCAAGCATTCTAATCCCTAGTTTTCTCACGTACATGCATATAAAACATTTTGTTTAAAAAAATGCAAAAGAAAGGTTAAGGTAAGTGGTTGAAATTTCAGGGGACACAACTCTGCCGTCGTGTGTCATGTCCGCGTTTAACAAATGTAGTCAAGTTTTTTTCCCCGGGATAGAATTTGCCTTTCTTTGAAGAGGCTTCCCAATTTTGGAAGGCTTCTTCCACTAGGGAAGCAAACAAGGAGTAAAACATTGTTTTCATTTGTGAAAATGATCGCGAAACGTGGCCATGTACCCACTTAACTATCATGGCACGTCATAAAAAACGTTGTTGATTTAAATACCCAGTCCTAGACACAAAGAAAATTTATTTAAAGCTCTCCAGCGAAGTGCGAAGTAATCAGATCTGACCCGCCTGTTGACCCCTGAAAGTAATGCTGATACCGGGGTAGCATAATCGCATTGGCGAAGACATGCAGACAATCCTGATAAATGATACATGTATGCTATTGCATTATAAAACTATACGTTTTAAAAGTATTTATGGACCTGCATGTGCCGTTCTAAGAGTACCGACATGCTTTAGATTAAATAAATAAAAGTATTACAGGACGAACGTTCATGATGTTTAACTCAGATGCAAAAGAATTTTTACTCTACAAACAAAGCATACACTAGTTTTTTTTCTTCTTGTTTTTTGTTGATGTTGTTCTTCTTCTTCTTTCTATCTTTTTATATTGTAATTGTCAGAAATTTGCATGTTTTTTTTTTCTCAGCATACAATAATATGCTGTAGTTAAATTAAGAAATTACAATTTGTTTTCTTTGACTTTCGTCACCGATCATTTCAGGGTCACCGATTAATCTTGAGTAACCGAAAATAACTTCGATGTATTGTCCATGTTCCTTCATTCGAAAGTGTACTCTGACCTAAAAGAAACTTAGATTTTATAACAATGATGAGGTGTAGCAAAACAAAACGCTTGACAAGAAACACTACACGTTTATGTCGATTAACCATCTTCCACGTGCATCATCTTTATGTCGATTCTGCATTTTCCATGTGACTCATGCACGTTGAAAATGCAAAATCGACATGTGATGCACGTGTAAAATGCAAGCTCAGCATAGACGTGTAGTGTATCTATTCAAGCGATTTATTTTGCTACAAAACACATTGATACCCCACAGTGAGGGGTTTCTATTAATCAGTTTTTGAGTTTTCGTTTGTTTTCTGAAGAAACCACAACTCTTTTCATTTCATTTACACGATAATAAGGCTCTGATTGACAGTATGAAATCAATGAAGTTTTAACATTACACCAGCTAGCTCTGAAAGTAATGAAACTCACTCATCCAAAAGGCATATGCCAGGACATAGAATGTATGTTTTGTGCTTTTAGATTTTAGCTGTTGATTGAATGGGAAATAAGGAGACACAATTTGAATGTTTCCGCAAACAAATAACTGTCTTCAGTTGTTGACCCGTCTTTAAACTAAAACTTACCTTACAAAAGATTTATTTTTCTTTCAAATAAGTTCTGGGAAGTTAGATCAGATTACTTTTTGTAATCTATTAGCACACATAAAATGCCCCATATACGTTCGGTGGTTGCGTGCAATAATACCTTATTTAAACGTCGTTCCTCTAAATGTTTCTCCTGAGAAAATAAAACACGTACAGATCGGAAACTAATTGGAACAAACAGCCATAAAATTTTAATGGCAAAAATCTTCAGTCTTAGAGATGTAACTTAATTTACAATCCTATTCAAATAAAGGAAATAGAAGGAGAAACGTTTTGACAGATGAAAATGGAGAACTCTTTTAGACTGTAGAATAGTGCAGATACATGTTCATGCCCGGTAAACGGCACTTCACAAGATGGGCATCTTACGTCGCCATTATATGCTAATAGTTAACCATCTAGAGCAACTAGCTTCATACACCGACGAAAGACAAGTGATCATGTTACGTTGTCGTCAAGCGAACGTCGTCATCAATCGTCTTGATTTGTCCATATAACGTTCGAACGACGCCACATCATGACGACGCCTGCTTAACGTAATGGCCGCACACGTCATTACTAAATTTTCTTCGAAACATATTTTGCATATTCTACACTGAATTACCACAAAACGGCTCAGACAGGTCTATAAATAACGTGTATAAGAATGAAAATTTCACTTTTAAGCGTTCATAATGTGAAGAAGCCAAAGGTCGTCGCTAAAATTCTACAAGAAATTTAGCTCCGCCCACTGGCTTCATCATACGGTGAACGCTGAAAAATCAAATTTTAGTCCTTAAATAAAGGAAAATATATCTTATGTTTCAAAGGAAAATAACCTTACACAAGCTGAGAAAGTAAGTTATATCTCGGGTCTTACAAGGCCGATTTTTATTTCGTAAAAAGTAGATATCCCGCACTGAAGTCCCTGTCATTTGTTTATGATATGCAGCCATTTGCCAAAACACTTCGGAAAACTGACCGTCAGTTTTCCGAAGTGTCCTGGTAAATGGCTTCACTTCATAAAATAACAGCATTCGGTGTAGACAACGGAAGTAAGTGTGGGTTTAACGACATACTAATTAGACTTTTAAGACCGAAATATAGCAATTTTCCTGGTTTAGTTTGAGATTATTTTCTTTAGAAACACACGCTATTTACGCTTATAACCATGTAATAGTGAAGTACGATGTCCACTCTGACTTCAGTTCCAATCTAGAAATTACAAATTCAAGTCTCTGTAACTGGATAGCCAAAATTCAAAAATGCTATCAGATTTTCTTTTGTTTTCATCGTCAGATTATATCAGGGTCACTGATGAGGCTTTGGTAGCCGAAACTTTGAAGTATGGTCCATGTTCCTTTTTTCGAATATGTTATCTGCTCTTGAAGGAACTATTTTAGATTTACACGCAAACAACCACTCCTCGGAATTAAAAAAAAATAAGCATTAAGATCTTGAATCTTCCACAGATCATGCTGTTTGTTTATACTTCTCAAATACGTCCAGCAAGATTCCGCTTAAAAACAAACCGTAGCTTAGGCTACCGGAGGCCTAGCCTAGTATTATGGGCGCAAAGTAGCAAAGTACTTTTTGCGCGCATTATACTGAAGTGTCCAGAAGCTTAAGCTACTGTCCGATTCAAGACGGAATCTATTAATCTCGTTAATTGTATTTCTAGTCTATATAGCTGTCGACTCTGCTTCCTCTTTTATTTTGTGGTTTAAAAGACAAATATATGCAATTAGATGTTTTATATATCTTATGTATTTTGAATTGATTTTGAACTTGTATTTGTGTACTCTGTATTGGTCTGGCTCCGAGGCTATAAAACTTGAGTATATTCTCAAACTCAAAATAAAGCACACTGATTGGCTGCTTGTGAGCATATGCTCGGAAGCAGCCAATTAGTGTGCTTTATTTTGAGTTTGAGATTATTCTCAAGTTTTTTAACCTCGAACCCTGGTTGTATTTGTTTTCCGATTTTGCCTCGTTTCTTCTGTCGGTCTCTTGGGACGAGTGTGTTTTGTGGCTTTTGTCTTTACTGGATAATTCTTATTAATATTATTGTGTTGTTTTCACAAGCTGTCAATCATATTGTAACATGACAACGCTTATTTTATTTTTTTAAACTTCAAATTCGTAGGCGTTTAAACCCATCCTGTATTTTCTTATATACTTTCTTGTACCTTATTTGCGAATGAACGAAACTCAATAAAATGTCAATACTGACAAAACAAATTTGTGCCATCGTTTATATGTATCGAAATTTTGCCATTTCTCTAGAAATTCCAGATAATGTTGTGCGCCCCTGAGACATCTATCAATTGCATAAATGGTCCTGTATTTAGACCAGATTTTGCCCAGGGCACATAGAATACATACATATCAGATCAGCAGCGTGAAAATGAAAGACCTTTATCTCCAAAATATACTGTATCTTACACTAATGATGTACTGTCATAATTCTAGATACTGGGGCTCAAGCGGCTGAGCAAACGGTGTAGACCAATTCAGACTGCACCTTTAGGAGCAGTTTGAACTGGTCTACATTGTTTGCGATTCCACTAACACTTTTAACACGTTGTCGAAAAGTAAATTTTATTTATTGTCAGTTAAGGGTTATTACAGGAACTGGCTACGTTGTCCCAATATTTGAAATGTTTACGGTCTTTCAATATCCATTTGGATCATTTGGATCATAATCTGATATTCCAGTAGTTGCTGAAGTTATAGTAATTGCTATAAAAGGATTCAAGTCGTATGATATTTAATCTGATGTTTTTCTGTACCATAAAACTCTGGGTCTCTCTGACGCATATCTTTAGATGATATGGTGCACGCAGTAACAAATGTATGACGCACTAAATGTCTAGTTGGTCTTTAATATGCGACTGATCATATTATTTGATAATGATACGAATTTTCATGCACAACAAACTGATGCTGGTACTAAGCATAAGTTTTTATCGACTGATTGTTTCTAGGCGGTACTTCTGTTGCGGTTGCTTACTAACACTTGTTTTTTGTTGGCCATGGTAGTGCTTTCGTTCAACTATTGTGTGAGTGGTGTTTTCGGTTGGGGAAACTGAATGACAACTGTCTGGGAAAGAGCTGTTCATTCGGTTTACCATGCGATCATCTCGTGAACTAGTGTTAATTTAGGTGTATACTTCTTTTCCTGATTTTTTTAGGTTTGGTTGAATTAGTTCCTATTCTTTGTTTGCCATTTTACTTTCCTAATTTTATGTCCAACGTTCGAGTAAAACCTATTTTCTAACGGGCGCGTATTGGGACCTTTTTATTTATTAATTAGACTCTCTTTCCTTTAAATTGAATTTATCATATGACGTCGCACCTGAGATTGTAATAATGCCATGCATTAAAAACGATTATCCTATGACGACGCTGTTATTCAGTGGATTACGTCGTGTCATAAAAATCGTATGACCACACGTGTAATAACACTTTGGCGCGTACACGTAACGTCATTGACAACGTACATGTCAACAATGCGTTTTCCTATTGAAATAATGTCTAGTTTGAGAGTGTTAAAATCCCATTTTAAAGGGTCATATGATAAACAGAATCTTACACGCGTGGTCATTTTATATAAGATGACCACTCGTGTAATATCCTCTATTTATCAACTAGTGGATTAAATATGCAAGTTACGTCGTAATGTGATGCGTTTACGTCCATAAAACGTCGCGTTTTCTAATGGCGAAATCGTGACGTTTGAGTGCAAAATTTGCTATTTAATGCAATTGTAGTGTCACATGATAAATAGAATCTTGCATTCGCGCTCCTGTATTATTGAAGTTATAAAACTCGTTGGTGAAAACCGATACGATGATCGGCATAGCCTTGCTTCTTATTTTTTCCCCAACTCGTTAAATTAATTCAATATGGTAATACATGAGCACTCATGTAAGATCCTCTATGTAGATAAATCTGATTCCGTGTTAAAACTCAAACGAATATAGTCTGGTATGAAAAGTACAGTTAAAACATGGATGTTATGGGGCAAAACTATATGCATAGGGGTTAATCCAATCACGGTCGCTAATTTTTCTTCTTTATTTGTATGACGGCTAGCTGCATCAGAATAGATTAATTAATGTAGGATGTATATTCTTAATCTGCATCATTTTTGTTTGGCCTCAGAATGGCTTCATGCTCTTTTTTTTCATGAAATTATTTGTTTCAATGTTTATGTGTTTCACTATGATGTGTTTTACTATGATGTCTCAAAGACGAGAAAAAGGACCGAACACTTTCTTGTAGTTTGGAGCAGAATTATAAGTATAATTGAGGCTGCATATGCGTATTAACATATATATTAACCCCGAGTACCGTTACAGTAACTACGGGCTGTTTTAAGGCAGTTATTCTGATTTCTTTCGATTTAGACCTGATTTTGCATTTCGATCGTGTGTGTTTTTCTGTAATATTTTGATTCAAACAGTATTTATTGAATGTAAATTACATAATTGCAAGAAAATGACAATAAACATGGTAGAAGATTTTTATGTGTATTCTATTATCATCACTTCTTTTAGCTTCTCCATGTTGTCTGTTTTGGAAACATAAATACAGAACATAACACAGAGGTCATTGCTGTTGAATATGGTTAACATTCAACATAAGCCCTGTAAGGCTTTTATTTCGAGGAGTAAGTGGGTGAACATGGGTTTATTTCGATGTAAACTAATGAAAAAATGATATCACAGAACATGCAAGTACTATACAAATAAACAAAATCTGGAAAAGTAAAAATACAAACAATTGAAACCAGCAACATCATCACAAATTAGCAGTTAAAACATCACAATTTCGTAAATATGTGATGTATTATAAGGCTACACAAGAAATACAAAGAACTGGGAAAATAATCATACTGGGGCCGTATTCATAAAGCAACTTAAGTCGTTGCTATGCTGTTGCTAAGGGTAAATTTCTATGTTGGAGATTCCCTACAACTATGAAATTTGGTCTGGATGAACAGTCTTACAAAGACTGTTCCTCCAGAGCAAATTTCATAGTTGTAGGGAATCTACTTTATAGAAATTCAGCCTTAGAAACAGCATAGCAACGACTTAAGTCGTTTTATGAATACGGCCCCTGTAATCCTCGGCAGCACACCTTTAGTCAAAATATTTGGAAGATACAGGAACCTAGAAGGCGTACATAGTCAAGTGACAAGGAAATCCGTAAGAAAAACGAACATGGCGCACGGCGTAAATTAGAGACACACAAAGGATCAAATGAACCTCGACATGACAAAACCAATAAAGTGGCATGTGCGTCCAGCTAAGACTTAGATCAGCCTGGGGAGCGCCCCTATGCTTAGCTGTCGGCATGAATGTAACTTTGACCCTAATCTACCCTTTAAGCGCAAAGCAATGCGGATACCCAGGCTGATCTGAGTCTTCGCAGGGCGCACACATGCCACTTTGTTTGTTTTGTCATGTCGCGACTAAAATTTCCTCTGCACATTCTGCAACTGACCTTAAGTCAATGCACCTACATGCACGAGGAGAGAAGAAAACAAAACTCTCAGACACAAGAAACCTTGTAGGCATACAAGCTGATGACAAGCTGGTGACAAGGAAACTTGCACTGAAGAGGGAAGAGAGGGCAAGTGAAAGACAGAAAAGTACAGACTGGTCATAATTCAGTGGACATACTACAAAGCACAGCAGTTCCAAATACACATGCACAGCAAATCGAATCATAGGTGCATGCAGCACAAAAGATAAAATCAAAACACAGCAAAATAAAATAAAAGCTAAACAAAAAGCAGTGAAAATGAAAGTAAAACAGGACAAATCGGGATAATATGTATAAAGGACACTGGCATATGGAGCAATTCTAGATAAGCAACATCCTCCGAAACTGAGGGTAAGAATCTACCTTTCTAAGTTCATTCGGGAGATTGTTCTATATCCGGACAGCTTCATACATCAATGTCCGGAGCCCATACCTGGTACTGTTAACTCTGGGAAGATTAGATTGGTTATTTTTACTGAAATTATATTTAGATATTTTAAAAAAGTACTGTGCCTTGAATGCATAAAGACGAAATCTTGAACAAATAACTGGTCGTACTCGAAATCAAATAATTATTCTCAGGACATTTGGAAATTCTTCATTGCAAATATTCTGAGATAACGCTTAAGTTTCTCACGTAGGCCGTCATGACATAAATAAAGCTATGATGCAGAATTTTCGCACTTAGTAACGATTCCTGAAGCCCTGCATTTTATTGGTTGATTCATTTATCAGATACTTTGCCAAATGAGCCGCGACGCGACAATACCAACAATGTGGTTGTGCGCTCAGCGCAGACTCAGATTAGTCTGGGCATCCACTCAACCTGATCAAAGTCTTCTCTAAGCGCGTAAAGGGTAGCTTAGGGTCTAAGCTACGTCAATGCGGACAGCGAAGACTCTGATCAGACTGGGCGGATGCCCAGGCTGATCTGAGTCTGCGCTGGGCGCACAACCACATTGTTGGTTTTGTCGCGTCGCGGCTCAAATCAATCAACCAAGTCGCTTCATTAAGCAAACTCGCAGATTTATGTAAACATCCCGATTATGGAAAATGTTATTATTTCGTACCACTTCATATTGCTACTTATCTGTGTCGTTTTTATCCAGTCTATTTCTAAATATATTTGCATATCTGTCTGTACTTTTTATTGGCCGTGCCAATCAAGAAGCAGCAAGTTTTAGATGGTTTGAACCGCACTTTCGGAAAACATGTCTTTAGGCGTATGCAAGTTGCGCATTCCCAATAAGCCTGTACATATGAACAACCTGTTCCAGCCATGCATAATTTGTTGTAAGAAAATCCGACAGATTATTTAAGAATGCAGATCGCGTATACTCTGGTCAGACATTACTAATCTGGGGTTAGACACCTCTTATATGTCTGAAAGAGATGGTGTCGCACGACGCAACTCGAAATATGTCAGTTCAACCGTACGGCCTGCCCTCAAATATTAGGATAACTGTTTTATATAGGACGCCAAGAATCTTTAAAACATAATTGTGCTTAACCAAGGATTCAGACCCATATAAACACTTACCATAATGATCCAAAATATTGGCACAGGCATGCATGAGTAAACATTGCAGATCCAGATCAGACTGGTCCTTTTGGACGAGTCCGATTTGGGTCAGCACTGTTTGTAAGTCTACGGGTAACTCCGAAACTTTGCCGAACAGTATATATCAACTTGTTTTCAAATTTAAAGACAATTACAGCTAAGGCTACGTGTAAAATGTGCCAATATTTTGGGAATCCCAATAATAATGGTACGTGCCAATAGTTAGCAACATCAATAAGAACTGATTAGAGGCAAGCGATTTTTTCACTGTCGGATATTGTTCTCCCAGGAGGAAGAGAGAAACATTAGTTTACTTGTGAAGGAAATCCGCTCCAGTAAGCATCTCTATTGAATCTGCGAGTATCGGAATCTATAACTATGTTTTAAATATGAGTCGTCACCAGAAACTGGGCTTTAGCCAATGAGCGGCCATAAAATACTTCATATTTTCCTGAGCATTTCAGTTAATAGATTTGACTCCAATGTTTACTTTATAAATTTCTCAGAATTCATAATCTGTTGACGAAAGCAGAGAATACTCAATCACTCTGTACCTACAGGCAGGCTGACCTGAGTTGTTTGTGTTTGCTCATGGCTTAAGATCCTTTTTAATGCAAAGAAGCTCTTACGGAAAGATACCGCCACAAGCATGCTCTATCGAGTAGGCGTGTCGTAAATAATTACTTATTGCGATTGGCGTTTACTGTCACGTGCTATGACGTTTGATGTTTGACATGAATGGGAATCTTAGAGAACAGGATACCCGATAAAAGACAAGTTTGTGATAGAACTGTAGTTTAGAACTGGAAGACGGGTAGAAAGAATGGCTTATTCAGTATGGCTCTACCCGATTATCCCGGCTATTATAGTACTTCTTTTAGCTGATATGTAAGTAAAATATCATTTAACAAATTTCTATTCTTCTGAAAATTTGTTTCTATTAGTTTTCTTGTGCTACTAAAGTTTGTGTCTATATAAGTTTTTATATCACATTACAAAATAAGACAAAACATACTTTATAATGTTTCATTATTGCATTCGTTTCTATCACTAAGAAGCTAGAAATATTTTACAACTCTTTTAGAAAAATTGAATATGAAGATGGAAAAGAATATTAGTTATCAAATAATTGTTGTTCTGTTTGGTTATTTGTGTATCTCTCTTCTTTTTGATAATTTAGAATTATGATTGTAATTTTCTTGATTTCGGAGAAACAATGCCATTTGTTTTTAGTTTGAAACTGTTATATATACCTTATAGACATGTTTATCATCTTTCATCTAAGCAAGTTAACATGTTGTTTGAGTTGTTTTTAAAAGTTTTTTTATACTCGCGTTTTCTTAACTTTCATGATGTAATAATTCAACACCTAGACATAATACATGTTTTACGTCGGATTTTTTCGTCCAGATATGTATGATTTAAATGAATTCATTGATTACCTTTTCTATAAGATCGGTCTCTCTCTCTCTCTCTCTCTCTCTCTCTCTCTCTCTCTCTCCTATTGACTTCTGTTGATTGTTCTGAAATATAGATAATAAAGATACACATGAAATGCCACAGTTGCAAAACACAACCCTTCTTAGACACCGAAAGAAGAAATAACACATAAGCCGACAGATGGGATTCGCGTCAGAAGTTTCCTCCTTGGATCGTACAGTAGCTTAAAATACCACCGGGATGGGAGATGAAACTAGTTGAGCCGCGACACGAGAAACCAACAATGTGGTTGTGCGCTCAGCGAAGACTCAGATCAGCCTGGCATCCGCTAAGTCCGATCAGACTCTTTGCTAAGCGCTTGAAGGGTAGCTAAGGGTCTAAGCTAGCTCCATGCGGACAGCGAAGACTCTGATCAGATTGGGCGGATGCCCAGGCTGATCTGAGTCTGCGCTGGGCGCACAACCACATTGTTGGTTTTCTCGTGTCGCGGCTCAGTTCTATTCACACAACTTCGGATTCCATTCTGGTACAGCTGAAAAAAACAAGTAGATGAACCGCAATAATTCGGGAGGTACAATCTCTGTCTATACTTTGAATGGAAATCAGGAAATCTGATGGGATCGTGATATCGATGCAGTGAAAAAAATAGCATGTCGGTTTTCTGAGTTTGTACCCTTTTATTGATTCAGTATCTAGTTTTCCATAGTTTTTCATGTTGAATTTAAAGTAATTCTGAATGTTGAACGGTAAAATCGTGTGAAATCAAACTTGAAAAGAAGCGAAATTACTGTCATTTGTTCCTCTCTATAACGATAGACGTAACATCATAAAGCCGTCACTTGCTCAGCTTGTAATGTCGGATTCAGCCTGAAAAACTCGTAAACTCGAAGCTATTAATCTCATTAACACAAGAGGAGTTCATAGATGCACGGTTAACATATGCTAGGAGCTATTCCTAAGGTGAATGTATTGACTTTCAGGGAAATCGGCTCTGCCATTTTAATTTTGTCTCCCTGCTAAGAGGGGAAAGAATGATTCAAGAAAAAAGGTCACTTTTTTTTCGGTTGGGGCGTGTGCGTGGGGAGAGAGAGAAAGAGATATTATCCAGCTTTTCTTTCTGTACGACAACAATTCTTTAATGGGGACAAAGAAGCAAATACTAAATCACCAAAACCGTCTCCCATAGACGATAAAGATATGAAGATTTATCACTTTCCCTACTTGATCATGATCAAAAAAATGTGTCATTTACAAACCATGCGTTCTCAAACGCCTCTGCCTCAGCCAATACATAAATATTATTCAAACTTAGGAATGACAAATACAGATTTTGTAAATCAATATAAGTCTACAATTAACATGTGTGATTGCATAACGTAGCATTTGAAATGTGGCAAATGGGTGTCGATTTTTTTTTCTTGTTGCAGCTGCTGAGAAAATTTGAAGCTATTGCTTTTACAAACTCTCTCTCTCTCTCTCTCTCTCTCTCTCTCTCTCTCTCTCTCTCTATCTGCAGAACAAACTTCAATTTCCATTTCTACGAGTTTATCAGGAATGGAGTAAGTTGTTTGCTAATTGCTTCCTACAAACGAACCTGACGTTTGGCGTTTCTTCGAAATTATTGAACATATCTCATCGTATATTTAGATTATTCTCTATTTCTGCACACATGCACACACACACACACACACACACACACACACACACACACAAACACACACACACACACACACACAAGAATGTTTATATTTTGAAAAGCGGTTTCGGTTGCACAAGAACAAATTAATCTGTGCTTCGACTAGATGGATTTTAAAATTGTGTTATGATGATCTTGACTAAATTCTGAAAAATTAGATCCTTTGCCGGGAAACAACGAAAATAGCAAAATAGCAACTCGGTCTGAATGAGGCTGATCATGACCATTAATGAGGTGTGCAACGCCGGCCATGCCCCACCTCCCTGCCCTCATACCCGCCATCTGATATGAAAAAGGAGAGGCATGAAAAAGGAGGGCATAAAAATTTACAAAATTTTGGTTGCAGATATAAACGAGAAAAAAACACCACAAGTTTAGTGGACTACGGCAAGTTTGATACATACAGATTTGACAGAGTGGTGTTGTAGCAAAAAAAATCTTAAAGTTGGGACACCTAAAATAATTACCATATTTGTCCCAAAAGTGGGACAGTCTGGTCTTATAATGCTGTGATACGTCCAAAAGATACACATGGAATGGCAACAGTGTAGGCCTTGATCAGACTACTTCTCCCAAAGAAAAAAGAAATTGTTCCCTTTCACCTTTATTGAAATCGTTTTCAAAGATTTATTCAGGGCTCCAGAAAAACGGGAGGAGCTGATGAGAACACTAGAATAGTTTATTCTTACCCTTTTTTGCCAAGTGGACTTGTCCATCTTCATCATTTGGATGAGTCCAATTCTAGTTTTAGGGGATTTCTGGTGAGTGTCTTCACTTTTATTGTATTTTGTAATGAAATTCCTGTCAGCAAAGAGTGTTGACCCTGTTCAGACGCCGCGTTCTGCGGCCTCTGAATTGGGTCAGCACTGTTTGCATATGTCCCCAAGACAGTCTAAAGTCTTACAGGGTTAATGTTCTCCACAGTGTCTTGTCGAGGTCTCCGTACTTTCCAAATTAATGAGTACATGAGTAGTAAAGGACACTCGAGAAGACGTGTCGAATATCTCAATAACCATTAATTACTGCATTGTCGAAAAGACCGCGTTTTTTATTTCTCTTTCCCTGTCTCAGAAATTACAGTGCCTTCACGGACCTGTTTCCATGGTTACTTGTTTATTATCAACAATTGAGTACCATGTAAGAAAACCACTTCCTTACTGCCTCTTATTGCATTGCTAATTGAATTAATTATCATCATTATATTTGACGGACAAATGTTAAGAAAGGTCTGTAAACATTGTGTTTATAACATACTTTACAGGATCGTATTTATTTTCTCGTTTTCACAACAGGCCACTATATGTTATTTTTATGAGTCCAGCACTGTTGTTGTATCTCGTGTATTACAGAGTTTTGAATTTTCAAGTCACTATAGAATTATAAGAATAAATTAAATGTTGACGGCATAATTGAAAAAAATTTTGAAAATCAATACAGGATTGCAGTTCGTTATACGTTTGTATGAAAAATAGATTTTTTCCGTGAAAACGGCGCTTCGTAGGATCAGTTTTCTACATCAAGTCGTTATTTTTAAGACGTGTCATAATGGCACCAAGGCATTGTCACTAATAAGTGTTGCGCATATGTAACAGCCGGTTTACTATAATCATGACACGTCATCTTTTCTAAAAGCGTATTCTATTTTCATATAAATTCATTCGGTAATTACTTCATCTAATTGTTTGATACATGTTAACTGCACATGTATTTTGGTTTTCTATGTTTGTAAAATTATGAGTAGACTGGCACTCCTTATTCTCGCGGTACTTAAGATACAAACAAGTGTAACCAGAAAGGGAGGATCAAGAATCCGACATAATGTATGTAGTTGAGCTCTATAGTATCTTATTTCAATCCCAAGGCATATCTGTCTTTTGTATCTTCTGCTGAGTGCCATATTTTAATCAGTTTATATAACTACCCATTAGTAGTTAGGCAGAAAAACGAACTCCATATTCTCACGGTAAATGGATATTTGTCTCCAAATTCACAAATAACATGCATGCAAAAATGTTTCCTTATACCATACTGCAATTCAATAAAGTAAGAAACAGCATGATTGGACAATTAGTATTTATTTTATAGCCGCTTTTATCATCCTGGGTGTTTCTTATTCCAAGGTTTGGCGCTTTTTCTCTCTTTAGGCTTTTAGAAGTGACAGCATCTTCAAAACAGGCAGAACTGAAATCTAAGTGTGTTCTGGTACATTGTTTGCGTGATGACTGTAAGCCACTATAAAAATTAGGAGACTTCTTTGTCTCTTGGAATTTTTTTTTGTCACTACCGCGAGAATATGATTGTCGATAGAATAGGGAGTTCGATACTTGCTAACTGAAGAAATGTTTTTATTCATTTGTCAGTATGATCTTTAACATATCTTATTCTTTGATATGGGAATATCATGAAAGCAAAGGAAAATGGTTATGAACTTTTCGCGATAATTAAATAAGAAAACTTCTAATCAATATTTCCACGTGTCTTTTAATTATTTGCAGTAGTAAAGATAATTTAAAAGTATTCGTCTAAGCCGTTACTTATCTCAGCTTTAACTTTGTGGCTGATAATTATTTCCTAGCACGTTGAACTTAGGCAGTTTACGCATATCTGAACTTGCAATAGAAAATTCAATGATTTTTTGTGCCAGAAGTCGTAAAATTCCAAAACTTTGGGCACCTAAAATAATTAATTACCGTATCTTTCCGAAATGGGACACTTTAGTTTTAAAATGCAGTAGGGTAAAGTCGGGTAAATTCGGACAGCGGGTAAATTCGGACAGTGCCATTGTTTCCTTTATACATGTACATGTATGTTAGCTGTTTGTAATTAAAACAAAATTAATTGGGCAAACAGTGAAAATCCTGATGAGACGGCTCATGATGAGCCGTCTCATCTGGGTTTTTACTGTTTGCAATGGTATGTCCGAATTTACCCGCTGTCCGAAGTTACCCGACTCTACCCTAATGTCCCCGAAATGTCAAACAGTCCGACTGCTCCTGAACAGTCTCGTCGTTTGCTCAAACTTATTTGTCCTAATATTTAAATTTTAACGGTATACATTTTTTCTATTTAGACTAATTGCTGGTATTTTACATATTTCACCCATCTTAATATGTGACTTTCTGCTATGCAACAAGCCATTTTTCACCACAGTGCCTTTGAAGTTCCAATAACTCTAATCTATCTGACGAGTTTTATCAATTATTCCATTTTTATTATGCAACGACTCCAGAATTACTCATGAAACAATAATAATTGAGCAGCGACACGACAAAACTAACAATGTGGTTGTGCGCCCAGCGCAGACTCAGATCAGCCTGGGCATTCGCCCAGTGCGATCAGACTTTTCGCTACGCGCTTAAAGAGTAGCTAAGGGCCTAACCTATCTACATGCGGACAGCGAAGACTCTGATCAGACTGGGCGGATGCCTAGGCTGATCTGGGTCTGCGCTGGGCACACAACCACATTGTTGGTTTTGTCGTGTTGCGTCTCAATTATTGTTCAGCCAACAATACCAAACAATAAGAGTAGCTTTTGTGGGAGAAACTGTCTTTAAGCCATATCCGACTATAATTGATATCTAGAATATGTGCGTAGGTTTTAAAAGCTATAACATGTATAATGTCCAAATATTTTCTGGTTGATTTGCGCATCAAGTATCTATATAGCAAATATACGGAGGCTAGTCTTACATTTGCTTGTTTCTAATACAAATTTCCTTACGAAGCCGTTTATACAAAATGTGTTTATATAAATGAAAAGTCCCCAGAGTTATATTCTTACTGTTTGAATAACAGTAATTGTTATGTTTCCATTAAGACCAATATCTAGCAATGTATGAGCATCTGAGTTTCCTGAATGTTACTTGGTTTTGTACTCGTTACCAATACTTTAACAGTAATTTGGGTATATATTGGGACACCTAAAATGATGAATTTTCCATTTGGGACAAATGGAAAATTTATTTTTTTAAGTGTGAGTGAGTGAACTCGGGTTTAACGTCCCACCAACAACTAGGTCATACGGAGACGGGACCTCGGTTTAAAGTCTCATCCGTCCCAATACTTAAGCACATTAGGGTATTCACCTATTATGTGAGTCGTATAGCTAAATGACCACCTGTCAAGCAAGGTTTTGTGTAAACTGCTGTCAATTTATGTATTTTGGTTTATTTCCTGATCATTGTTTTTCTTTTAACTTCTTTCGATAAAATATCAGCTTAAGTCGCTATATCTTTAAAAGATTCAGCAAAACTGTTATGTTATGAGCCGCAACACGACAAAACCAACAAAGTGGCATGTGCGCCCAGCTAGACCCAGATCAGTCTGGGCATCCGCCGAGTCTGATCAGAGTCTTTGCTTGCGCTTGAAGTGTAGCTAAGTGTCTAAGCTAAATCCATGCGGACAGCGAAGATTCTGATCAGACTGGGCAGATTCCCAGGCTGATCTGAGTGTTCGCTGGGCGCACATGCCACTTTGTTGGTTTTGTCGTGTGAGGACTAATATGTTGTCTTCCTCCATTAGCTGTTTTTAAACGTTTGGAAACACAAACGAATAATGCATTGTTTTCTACGAAATAATTCTGCGGTTTTGAGGTTTGAGGGCTGGATTTGGATTTTGATTGTTTCAGTTCCTGGTCTTTGCATACTTTTTACTTTTAACAGATTCGGGGCGGGAATTTATTGAACGAGTGATGTGGATATTCCAAATGTTCTATTACATTTTATGTCTGCTCAATATCTCCAACATACACTTATTACAGTATATTTGCTTTGTCGCTTCTGATAAATGTTGAAAGTGCTCAACTCCGAAAAATTCAGATATACTAAAGTGGTATGCACCGAATATTCTACTGAAGGCCGTCAGCAAAAAGAAAATATTGTTATACACGAAAATGAACCAACACAATTTCGTCGATACATTTTCTATGGTCTATTTAGCTGCTGCAGAATGATCATGCGCGTTCTATGATATTTTTCTTTGTAAACATGGATTCTGTCAGTCTTTGATTTAGCCTTTTGTGGCGGTATTATAATATAAATTGCATCCATACACTTCCTGCGTCTCTACATCTGCAATTTGCATGTAGGTTTCATTTTCCACGAGGTAGTAAAAGGGTATCCTTACATTCTATAAACAGGTTTTAGTACAATTTTTCAGCATGTTTTGCTCATTAGAAGTGTAAAGGTTTCCAGTAACGTTGTGGCCGTTGGTGTTAGATGCCCGCCGTGCTGGCCTTAACCTTCACTGGTTGAAGGAAAAAGAATCCATTTACTGCTGGGTAACTGAAAGAGTATTTCAGCTGTTGTTCTTCTCGTAGGGAATTTGAATCTGCAAACATCTGCGGAACGCTTTCTCATTGCGATAGAAAAGAACGTTTGGATGATGTTTTCATGGAATCTTAAGTATTTTATCGGACAGGCTTTACCTAAAACTAGACTGGAATTGCTATGACTGAATAACGGAAGCAATTTGACGATACTGTTACTTATTTAGCATTTCGTTAGAAAGGTTTTTTTTTTGTTTTGTTTTTCTGAAATATAAACTTGAAACAGCTTGACCGTATAGGCATCTCCTCCTGTGTGTCGAAATCAGAAAAGTACATAACTTATTGCCAACGTTCTCTTTAAGTGCTGACAGCATGCGCACTTCAACTGAATTTTCAGTTCCTCTTCTGATGCTCTTCATTTAGTTTGACATTTCACGTCACTTTACGTCAATGTGACACTCAGCAATTCACGCGTCGAGTGTGAAATAGCCCTATCTGCTCTAATAGACTCTTGGCCGGAAATACTAAACTAGATTATATGCTTTATTGCGTCAAATAACACCATTATGACGTATAAATAAATGCGCAAACTTAAAGTACTTAACAGAAACAAATGCATTACGTTAATGTTATTATATTGTGTGCTGACGTGCAAAAAGCAGAATGCAATACGCAACGGTCTTTGTATTTAAGTTACACGAGACAACGTGTCGTACCGAATTTCGATGCAATCGAGCATGATCATCTAGATACTTCTACACAAAACCGACTTAATACGAGTTTTTGACACATTGCTGATGCTACAGCAGCGCATTACCCAAGTAATGTATTTCTCCCACCTTTGCCAATGTAAGATAGGCTCTCAGCTCATATAAGAAATTTCTTTCTCCCACCTTTGCATATATAAGATAGGCTCTCAGCTCATATAAGAAATTTCTATCTTATACCTGGCAACATCTTTCTTATATAAGCAACCATAATTTTTCATTTTTTGACTAATATTTTAATTTTAAATAAACAAAATGGACACGCAAGCATGTGGGATGACGTTTGATAGCAGATCATGGGTTTGTGACGTCACTCAATTTTAATGACGTCACTAAAACCGGTTAAAAACGTCGCTAGCCAACTTGACGCGCGTGACGTGAGAGACTAAGTTGCATTTTGTTTTCGCCCTCTGGAAGATAAAGTAGTCCACATATCATATTTTCCGTCTAATTTTGAGGTGCAAACTGTGTTTACACCCATTTTAGGACCCGATAAACACACTGGGCTGCTCAATATTCACTTCAGATCATTGGTTAAAAAGTTCAAATTTTCCTTTTCTTAAGCCTTACCCGACTTTAGGTTAAAAATCCGCTATGAGTGGGAGAAAAATAATCCATCATGAGCCAGTCCATGTAGGATAGGTAAATCTCACCCTCGGGGTCGGAATTTCAACCAGGGACTCGGCAAGCCTCGTCCATGGTTGAAATTCCGACCCCTCGGGTGAGATTACCCTATCCTACATGGACACTCATGATGGATTGTTATAATCTTATACCTGGCAACATCTTTCTTATATCAGCAACCATCCTTTTTTCATTTTTCGACTAATATTTTAATTTTAAATGAACAAAATGGACACGCAAGCATGTCGGATGACGTTTGATAGCAGATCATGGTTTTGTGACGTCACTCAATTTTAATGACGTCACTAAAACCGGTTAAAAACGTCGCTAGCAAACTTGACGCGCGTGAAGTGAGAGGCTAAGTTGCATTTTGTTTTCGCCCTCTGAAAGATGAAATAGTCCACATATCGTGTTTTCCGTCTAATTTTGAGGTGCAAACTGTGTTTACACCCATTTTAGGACCTGATAAACACACTGGGCTGCTCAAAATTTACTTCAGATCATCGGTTAAAAATTTAGAATTTATGAAGCCTAATCCGACTTTAGGTTTAAAATCCGCTAACAGTGGGAGAAAAATAATCCATCATGTGTCAGTCCATGCAGTATAGGTAAATCTCACCCTCGGGGTCGGAATTTCAACCAGGGACTCGGCAAGCCTCGTCCCTGGTTGAAATTCCGACCCCTCGGATGAGATTTCACTATCCTACATGGACACTCATGATGGATTGTTATAATCTTTCCAGTATATCTTTCGGAAATTCTTGTGTCTGACTAAATTGGCCCGAGTGGATGTTGTTTGCTAACACCCTTATTACTGGACGTTGAACAATAAAGAAAGATCATATGTATCAGATCCTATATTTCATTTGATCAAAGATTCCTTTCACACCATTGTTATAGAAGTTTACAAAAAAAGAAAACGGTAGAGTTTCGAGTTTTCATTTTGAACGTTTTGTAGAAAAATATAAACTGGTAAAAAACGATTATTTAGATACTGACAGAAGTATATTTTGGCGTGTTTTTTTTTTTTTTTTTTTTTTTTTTTTTTTTTTAAAGAGTGGCGGAAAGAGACATTCTGCTTTTCTGCTGCCCAAACGGTAATTTATACTATCCAAAAGTTCTAACCGGCCACTTAGTTTTTATCGTTTCTCCTCAATGCTGTTAGCAACCTCACATTTCAGTTTGCAGCTACAGATACGCGAATATGTCGGTAAACCATACCACTAAAATTCAAAGCACTGTACGGTACACTGTAACAAGGAGGTACAGATAAATACGGGTATCCCCATTCTCAAAGTTTACATAGAGGATCTTACATGAGTGCTCATGTATTATTGAATTTATTAAACGAGTTGGGAAAAAGATAAGACGCGAGGCTATCCAGAGCATCTTTATTGTTTCCCCAATTAGTTTAATAAATTCAATAATACAGGAGCGCAAATGCAAGATTCTATTTATCATACGGCACTAAAATCGCATTTTATGAGCAAATTTTGCATTAAAACGTCATGACATCGCCACTAGAAAATGCGACGTTTGCATGGACGTCAACGCATAACCTGACGACGTAATTTGCATATTTAATCCAATAGTGGATTATCGTTTTTAATGCATGGCTTTATTACACTCTCAGATGCGACGTCATATGATAAAAGCGTCCACTGTTATGCAGGAAGAGTGTTCGTAGCTGTAAGTTTGCTACATGTACGTCCGTCATTTACCCACGTAAATCAGATATTTCAAAAAAGTGATTTTTCACTTATTGTGACGAAATGCTGAATTTTATCATTTTAAAAATAGGGGTGCTTGTGTTCACTGGAGCAGCCTAGATGTAATGTCAAGAATTTTGTCAAACATTTGATGGCTAGCTTGACTGATACATCTGCCTATTTTGGGATGTCAATAATACTGTAAGAATGCTTGAGGATTAGAAGAAAATCGCTTAAATGTAAGTGGCCAGTTAGAACTTTTGGGTACTATATACGCTTAATTATGTTTTCTTCTTAGTTGTCTGACAATTATACTAAAATGTATTTCAACGCATAGATTTAACTATTGCTCACCATGCACACAAGGCAGACTGGCCACGGATGACGCTTCAACGGTTAAAATGCTAAAATAAACCCGAGTGACAACAAACAAAAAGTAGCATTCTCTGTACACATTGTCTAAGAAAGTCTCAAAAATCTTTGTGTGATTAATAAAAATCTCAATAACAGTAGAATTGAGTGAACAGATAAATTTTCTAAGGAATCAATGACCTCATGGGGATTAAGTGGATTACACTGTAATAACAGCTGTCACTAGGAAATTGTCCAGTTACATTATACGTATTGCTAAACAGCTTATCTCTTCTTTAAAGTGTGTCATTAAGTTAGAATCTCCTCTAGCCTTTCGCTACTTTGAAGTCAGCGCGGAAACAAACTCGGCAGCGCTTTGCGTTACAGGGTTACAATAAGCGTTCGAGTAACAAAAAACGGCCTTACAATGTCATCTTACCAATTAGTGACAACAAAGTCGGCACCTTATTGATACGCAATCTGATCAATCGCAAGGTTTGCAGCATTAATGTAGAGATTTCGCGAGCGTAAATTTACTCCTATTCAAGTGTTCAGTGATTGCCAGACTGTAATGATAAGACCAAGGGCGTAGCTACCTATACGGCAAATACCCAAGTGCGTATTGAAATTTTGTCAAAATTGAAAAAATTTCAAAAAGCACCTGCATATTTGCATGCTGAAAATTTATAAATTAGACAAGATTTCAATACCAATTACCAAAGTGGCTGAAATACTAGCTTTCCCTTCAAGAAGTAGAGAATAAAACACGGTTATGCGTATTGTGAAGTTGCCCCTAGTTACGCCCCTGAAGACGAGGCGGACTCCAAAAAATCTATGAATTTTTGTACCTCACAAATTATCGTCATGTCTAACTCTAAAACCTGAGAGTAAGGAGAATATTAGCGTATGTGACAAAGGGAACTTTCGCGATTTGCTCGACCTGCGTATATCTTAAAAGGCAGACTGCCTATTTCCCAGACATGCTGCACAATTCACAGGATCTCGCACGACACACGTAATGTATACATGCTTTTGCATGCGTATATACAGTATAGAACGATGAAATTCTACTTAACTGCGATAAGCATGAGTACGAAGGGTTGACGTCACTTTACATATTCTGTATTTTCATAAAGTTTTTAGTGCCCAATGGACTCATGGTTCAATCAGACATTTCTTATAGAATATTCTTAAATCAAGATTAACATGACGTAATGTTACCATTTATGATAAAAATGTGACACGCACACGTTGAATCCATCAGGACTTTTCAGCATTGTTCTTGACGGCACTGTACTGGGGACTACTTTTTTAAGCTCATTAAGAAATTACATTAGTAGCGGTATTAATTTGAACCGTACTGCCAGGAAAGATATTTTATCGCATAAATGAACAAAGATTCCGATCAGCCTGCACGTCTACTTCTTAGACCATCAGTGCTACATGTAAACCATGTAAGTAAAGGTGTTGAGAAACTTTTGGCATCTTTTGAAACATTTAGGCTTTTGTCCTGCTTATATTCATTTTCACTTGATTTTTCCACCCGAGTCAACTCTGAGAATTTTTCGTTGATATAAAAGGAGAAGGGATGCTCCACTAAAGATGCTATTCCTAACTGAACTTTCGAGAAGGAAAGGGTTAGCCTATTAAGAACTGATTCTGAAAATCAAATTGGCTTCAACAACTCAATTAGATCATGGTAACGAGTCTGGTTATAGAAGCAGTTCAAGTGCTACAGAGTTGAGACACTAATTATCTTGATATTTGCTGAAACTGCTTCGTCGGAATTTTTGAATATGATGGTTTTTTCTTGCTTCGGGGTTTCTGGACGAAGTTTACGAGCAACAGCACAATCTATTTACTCATCCTCCCCCAAACACCAAATGGGAATAGAAAATTATAAAGACGGTCAGTACTAGATAACTGGCGAGGGGGTTGGGGTGGGGGCTTAAAATAGTTTTACTAGATCCCAAACCACGCCCTCTGCTTATGCAGTGTTTGAAAATATTTAGTTAGCTGTTAAATCGCATGAAAGTTTCCTAGCCCATCAATGAATCAACATAGAAAACAGACAAAACACGGATAACGTACGGGTAACTTACGGGTACCAGGTCATCTTCTAAGCAGGAACGCTTGTTTAGGCATCCTATCAAATCTTCTTGGTATACATAGCTTAAAGCTTAAAAATTTGGGAGTGCGCATAAAACGCTTGAAACTATTTACAAGTCAAATCTTAGTGGATGATACTTCCGGGCAGCATTCAATGCAGACTTGAAACTGTTGGTAGAGTCACTTTCTACACAGGAAGGCGGCAGACTGTTCCATGGATTCACAACAAGCTGAGAAAACATACTGGCTTTATGTTAAGTCGTATTATGCCCCTTCGCAAGCTTAAAATTATGGCCCCGTGTTCTTGATTCCTCAGATAATATGAATAGCTGATCAACTGATATGTTGTCATTTTGAATACTTAAATCGTAGCATTTCGACATCTTCGGTAGTTCAACGTAGGTAAACCCAACTTTTTCAATCTTTCTTCATATGGCAATTGTCTGAATGATGGAATAATTTAGCAGCACGTCTCTGACTTTTCTCAATGAGAAATATATCTTTTTTCTAATATGGACACCAGACGGTTGTGGCGTACTCCAAATCTGGACGAATTAGAGATTTATATAATAGCAGAAACATGTTGTCCATGTATGTAAATGTATGTTTAATAATTTCAAGCATCTTGTGGGCCCGATTCACACAGTTGGGAATATGCTTATCAAATTTCAGTGTATCGCAGAAAGTTACACCTAAATCTTTTTCATCTGACACTTGTTTAATAGATATTTCCTTCCTCTATGAAGTAAATTGTCCAAGGGTTTGATTTCCCAATATGCATAGATGTATATAGGAAAAGACCTATGATGAATCACAGATGAGGACTCAACAGAAACTACGTTTTTCCGACGTTATTATTTGGTCTGACTTGATATCCTGTCCTGAAACCCTGAAACCTGAAGATCAGTTATCTATGTCACAGACTCACCTGAATAGCTGCCCATTATGCTTTCTTTTTGGGAAGGAGCTGTTCATTCGGTTTACCCTCTGTGTCTTTCGTGAACTTTTGTTGACTTCTTTCCATTTTGGTTTTTAGGACGGGGTGTATTAATTAGGGGATAACTGTCTTGAGAGTTGTCATTTTGGGAGGTAAATCATCGGTTTTATGGTCGGAAATTTCGTTTTACGGCTCCGCTGGCGCGTCGCCGTAAAACGCAATTTGCGACCATAAAACCGATGATTTTCCTCCCCAAATGACAATTTTCAATACAGTTATCCCCATTCTAATGCACTTTCCTACATTTTCACCTTTCAAAATGTACTAGTTTGCAACCTTTTCAAGCGCTGTCAGCAACGTAAAACCAAACGTCAGCCAATGAGAAGCGACGTTACTTAATGACGTCGGGTTTGCGACGGTAAATCGCAGAATATACTGTCGCAAATTTTTGACGTTATCCAATCAGACGTCGCGTTATATTCGTAAGTGTATTAATTCGTGATCGTTACCTATCAATTTACTTCATATACTAACGAACACAAACTGGAACATTATCAAATAACGACTACATACCTGATCTGGAATAGACATACGATTACATAATGATATATGTATAATTATTATTTGCTGCAAAACTTCAGTGTACAACGTTTAATCAATTCTCTAGTTCATGTTACCGCCATTTAAACGCTGTGCCAAAGGACAGGAAATTAGATATAAAATTGTTATAATTTTGATTTTGTAAGCGGTTTATCAACTTTAGAATCGTCCTATGACGCTGATTATTTTTTATTCTGAATTGCTGGGACACACAACGGATGTTCTGATTCATGAAAATAAACAGCGACAACAAAAATGTTTTGGGGAATCAGAAACTTAATGATAAATACGTCAAAGTGTAAAGGAGAGAAAAAAATGGCATGGAATTCCTACTACGTCGGTACTTCTGAACACCAAAACCGATATGAACTTATGTCATGTCAAAATAAGTGTGAAACATTAATATAATGAAGATAAAAAAAATAAGTAAAAATAGATGTTGATGCTGTTATTGGGGTAGCTGAATGACCATCTGTTTGGGAAAGAGCTGCTCATTCGGTTTACTGTGCGTGTCTTTCGTAAACTTGTGTCAATTTCTGTGTGTATGTGCTTCCTTCCCTATTGGTTTTGAGAGGGGAATGTGGGATTTGATTGTATCGATTCCTGATCATTGCCTATCTTTTTACTTTACTTAGCACGTTGAGACGGCAACAACAACTCCATGTCATAAAGTGTGTCACTTCATCATCCTGTCAGAGTTTATGTTATTATAAACTGCAAGATATGGAATTCAGTATATGACTTTTCCTAAATGTTTATTGTCAATATGGCGCAAAAGCAATGTTATAGGTCGTTTGTGAAGAAGTGGACGCAACGGTTTATGCACGTCAACACATAACGTTACGACGTAATCTGCATATTTAATCCACTAGTGGATTATAGTTTTTATTGCATGGCTTTATTACACTCTCAGATGCGACGTCATATGATAAAGTCACTATACCAGTGGTCAGAAATGTGTTTACTCACTACTAGGTAAATAAGAGGCTTTAACATTTATGAGCCAATCACTTGAAAAGGATTTTCTAATACGTCTTTCCTTAATAGGGAGTAAATGTCCGTCTAAGGGATGCAGATTCATATTCCTTACAGCACTGGCTGTTCCAAAAACTGCACCAGTCAAGCGTACGATCTCAAAGATTGAAGACATTTTTAACATGTAGTTGATCTGACAATTTTTTCTTACTGATCAGAAAATTCTGAATTTCCTTGCCTGAGTTTGTATGGGTAATAGATTAAGGTATACAAAGTTTTATGAAAATTTATTCAGTAATAAAGAAATGAAATCGATTTTGTGCCCTCCACTTTTTCACAAACAACCTATACAGTAAATGGTTCTAAGTAAAACGTAGACAGAAAACAATATACAATAGACATGACGCAGTAAGAAGTAAATTGTAGGAAACGGACAGTAAACATTTTGTATGTGCTCATTACTGACGCATGCGCTCGGGCACTGTTACAATATGCATTCAACAAAGCACATTATGTTATCTGCATCTGCACATTTTCTTGTGCATGTACAGAATTATTCTCGCATTAGCAAGATGTGTGTATGACTTGCGATGTAACGTTCATTTCAACAGTATTTCAGTCATATCAGGGCAATGGGAGGGTGATAGTGTAATATGAGCACGTAATACAATGAAATCCCACATCCCGCCCTCAAAATCAATAAGGGAAAGAAACACACACACACACACACACACACACACACACACACACACACACAAATGTCAAAAGTTCACCAAAGACGCGCACGATAAAGCGAATGAACAATCCTTTCCCAAACAGGTTGTCAGTCACCTACCCTAATTGAAAACAGCAGCAACATCTATTTATACATATTTTCTATATTAAAATTCAAAGACAACAAATGAGAAAGCAGAATGGCAGTTTAATGTTCAGGTGACCATATTGCTAGAGACAATAGACAAGCGGACATAGCAACATGTAACATTAGAAACAAAATCATCAGAGCCGCCTCATAACGATTTGTAACTGTATTACTGGGGAGGGGCGAGGGAGGACTTAGACTAGTTTTATTGGATCCAAACCCTCGTCCTCTGTTTTTGTAGTGGTTCATACATTCAGTTAGCTGTTTGGTCCGCATATTTGGAATTCCGTTTATCATTGAAAAGATTTCCGCATCAAGCGTGATTCAAACCGGGCCGATAGCATAGTATGCCATTGAGCTACAGCAGCCCGCATTAGACAGTAGACAGTGTACTGTAAAAAGAATGCTTAAGGCAGAAGACTGTACACAATTAATATTCAGTGTATGAACAGACCCCTGTGCATATGCAAAGTAAATAGCACCATAGCCAATGAACGTCGTTTAAAGCTGTTTGAAATGTGCGTGTCGACAGAAAGTCTTTGAACTTGGCATTTGAAGTTAAGTTCAACGTAAATTGTTGCAACTTACGCTGAAGTTTGCAATTTACGCCAAGGTTAACTTCAAACTGTGTCAGATAATGGCTCAAAAAAGGGGGTTCTCTCAAGGATTGCGCAAACCACTTCAGCTCTTTAAAGTTGAAGCCAGTTTGGAGAGATAACAACATATCTCTTGGATCAAAGGTGAAACTTATGCGCTCTCTTGTCGTTTCCATATTTCTGCATGCCTGTGAATCATGGACTTTGACAGCAGAGTTAGAAAAAAAAAACGCAGGCTTTTAAGGTGAGATGCTACCGAAGTTTAATGAACATTTCGTACAAGGACCATATAACCAATGACAGAGGAGGTTGGCAGAAAGATCCAAGCAGCCATTGGAGAATATGACGAACTCCTCACCCTGGTAAAAAAAGGAAACTAAGGTGGTTTGGCCACGTCTCAAGGTCTTATGGTTTAGCAAAGACGATCAAGCAGGGCACAGTGAAAGGAAAAAGTCGAAGAGCTAGACAGAAGAAGAGGTGGGAGTGGACAGGAATGGACCTTGCCAGCCCAACAGGACAAGATGGAAATGGATAGTTTTGAAGTCATCCGTGGTGCCCCAACGACCTTGTAAGGTTATGGGATAGAAAAGAATAGAAATAACTTTAAATGTCTAAGTCGGAGACTCTCTGTCGACATGAAATTTCAAATAGCTACGTTTTGCTTAACACGCATATATATGCGAATTTGCGAACATAAACTGAGAAATGCCGGTCCGTTCGCCCAAGTAATTGAGCTTGTTACTTCATTTTACACTCTAGGATCTGTTCTAATATGAATCATGAACCCAG
The DNA here is from genome assembly GCA_963989385.1 of Ctena decussata. NCBI lineage: Eukaryota > Metazoa > Mollusca > Bivalvia > Lucinida > Lucinidae > Ctena > Ctena decussata. Next base: position 66,120,880 of record OZ022513.1, read on the forward strand.
TAAGACTCTGGCCTGTGTGAATGTGCAGACGGTTCTGAATCTTTCTTGTTCACCTCTACATTCAAAACTTCAAGCTTGTGTTGGCGTTATTTTTTATTCGTGCGTCATTTGAGCCGCGACACGAGAAAACCAACAATGTGTTTGTTCGCCCAGCGTAGACTCAGATCAGCCTTGGCATCCGCCCAGTATGCCTAGACTCTTGATTAAGTGCTCAAAGAATTGCTAAGGGTCTAAGCTACCTCCATGCGGACAGCGAAGACTCTGATCAGACTGGGCGGATGCCCAGCCTGATCTGAGTCTGCACGCGGCGCATAACTTTATTGTTGGTTTTGTCGTGTCGTGGCTCATTTATTGTTTGTGTTTTGCATTTGTCATTCCCTGCAGTTATGACGTTTCAGCTGTGCTGCAAGCTATTTTTTTCTAATTATCGCTTTTGATCTGGTAATAATTCAAATTAATCGAATGACCCCTGCTGATTAATTCCATTATCGTCCGGTATTTGTTTTATTTTTTTTATTATCAGCCTATTAAACTAGTTATAAATCTTGGACTCTTCTGTTTTCATTAATTTGATGTGTCCATTTGTCAATTAAGGGATGTCTGGTTTAATTTATTTTTTATCATTTTTATTTTATTTGTTTTTAGGAAAAATGCCTAGTTTTCTTACGCAAATAGTGTAGACCTTGATGAGACGCCGCGTCTTCCCTGGGTCTGAACTGTCTGTATGTGTCCCTTTTATGGGACACTATGTGTCCCCTTAATGGAACATTAGGCAAAAACGGTTTAATGCCAAATGAACTGTTCTATATTACAGTTGGGACAGATCATTTCAAGTATAACAGGTACGCGAATTTACTTTCATGATACTTTCTAGAACTTATTTGCGAACAGCGCAGATTCAGATGAGATTCCTTATAATGATATACATTGTTTGCCGGCTTATAGTTTTTAGATATGATATACTGTAGCTTGGACAAAATATATTTGGAAATTTTGCAGACGAAAGGTTTGCCGTCTGATTTTTGCGCTACAACAATAGTAAATAGAGCGCATTTAAGCCACAAATACTTGTCATTTATTCGTTAGAATAAGTTAGCCCATCTCTGTTATTTCAGAAATAATTCGAAAATGCGTAGCGAATGTTTAACATAACGGCATTCATTATGATAAGATGCGATGACTTTTTCTTGGAAACAAACGAAATGGGCTAAAGGTTTACTATGACAGCTATATGATTATATTCTTTCTCCAAAAGCTCTTTTAACATTAAATGCAAAATTGTTTTGATAAAAGGGTCCCGAGACAATCATATTACCCTAAGTAAGTTTTGAAAGTTAGATCCTTTGAAAGCGAGGGTTACATCAAAAAAAAAAAGCGAAATGAGTAGCGTTGGATATAACCAAAATGAAATGTGCAACACTGGTCACGCCCCGCTAGTACCAGCTTAATCAAAAACCTATTCACAGAATGTCTTTAAATGAAACCAAGCTTAACTATTTTTTTTTTATTTTTTTTTTGTTTTTCAATATAAGAAGTTTGTGGTTGATATCAATGTTGAACATAATGACAGACGTAAAATAACATGAATATCAATGTTTGATTTTCTTCAGTTATACATCAAATTTTCATGAAGTGTACATATTAGGAGAGAAACTTTTGCAGTTAATGTAAAATAGCACGGCATAAAGACGAGTCTTCTTTGTTTCTGTGGGTAATGTGAAAGCGCATGAATTAGTCACGAATGTGCGTAGTTTTTGATTAGGCAACCAAGAAATGAGCCGCGACACGAGAAAACCAACAATGTGGTTGTGCGCCCAGCGCAGACTCAGATTAGCCTGGCCATCCGCCCAGTCTGATCAGAGTCTTCGTTTTGCGCTTAAAGGGTAGCTAAGGGTCTAAGCTACATCCATGTGGACAGCGAAGACTCTGATCAGACTTGGCGAATGCCCAGGATGATCTGAGTCTGCGCTGGGCGCACAACCACATTGTTGGTTTTCTCGTGTCGCGGCTCAAATATACATCTTGTTTTAGCTTCCACCTGTAATATTTTTCAATGAGTGACGTTCGTTGAGACGGACATGGGGTGTTATTTAACAGTAAACTTAATACATGTATTTACCGAGTAGGAATAGTTTACTACTCAACAACCCTTCATGTTCTCCAAAACAAAAGCCATTAATTATTTTATTATGTAATGTGGATCTTTTCATTTGAATGGTCTGTCATTTTAGTAAACTACGTTAAATTTCGGTTGACGTTACTTCACATTATGCGGCATCGAGACGTTACGTCACAAACTATGCAATATTTTACAATAATTGATCTTTGTTGAGGTGAATATGCAGTTTTATTGACATGCAAACTACTTATCGACTCACGCGTAGTGGAGGTCTATTTGTTACAATGAATGTTTGCAGGTCAAATGCAGTTTGCCTTGATATATATAACGGTACTGCGTGGTATTTTCTCGCGACATTACCTCATTTACACTAATGCAAATGCAACGTTACGTCACAAAAATACAAATGACTTCAGCGTAAGAGTACTATTCACTGGTGCTTTGTGAATATCGCAAAATACTGACCGGCATGTGACCTCAAATCAGCTTATGAAACTGTGTGTTACATCTTGGTCATATAATAAAAGTATTATTTATTATCTATTGATAAAACTCATTTTATTGGTTAATAGGCTGATTACGTGAGGTAGACATTTCTTAATGCCGCAAAGTTTGTGACGTAACGTCTTAATGTTGAATTGTTGGTGACGTAACGTCTTAATGGCGTAGCATTAACCGAGATCTCATGCCGAGTTTGCTAAAATGTCAGCTCCTCCAACTGAACATATCATTATTGTATTATAAAACAATTGTTGCTTTTGTTTCGGTGAACATGAAGTGCTATTAAACAGTTTACAATTCATATTGACCTCCGATTTGCATCGGTCAATATGAAGTTAACTGTTCAATAACACTTCGTGTCCAGCCTAAGCATAAGTCAATAATTGTATAATGACTATCTCACATGACAAGCCTTTAAACCAATAAAATAATTGCGCTGCGGATTGTATAATACTTATTTTTATGACAAACAACGATGTTAAGCAATGTCAAGTTTGTTTTGCAAATGTTTAGAATCACTTTTACAAAGAAAAAAATCGACTCGTAAACGATGTCTTTCACATCTATGTCATCAAATCGGCCCACAATGTCTGTAACGTGTCAGTTGTTAAGACATGTCTATTTATTAGTTTCTGTAGATACTGCATGATCGGAGTCGCAAGCCAAACGTGCACAGGAATGAATATCTTTAAAAACATTTATGACAATATTGATGTTAGATGCCAAAAATAAGACATTGGTCTCTGAATTTCAGGGTCAAAAAATTCAAGAGTTGATAGTAGAGCTGCCAGATGTCGAAATATTTTGCATTCCCGTCAAACCATGGGGAAGTCAATATATTTGCATGTGTCTACAATAAGAATCATGTAAATCTTGTAGAATGTGAGGAATAGTATTTCAAAGTATTGAAAGATAAATAAATCTTAAATGTAACTTTAAAAATTGACCACCCTCTTGTGTTCGTGCCGCCGTATAACTTCCGCAAAAAGCCGGTGAAGTATAGTCATGTTAAGCACGCATGCGCAGAGTCACAAGAAGTATCTTGGGTCGAGAAGTTTTCAATTATCCCTCGTATATCAATTAAAATATTTTCAGGATAAATCAAATAATGATTTACGACCATTTATAAAACCTTCTTTGCTTTGATTTTGAACATAAGTTATTACAATACGTCTTGGAAAATTATATCTGTTCGAAGCAAGTATTAACAAAACAAATGAAAAAAACAGACTCGGTTTACGGAATCCCGCTTTTTCAGGCGCAATAATGAATATGCAACTACGGCCTCGCCCCCAGCACCTGCTTAAACAGAACTATATTTTCAAAATAATTCTTAATTAACTCGATTATCCAAAAGGGAGATTAATTATTTATTTATTTATTTATTAACTTATTTATTTGATATAGTGTATTCAGCTCATATATTATTTGTGTACTCTATCGCTTATATTCTCAGAGAAGTTCATGCAATATTTGTTTATAGGTGTGGCTCGGACAGGGATGTTCGTTGCCTGCCGAGAACTGTGCATCACCTCGTTTCTTTCAGGGAGCTTGGGCTTAACACTGGGGAGGTTGAATGCAAAGGCGCGTGTCTGTCGCGCTGAATTTGGTGTTGATGCCATTGTACTTTTATTGTGGCGGAGGACGTTGTCCCTATTATGGCAGTGTCTAGTTAAAATGCATAATACGTCTGAGCATTACGTGCGGACCAAACATTGCAAACAGTCTTTAAATATATCACAGTAACACCTCGGAACTATCATCTGGCATTATCAATAAGTTACATAGCACGACACTGATATTCCCGTAAATTATAATTGTCTGAGAGAGTTTAGTGCTGCCACTTTTTGAACATCCCAATGGGGTTTCCAGACTCTACGTTGACTGAACACCATAATTAGCTATATGGATACAAAGTTATAGTAGTTTGGTTACTTTAAAGATCGGGTTCCAAATCGTAGAATCAGGGATTTGTTTAGGCATAGCAAGGTTGTGTACCAACTAATTGTGTGCACCGCGGCGGAGGGTGAGGGTGAAGGTTTGGGCCCAGTAAAACCGGTTTAAACCCCTCAGTAGTTATTACTGACCATCCCAAGGCGGCACTTTCGTTGCGGTTGCATTTGTTTTATGTTCGGTGCTGTTTGGTTTATTGTGTTTTCATTTTAATCATTCTGTGATAAGAATTGAAAATAGGTAAAAATAGTTGTTAAGTGTTTTTCGAATACTTTGCTTAGTCTGTTGTAACCCTTCTGTTGGTCTAAATGATTAAGTTTGGTAAAGATAGCTGAGTTGCCACCTATTTGGGAAAGAGCTGCTGACTCGGCTTATCACTTGTAATTTATTGTTTGTTGGGATGTCTTTGTCAATCTTCCCCTTTGATGTTCGGGATAGGGTTTGGTATCTAATTCAGTCAGTTCCTGAAGTGTAGTTACTCTTTAAATTTGTCTTACCGCTGACCGTTCCAAGGCGGTTCTGTAACATTTATAAGCCCCCTTTGTTAGACTAAGACTATACTGATAATTCGGTTTATCTTTCTTTCTTCTTTCTGTTTGTTGTTGCAAGTGTTACATAACTGTGCCAAATATATTTTTCGTATTTGATTGTTTTAAAACTAAAATTATCTTCTTAAATTTTTGCGAGATTTCAATCACAAAATTTACATTATAAGAATGCAGAAAAAAATATTTTCTTTCAAACAGCTATGTACAACTATGAAATTTAATACATAAACAGGTTCTTAGCTATCAGTGTAGACATAGAATAAGACGCCGCGAAATGCGGCGTCTTTTATGAGAACCAATACTGCCTGCATTAACCCTTCTCTTGCTGCATAAGCATTCATCTGACCCTAAAAAGGGGATACCCTACCTACAAAGCCATAAATTCCACAGACTATCATCAATTTTGTTCATATCATCACCCAGTCACGATGAGGTAAAACGGCCACGTTTCTAGAGTTGGAAGATCACGTGACGTCCAAATATGGAGGCCGCGGAATCTAACGAGAACCATTCAAGACACTTTAAAAAAGAAATTAAAGATATAACCCTTAGTATATGAGTGTGTGTTTCATAGGAATAAAAGCGATTGCTAGCTTGGAGCCTGGTTTAATTGTTGAAAATTTATCAATGGAAATCTCCTTAAGACAAATATAGGCCTAGCCTACGTCTAATCTTTTGACTCATATATATGTTGTCAAGAAATTTCTAGTAAATAAATAAATAGAAATTCATAAATCCACAGGGAAAAATATAGATGGATCAAGTCTAGATTCCAGAAAATCGGGATCAACTGAGTAAAGGTGTTACTTGAAAATCTGATATAGAAAAAATGACGTATTATTGGTGTTTAAAAATCTATTGTACCACTGACGTGTGTTCAAACTTGCTAAGTTAAAAAGCAGACTCGCTTCTTCGAAGGGCAACCGGCACTGCTTGGGTGTGCACGATATTTAGCGTACCTGACAGGCTCTCGAAGTGACCTACCCTCAAAAACGACAATTGATTCGATCCACAGGAAAAAGGTTAAGTACAGGATTTCAATGATAATATGAACCTTAAATCAAATTAAGCACCACTTATATTAAAAACGGACTTCAGAACTATGAGTAGAAGGATAGACTAGCCATTTATAGGTTTGGTAAATCGAAAAAGTACATTTGTTTAAGAACAAACAAAAAACATCATTGTGTTTAAAACAAGAATCAGACCATGAGCAGATGCCGTAATGTTTTTATGATAGGTCCTTCTTGGATAGAATTTTCGTACAAACCCCTTTTAGTTATGGAAAAGCGTTGTCCGTCTCTCTATCATTTCAAAAGTTTACATTATATCGTTCTGTCTGTGATACTACCAATCTGATGATAACAATAAAGAATGAGCGTTGGGCTGATTATAGACGAATAAATAAAACTTTCGTTTTGACTAATTTAATATCAAGAAAAGGACGATGAATAATTATTAACCAACGTGTAGGTTATGACGCTCAACAGCCGTCACTATGACATGACGTATATTGAACGTTGCGCCAGCCAATCAATTTCTTGAATTATCCGTGACGTCGCTAACGAGTAACGACGCGTAAACGAGTGTTGTTCATGGATGTATGAAAATTGTCAGTCCAGTATAGGTTCATCTAAGGAAATTCTCCACGAGTGTAGGTATTGGCGGTTTGTCAAACCAGTTAACAGACTGCCGGTACACTTTTATGTAGATGTTGCTGGCACTTGTGTTATCGTAATGGAACAACTTAATTTGTTTCATTTGTGCTGTAGACAGTTTGATACATTATTATGTCATTCCCAGGAGGAAATGTCGATAAATTATCATATCAGGTAATAATTATGGCCTTGGTTTGTCCTGTTATAACAGTCAGTATGTTATTATAATGGTTTGTCTCAAGGTTTAAATAATATTGACATCAATAGTACCTTGTCACGGCGACATGGCCTTTAGATCACCATATTTCGCAGACAAATCTAAGTAACAGAAAATATCAATGCCTAGTCTTTGTCATCTAGGTCCGCTCGTAGGCTGTTTTATCTTCCTGTTCGTGCGGGATATTACATCACCTTTGTCTAACTGACAAACGGTTGTTGTTAAATGAGGTTATTGCCGGATGTCGTTGCAGTATTAACATTTTTTCTGACGAACGCTTCACGTAAAACTGTTTTTGTGTGTGTGTTGTTGTTGTTGCTGTGTTTCAAATATCATGTGGGCACTGTTTATAGCGCGTTCTGCAGCGTCCGATTCACATATGCACTGTTTGCCACTGTCACTTATATGTGGTACAAGACATAAATATTTTTTTTTCATATAAGGAATGTAAGAAAATGTTACCTTTATCTTGTGTCTAAACCCTATATCAAATGATTTTTTAAAGAAAACCTTCTTTATGAAAACGACGTGTTTGTGTTTTCTCAACGACGTGTTTGTGTTTTCTACGGATGTCCAGGTCCGCATGCTGACATACATGAATGTAGTCAGGTCCGAAAACAAATCAGATATTATAGATATTTAAAGGCGAACTGCGTTTTTTATTACCCTGCGCAGTTCGCATAAAAGCAGGACATTGTCCTCTCTTTCGACGAGACCCAAATGAAAACACAATTACGTCAGATTTACATCTCAAAGACAAGGTTCTAAGGAAAGCATGACATAAGAAAGCATAAGTGGATTACGCTTGAATAAACACTTGTCATTGTGTAATTGCCAAATAACATCATTTCAGTCGCTAAATGTCTTATTATTTCCTTTTATCTGTCGTCTAGCTAATGTTCTTAAGCAGTTTGAAGTCAGTGAAACCGCCTCCACGGACCCTGTCATAACAACTTATCGGTAATAAATCAAATAGAGTTTTGTTATAAACACTACTTCAATCTCACTGTTCCGTTAGGCGATATAAAGGGCAATGCGCTGTTTAAAATATTTGTCAAACTAATCGAAGGAGTCTGCAATTTTTAATCTTTGTTTTGTTACATATCAACGATTTTTCTTGCTTTTTTTGTATTGTTCACTATGGGGAAACATGATTTTGTTAGTCTTGTGGAACTATTGAAAAACTACAGATAGATTAATTTTGGTCACAGTCTGATTACTCTTTATTTGATTTGATTTCAAAAAGGCAAGCTTGTATTGCTGCGTCGTGATGTGCATGTTAATGCTAATTCGAAATATGCCAGAAAGCGTTCAAGTGTTGTGTATGTATACAAATATGTGGAATTGATATTAGTTTCTTTTGAAGTTCCTTATACCAAAAACAGAAAGAAATGAATACCGACGATGCCGAATCTATCGATTCCGTTAGAATGTTACCTGGCTACCAAAAGCATCATCGGCAACTAGCTGCGATAATGTGTCTCCGACTTCCATTGTTGTTGCCGACCGGAAGCAATAGAGATAGCCGGTAAAGATTATTTCTGCTGCAGCAGCACCCAGCTGATGAAACGACTTAAAACGTACGATTAGTTTATTGTTTTTTGTATTTTTTTTAATTGAAAGAAAGAACGGCTTAAAAAATTAAGAAATTACAGTATGCTTTTTTCTGGTTTCGTCACCAGAAATTGTCAGGGTCACTGACAAGGCTTTATTAGCCGAAACTACGTAGTCTGGCCCATGTTCCTACTTCTGTATGTATTCTCTCCTCTTGAAGGAATTTTTTAAGATTTTAATTGTATAGGTTCTCTCCTGACAAAAGCTGCTATCTGAATTAGTCCTGATGCCAAGTCGACGTACATTCTATATTAAAGCCGGATAAACATTATCACGCACAAGTTAAATTCGTCATGATAGCGTTGTTAGATATCATTGTAACTCTACCATTTCTACCACTGAATAGAGTGAATAAAGAATAGCACTCTCAAGCGAGCAGGGCTTTAGAAAAACGTATTTTGCTTATTCAAGCAGCGCATGCCTAACCTAATTAGTATCCGCATATGCACTTATATCTGATCTGGCCATGTACAGCTCTCCCAAACTTCTTATAAAATTCTTTATTTAGGACCTTTTATTGCAAGAATATTAAAAGGGATTTTTTGAACTTTTACCGTTTTAGTTTCATGAGGAAATTCTGTTATCAGACTGAGCCTGGACTATCGAACGTCAGAGTTTTTCATTATTTTAGCCGCGACACGAGAAAAACCAACAAAGTGGTTGCGCGGCCAGAGCAGACTCGGATCAGACTGGGCATCCACCCAGTCCGATCAGACTCTTCGCTAAGCACTTACAGGGTAGCCAAGGGACTAAGCTACCTTCATGAGGACAGCGAAGACTCTGATCAGACAGGGCGGATGCCCAGGCTGATCTGAGTCTGCGCTGGACGCACGACCACAATGTTGGTTTTCTCGTGTCGTGGCTCATTTTATAACGAAAGCGAGCTTACGAGAAAAAACAAAGACCTTGGATTTGGGGATTTATTATCATTATTATTAATTATTTATTTTTTAGTTCCTAACATTCTCATATTTACTTTCATGATTATTCTTTTAATGCCGTAGAAGCCAGTGGTTTCACATTTTTAGTATTAGGTTACAGGTCATACCTAGAAATATTCACTGATTGAATTTGCGACCACACGAAATAAGCGGGAGTTTTAAAATGTTTACGTTTCAATATTTTAACTATAAATGGTGTCTAATTTTATTATGTCCCCCCACCAAAGGTGAGGGGGGACATATTGTTTTCAGTGCGGATCCCGTCGGCGTCTGCGTCGGCGTCGGCGTGACAGATTCTTGTATGCGCGATATCTCTTGAACCAATGGATGGAATTTCACCAAACTTGCATGGATATATCATTGGGACAAGCTTATGAGCTGATTAGATTTTGGTGACCTTGACCTCATTGTCAAGGTCACAGGAGGACTTAGATGATAATTTCTTGTATGCGCATTATTTCTTAAACCAATGTATGGACTTTCACCAAACTTGCATTGATACATCATTGGGACAAGCGTAAGAGCTGATTAGATTTTGGTGACCTTGACCTTATTTTCAAGGTCACTGGATGACTTAGATGACAATTTCTTGTACCCAATTTCTTGTATGCGCGATATCTCTTGAACCAAGGGATGGAATTTCATCAAACTTGCATGGATATATCATTGGGACAAGCTTATGAGCTGATTAGATTTTGGTGACCTTGACCTTATTTTCAAGGTCACTGGAGGACTTAGATGACAATTTCTTGTACCCACTACATCTCCTGAACCAATGGATGGAATTTCACAAAACTTGCATGGATACATTATTGGGACAAGTTTTTGAGCTTATTAGATTTTGGTGCCCTTGACCTCATTTTCAAGGTCACTGGAGGACTTGAATGACAATTTCTTGTACCCACTATATCTCCTGAACCAATGGATGGAATTTCACCAAACTTTCCTGGATACATAATTGGGACAAGTTTATGAGCTGTTTAGATTTTGGTAACCTTGACCTTATTTTAAAGGTCGCTGGAGGACAAACATGGCAATTTCTTGTACCCACAATATCTCCTGAACCAATGGATGGAATTTCGCCAAACTTTTGTGGATACATGATTCGGACAAGTTTAAGAGATGAACAAAATTTTGGTGACATTGACTTCATTTTCAAGGTCACAGGAGGATTTAGATATGTGAAAATTTCACTAAAATTGAAGTATCTCTTTAGCCTTTAGCTTGATTTCCACTTTACTTTCATAGATATACCTATGGGACAGTCTCAAGAGTGCACTGTGTTTTGATGACCTTGACGCCATTTTCAAGGTCAAAAGCTATCTTACAAATGCGTATTTGTCTCTCTTGAAAATGAGATATCTTTAACCAGTGGATGGATATTCATCAGACTTGCATGAATGTATCGTTGTGACAGGTTTAAGACATGTTTAGTAGTTGGTGACCTTGACCCATTTTTGAAGGACATAGTCTTCTATTTAGGATATCTTTAGAACCAGCGGATGGATTTTGTCCAAACTTGCATAGATATTTTATTTGTAATGGCTTTTTATTCATTAGAGGGATGGGAAATGGGCTGGTGGGGGGACATCAGTTTTTCTCTGAAAAACATTTCTAGTTTTTTATCTTATCATGACCATTTGAGCCGCGACACGACAAAACCAACAATGTGGTTTTGCATCCAGCGCAAACTCAGATCAGCCTGGGCAGTCACCCACTTTGACCAGAAGACTCTTCGTTAAGTGCTCAAAGGGTAGCTAAGGGTCTAAGCTACTTCCATGCGGACAGCGAAGGCTGTGATCAGACTTGGCGGATTCCCATGCTGATCTGAGTCTGCGCTGGGCGCACAACCACATTTTTCTCTTTTATTCACTGTGGAAAATAGATAATGCAACTAAACCGTTAAATTCTTCTGAAACACATTGCTGGCTCACGGTGTATATTTTCCTCTGTGTAACCGTCATATCTTCCTTTATTCTAATCAGGTCAGTTCATGTCCGTTAGGGCGTATAGCAGTATGACGATGGAGTGTTAGATACCGTGGGGTTACGTCATATTCAAGGACAACTCTGACGTTTTCAGTATCTTTGATACAGTGCAAGTTTCAGAAACAGTTTTCAGTAACAAGTAATCTTTCGACAGGATGAATTGCACGATTATCAAATATTGATCCCACAACCGTATTTCGTTACAAGTGCATATCCCATCTGTCACTTACAGTTATCAGCTAGCCTAATTTCGAGGTTGTACTTGTTTGAGAATTAAGGTAATTTTCTGCAATCATCGGATCAGAATCAGAACTTCCTGTTAATTTTCGCCTGTCTCCTACAAATACATCGCTACAAATGGCAAGGACTTGAACTGATGCCGTAATCCCATTACCGACGTAATTCCATTACCATAATGTTATAAGCAACCTTAAAAATTGCAGGGCAAGTTAGACACAGCGCATCGTAAGTATAGGTGCATCACAATGCAGATTTAACCATTTTAGACTGAAGCCCCATTTTGGGGTCATACGCAAACAGTGCTAACCCAGTTAAGACGTCGCAGCACGCGGCGTCTGATCAGGGTCAGCACTGCTTGATTACAGGAATGCAAGAGAAGTGAAAACATTCACCAGAAAACCCTAGAACTAGAAATGGATTCATCTCAATAATAAGATGGAAAGTCCACTGTTCAAAAAAAGGGTTAGCAGTACAGTTTCGGAAATAATACTTTGGAATCGCTGAGCCGAGATAGGCAATCGGAGCACGCTCGGCCAATTCCGTGAATCAGACCTCGGGCGTATGTACGGCGGAGCAATATGCTTCAAAATCCAACATTTTGTTCGGCCGAAAGTATACGCCGAAGCCGTAGATCCCTATGTCTACGAATGATAATTAATTCTCGACCTGCGACCTTTTTCAGCTGTTGTTCATTTAATGCTTTGCTGTTGTTAAAACAAAACAGTCAATTATTAATGCCGAGACAAAAATACATTTGTTTCTTTTCATTTTATTATTTACTCGGCGCGACAGTGCGGCCATCTTTGTTTATGTCGTTGTTCCTAACAACAGTCGTGTGACGTAAGTAGTCCCACGTCATACATCCGAGGTTGATTCACGGAATTGGCCGAGCGGTGTTCCGATTGCCGAGATAGGGTAGTCCTGATAATAGAATTCTGTTCAATAAGATGCTAGAGGGCTATAATGATTATGCGTGACTGGGCATTCTCAGTTATCTGGGGTTATTTATATTCACCTGAGCATTTTTCGTTGTGTAAAAAATACATGTTAATTCAGTACTGGCAGCATAGATGAAACATTCGTGAAATCCTGTTTGCTTCCCTGTGTGAAATAATCCTTTCGAAAAAAATTATTGTTAGAAGAAACAATTAGTTCCTTTAGGAGCAAATTCTTTCATTAAAGAGTTAATCCCCATTGAGAAGGGAGGCAAAAATTAGAATGACAAGGTTGCTTCTCCTGCAAATGTACCCTTTCACCTCACTGAACAAGAAAGTAACAGACTTGTCCGAATTTCAAGACTATAAACTCCATTACAAAAATGTAGGCTGTGGTGTTGTAGTACACTAGCAATCAGCTGAAAGCCATGTTTTTATAAACTCCCAAGTGAGGTGTATTTTGTCTGCGGACACTTTTTAAGTTTTGTCTGCAGACGCCACGGCATGGTGTTACGTCAATCCCATGACAATCATGTAATGCCATAGATACGCATATTCCATCGCAGAAAAGTGTTTGGAACTTGGACCCAGTCATTAACTTGAGTCACTTTGTTTAATAGGAAACAACTTGCTCTCTGTATATTGCACTTTTTGTGATTCTATCTTTTATTTAGGAAATATAACTTTTGTCATATTTTGATAGTTCTTTTATGCGTAACAATAAAACATGAAAATATAATCAACTTTCGATTTATCCTAGCCGAAGTTCATCTCAAACTACTGATACCTCAAAGCCAATTTTCTGCTCCCAGATTTACTTTAAGATACTAGCTTGAAGATACTAGAATTTGAGATATCCGGAGTTGAAATGCAAAGAAAGTAAGAAAATGTTTCCTAATTATATTGTTTGATATTCTAGGGTACTTTGAGATATTTTTTTATATTACGAGAGTCAGCTGTATGTAAATTAATGGAGTCAGCTTTTTAAACGGAGACAATGGAATGCATTCTCAATTGCAGAAGGGTCACAAATCGACTTTTAAAGTTTATGCGACCAGCAAACCTCATCTCACATTTGCCAGAACATTAGATAAGGGGATTACTTTATGATAAGCCTGGAATGATTACGTCTTCCTCCTCCAACCAATAGCGCTGGCATCGACAGCCCAGCCCCAACCACACACAAACATACTTTACAAGGTCTTAACACAGTTTTTCTCTCCAAGATGGAAATTTTGATGCAGATCCCTTTTTTATGTTTCCAGTATTATTTCTATTCCTTTTGTATATCTAGCATTGTGGTAACCTGTAAAGCTGCCTATTATGCTTATATTTTATGTTTCGTGGTTCAAAATAGAAAACAAGCAAAAGTGATGAAATTTATGTTGTTGTATGACTTTTGATGTTTGTTTGTTTTTTTTTTTTTTTTTTTTTTGTTGTTGTTGTTTTAATGTACAGTTCCTCTGTTTTAGATTGCGTGTGTCTGGTTTTGTATCTGTCCCGTATCGTTGTTTGCATTGCTTCCATCTTCTTCTTCTGGATTTGGATAAAAGTAGGGCAAGGGCCTACTGTGCTTGCAGTAGAGGTGGGTGGATGTTGTTTGGAAGGTTCTTTTTCTCTCATCTATCATTTCTATTTCCTTTCTCCACCTTTCTGGGAGACGGCCCGATATAGACTGAAATACTGTCTCAAAGGGCCGTTTATCCGAAAACTACCAACCAATAAACTGTATTCTTCATTCGTTGTCTTGTGTGAATTGGGTGGTTTGTCATTGATGCCTTTCCTGGGTATCTTAATTATATACTTGAGCCGCGACACGAGAAAACCAACAATGTGGTCGTGCGCCCAGCGCAGACTCAGATCAGCCTGGGCATTCGACCAGTCTCGTCAGAGTCTTTGCTAAGCGCTTAAAAGGTAGCCAAGGGACTAAGCTACCTTCATACGGACAGCGAAGACTGATCAGACTGGGCGGATGCCCAGGCTGATCTGAGTCTGCGCTGGACGCCTGACCACATTGTTGGTTTTCTCGTGTCGCGGCTCACTTATATAAACTTTCTGTTAACTGAAACTTTCAACAAGCAGTCTCGCTTTCATGCAACACTTTGAAGTAAACGCTAATTAATTAGACACTCTTATCCCCATCATCATCACGGAAAAAGTGTTATTAATTAACACACAAAGTATCAAATTAAGAATAATTCCGAGATAAGAGTAGTGAATTGCGTAATTTCACATAAGAGCTAGGTTATTAAAGTTACATTCCACCTGATGTAACCTGTGAGAGCAATGAACACACGTACAAGGACAAATTCTGATTTACGTAGGTGAATGGCTACATCTTCATGTCTTTCCGTTATTTAGTGACTTCTCTATTTTTTCCCCGGCAAGATAAAGCCTTTCTTGAGGAGATTTCACTCTTGAATGAACACATTTGTTTCTGAAGGGAGCAAGAATAAAAATAGCAGAGTCGCTTCTCTTGACTCTTAACCCATAGTACTTCGATGGTCAAAAATATAAATACAAATAAGAAAAATCTTTACTATAAACATTATTTTATTTGTATAAACTGACAATATAATACACATGAAGCGGTTCTAATGAACGTCACGACACACGTTCCAATGATAAGAAATTGAGTAAGGAAATAAAATTTATGTCGAAGTCACGGCATCCAGACCCACCCTTGTGTGCAGCTATGAACGAGACAGAACAGAAACAGAATAAAAAATGAATAAATATATAAAAAGGAGAGGGAAAGAAAAGGAAGACTCCACGGGGGACCCCGGGTGAGGGTCTTACCGAGTAACCAAGACTCGCTAAGCTGGATGGTTCGGTTGGTTTGTGTTGCCATGTTGCACACAGAATCAAAGGCTAAAGATTGTCCTTTTGATCAGATTTGTATGTAACTGAACATATGTACAGTGTGTCTGGAAACGCGTTATTTTCGAAATGAAAGACTGTACAGCCAAAACAATAGACTCATTAGATTCATTTGTTAGCTCTAGATTCCCAAAGAGTAGAGTATTTAGTGTGGGAGCGGCTTTTTCAGAAATGGTCGCTATCATCTCTTGTCTAAAATTCTGGAATAAGTTGCATTACAAGAGGAAATGATATGTGTCTTCGACAGCCCCACACATACAGTTCGGATGCGCTATAATATTCTTTGAAAACTGATGCTGGTTTAGAGTACTGCAATTCATTCTAAGTCTGGTATGGTATATCTGATCACTTCTTTTACCTATGTTATAGAACTTTGGAGGCTCCCTAATATTTACATTTAGTTTGTGTTTGAAAATTGCTATTGTACTCGAATCACGAATTTCTTGTGAAGAATCTTTAGAAAAAGACAATCGGCGCAGATTAAATGGAAGTGTGTTTTGTAATATGACTCTTGGCGAAGAGTTGACAATAACTTCCATGAATATGACTCAAGTGAGCTATGTCGGTAGGCATCCAAAACCGTACTTTTGACACTGGGTGGCGACGATGACCTATCTCAAGATTGAGCTGTCCGATTTGGAATTCCAACATGGACCGCGGTCAATCTTGAGATTGATCTGATTTCAAAACAGTTACCAACATGCTGCACTGGTTATTTGTGTGTATTAAACCGAAAGTAGAAATCGAAAGTAGATCTTCAAGAAAAAAGAAAGCTTTGAATATTTGCGTCTGTTTTCGATAAAATTTCTATTGTAAATTTAGAAACAAGACAAGTATTTTAAATCAATATCTGACGGAGTGCTAGTATTCACGCAGTGCTGTACGACTGGAAAAAAACAAAGATTAAATATTCATTGAATTTTTAAATCATTGTCTAAATTTTGACATACGCGTTATTTGACCAATGAAATCCTGTAAAATGTGGAACAACACTGAAATTACACGCAGCTGCGTCGCGAAAAAATGATTTATTGTATGGCATTGGCTGCCAAGCTTTCGCGGGAATGAAAGAAAATCAGTTTTGGTGTTAATTGATGAAGACCAATTTTGGCAAGGAATAAATATACCCAGGATCTATAATATACCATGTCAATGATCTTAGAGAACTATACACTGATTGATCACTGCCACCAGGAAGTTGTCGAGTAACATCATCTGTAATGCTTAAAAGCTTATTTTGCCATTATCAGACATTTGGTTCATGTTCTAAAGCAACTCCACTGATAGCAAACGCTTCTAAAAGTCTATTACATAAATTTTCTTTAATAAAAAGGACCAAAACAGTTTCTATTTCTTTGATTGTCAGTTAACTTTGCTCTTGGGTTTTTCTACTTGTTTTCTTTATTAAACTATGATGTTTCTTTTTTTCCCGTTGTGCAGTTTTGCTTCATAATACCAAGATGAATTTCGTCAGTTTGACATTGATTTTATTGCACGTGGTTATTTAACTGCATATCTTAGTGTTAACCCATTAATGTCTGGAACCCTATTCAAGAAACATTGGCAAAGAATGTAGACCGAGATCAGGCGCCGCAAATGCGGCGTCTGATCAGGGTCTGCATTGTTTGTCTTAATTATTTAATTATTTTAAAAGTTAAAAAGTTAAAGGTTATAAAACTATTATAAGCATCAAACCCCTTAAAGGGCTACTGCACTGTTTTTTTCACTATTTCCAGAAATATTCCCAATTAACAGATATTTATGAGAGAAACCGATTGCTGAAAACCCCATCGAAAAATTCCTACCCAAACTGTATTTATTGACAATTAAAGTTTATGCAAATTAGATTTTAAGCCCCGCCCACTTTTTCTTTTCTACAGCTTAACTTGCATAATGTGATTTGGATTCCAGTTATTATTACGATATTCTGATGCAAAATATTCAATCTTTTTTCATGAGATGATGTAACTTGCCTCACTAAATCTATTTTAAGGGGAAAAAGTGTAAAAAAAAAATCAAAATATATTTTTCTTAAAATTTAAATTATATGAATGACTCAAATGACGTCATAAGAGTCCTTGCATATTTTTCAGCTAATTAAAATCTAAATTGCTTATAACTTGTTAACCATTTGGAATTTTTCCTTGCAGTTTTCGACATTCTTTTAGACAAAACAATACCAGTTATTTTCTATGATTTCAATGCATGTTGAAAAACAGTACAGTAGCCCTTTAAGTTGGAAAAAGACATGTGAGCCACGACGCGAGAAAACCAACAAAGTGGTTTTGCACCCAGCGCAGACTCAGATCAGCCTGGGCATCCGCCGAGTTTGATCAGAGTCTTCGCTGTCCACATGGAGGTAGCTTAGGCCCTTAGCTACCCTTAAGCGCTTAGTGAACAGTCTGATCAGACATGGAGACGCCCAGGCTGATCTGAGTCTGCGCTGGGCACATAACCACTTTGTTGGTTTTCTCGCGTCGCGGCTCATGTCTAAAGAACCAGACAGAAGAAATCCTTCGTCATAATTGGGTTAAACTTTTGCAGTATTTGAAAAACAGTACAGTAGCCCAACTAAATGTTTTGTACCACTTCAGATACTGAGGGTGAGGTTGGGCAGGTAAAATCGATTTAAGCCCCCCAGTAATTCATTACTGACCGTTCCAAGGCGGTAGTTCTGTTGTGGTTCTCTGTTGCCTGTTTTTGGTGTCAGGGTTTCTGTGATGTTTTACCTTATGTATGTTCTTATTATTTTTGGTTCGGTTTGGGTTGCTGAGTGGCCACCTTTTGGGAACAAGCTGCTCACTCGGTTGGCCATATGTTCTCTGTATCTTAATTATTTGTAATCTTAATTGTTTCCAACTATGGTTTGAGGGCTGAATTAGGATTTTGATTGTTTCAGTTCCTGGTCTTTGAATACTTTTTACTTTGGTTTGCTTCATGATTCAGATCACGAAAAACGTCCCCTATCAAACTAAACGGGAACTACTATTTTCATTTTGTGAAGAGCAAAAATGAGTAATTATTCAATCGTTATTTCATTAAACCGAAAACAAACATATCGATTCTACAGTCAAATGTCTAACAATTTGCACAATATTTATTTTCCATATAATTGAATAATTACCTGCTGTGAAAATTATAACATATTCTGCATGGTTAAGAATACGAGACAAATGAATCATATTGTCTCAAGAACTGCAAAATTGTCTATTGAATTGAGAGAGAGAGTGAGAGAGAAACAGAGCAAGAGAGAGCACGCTGTGAAAGCAACGACTGTTCAAGTCATCTTTGGTACCAAAACATCATTACAGGCATCATTCCAGACTAAATTCATATTATATTAATGTATAACAACACATCTTCGTCTCATCTGTAGATATATCTGTGATGAAAGAGAAATTCGTTTGTCTGATGTAGGAAGTGCTGCACGCCCGCCCTCGGCCGCCAAACCTCCTTTCATCCCCGCCCGGCGTCTTTCTTGTTTCTTGTTCCTTTCTCACTTAAGTACATGCCACTGGTAATTAGCAAATTATAAAATCAGATTGTAAATTCTTCCGAATTATCTGGTTAAATTCATGTTCGACGTATAATCCGTTTACATGGCATGCCGGCTACCTATAGCTTTAGATAAGATGAATACGTCATCATTTTCATCGATGACGTCACATCAAAGTGACCTAATAAATCATTTGACAGATAACAGATGACTGTTTGGGAGATAAATAAAGTTAGAAAAGGATATTATTGTCATAAATTGGAGTGGCAGGTTTGTATAATGTACAATGCCAATCAGGCCAGCAGTCAGGTGGGGTACGTTCCACCAGTTTGTAGTCTATTTTAGCTCACTTAACTCCGTAAATTTTCTCCTCTTCAAGTAGCCTATTTAGCAATCTGAGCTAATGTTTGACAAGCTGTCGACCTTAATTTTATGTCTAAATTGTGGCTGTCTTGCAAGTATTGCTGGTGCTCATAGAACGTGCAAGACCGTTTATTGTGCGTCAAAACCACATATGCCAGCTTTCATTTTGCAATTTAAAAATGTTCCAAAACGATATTGCTTGAAATTTCACATGCAAAAAGAAGAAATAATAAAGTTTTCGATGGCATGGGTGTGCACATCGGAGAAAGTCTCAGCTTTCTGTAAATTATGTTTTATGTTGATGCAAGTCTGCGGTAGAATCAAGATAGAGTATTGTACTTTGACGATGAATATTTCAGCATTTCGAGCAATTTTGGCCATGAATTTTGTTGAGAAAGCCTGCTTAACACTAGTCAGCAAAGCAAGTTTATATGTTGAATCATCTTAATATAGTCAGTGCTTCTAAATACATTTGAGAATAATGGGAAATTTCGTCAAGAAACATGTTCGCTATTTTAGGGCCTATTTTTTATGTGGAAGGATCCACCGTTGTAAATACAATCATCGCTTTTCGAGGGTTTACAGTCCAACTGATAGTTTGCTTATACAATAGTCAATATTCCATAGCACTAAGACAAACGTGTATTATGTAGGTCCTTCTTCTGAAAACGTACAAGACCGCCTTCGCTTTTTTAATTTGTTTCCTTTTTGCTCATTAAGTCCCCTCCCCCAACCTCGTAGTCACCCCTCCCCCAACCGGCACACAAAACTGAAACAACGTAAGTTCACTGATTCATTGAATCATTGAGCCCTACATGTTCCTTTAAATTATTATTTTATCTTGTATATGACATGTACAGACTGACACCATTACACCCAAAATCAGTACAAATTATTATCA
The DNA here is from genome assembly GCA_963989385.1 of Ctena decussata. Taxonomy (NCBI): domain Eukaryota; kingdom Metazoa; phylum Mollusca; class Bivalvia; order Lucinida; family Lucinidae; genus Ctena; species Ctena decussata. Next base: position 66,141,234 of record OZ022513.1, read on the forward strand.
ACGCTAAGAAAACTCGACATTTCAGTTTATTCTTACTGTCTACTAGGCTCCAGTAAAGTCACAAATAGAACATTCTTTTGGGCTTTTGAGACACTACGTTTGAGTGAACACCATGATTAACTGTTATTGTAGACGGCCTTGTCATTTCTGCCTGAAAACAAGGCTTCATGATTTCGTCAGAGCAAACGTGTACATGAAAATATACTTTAACGGAAACTTGGTACGCCTCCACGGTCGGTTTTCCTCCATTTTTACCAAAGGGACACAAATTAAGTGATTTCCTGTACGATGAAACCCTTCCAATGAGGGTCTACTCTTACAGTAATGAAAATTTTAAGAGTAACTACACTTCAGGAACTGACTGAATCAGATCCCAAACCCTATCCCCAACATCAAAGGGAAAGATTGACAAAGACATCCCAACAAACAATAAATTACAAGTGATAAGCCGAGTCAAAAGCTCTTTCCCAAATAGGTGGCAACTCAGCTATCTATATTGAACTAAATAATTTAGACCAACAGAAGTAAGCCAATTATACGAAAACCATTTAACAATTATTTTTACCTATTTTATATTTTTATTATAGAAGTGTTAAAATGAGAACACAATAAAAAAGCTGGTCCTATAATTTTAGAGCCACAAAAAAAAAACAGAAAAACAAATTGAGCAACTAAACAGGTGAACACAACCCAGCAGGCGCACATTGTTGAATCAACATTGAATCAATGTTGATTCAACGTCATGACGTCATGACGTTGGATCAACTTTGATTCAATGTTGATTCAATGATTCAATATCGGGATCAAACATGTTTTTTCATGCATTAACGTTTGCCAGGTCCCGAGGGAGATGTTGGAAACCAACGCCGAAGGCCGAGGTTTTCAACATCTCCCGAGGGACCTGGCAAATGTTAATGCACTGAAAACAAATGTTTGATCGCTGTTATTGCATAATTCAACGAATTATTCGTTAAAATTTGAGAAAAAACTTGGCACTCTATTTTGTCACCGTTTAACAGCCAACGCGCTGGTGCATCTGTTTACTAATATTCGTCTTCCGGCCCCGAGAGCATTCATTCTATTCAAAATCATTTCGGAAAAGTATCCTAGGTGATCGTTATAGTTGATGCAAAATAGATTGTAAATTAATCAACAAAAAGCAGATACCTTGAACAATACAAGCCTGATCCATTCAATTACCATCCTGCAGTTCTTGATTACTGAAAGCTTAGGATGCATGTTTTCTTTAACACTTATTTACTCTCCCTTTGACATCGTAAGAATGAAGACAAGATGGCCGGTACTTTATGACGTAATAAGAGTACAAAGCATGATGACGTAATAAGAAAACATAGGTAACACGCGACCAATTATTGTAAATTAACCGAAAAGGGAGAGGCAAGAGTGCATGGCGGTTTTTAGTGGCCCGACACAAGCATAACGAAAGTTCTGTCATCGTGTTTCAACAGCGCGAGAAAACCATTGTTGAAACACGGCTTTTCGCCTGTTGATGCACGGCTGTTAATACCTCTCGGCACTGCTTTTTATGCAATAACGTTGATTCAACGTCATGACGCTGAATCAACTTTGATTCAATGTTGATTCAACCCTGTGCTCTTGATGGGAAGGCCTGACTTGCAACAAACAGGATTAGAAGACTCAATTTCAGTGCAAAGCACACAGCCCGATAATTTGCCACTCAATCAGGAATTACATTCATTATGTAACGCTGGCTTTTGTATACAAAATTACGATGCAAGAACTCAATAAATGTTTTAATCACCCAGCTTTCCTAATTAATTGGAGCTTCCGTTTGATGGTTTATTTGCTTAAACACTTGATTTTGACACAAATCTGTTTAAAACAATGATCAGCGTCATTATAATCAGAGATTATTGATTAAGGGACAAATAAACCTTGCTGGGAGATACAAAAACAAAACAAAGGCAGCTATGTATCTCTGCTATAGATCCAACTAAACATGGCAAGTTCTCAAATAACTTTCAATCACAGAACGTAACCAATTAATTTGAATTTATGTAATCGCCCACTAATTCAACACTTGATGTAAATGCGTATTAGTTTGAAGACCAATATCAGGCCCATTATAATCTAAACCGTATGATTAATTAACACTTTTAAACAACAGAAGTAGATACTCAGTGCGTATTTGAATTAATTCAGAAGAAAGATACTTCCATTCGAGACGAAAGCATTACAGATAACAATTCAGCGCCTACACACGATAAGTAAGTGCACTTTGGTTACCTACTAAGTCTGGTAAAAACGCTGTTCGATTCTTCCATTGCCTCATGAAAATTAAAGAAAGAAAGCTTTTAGCCAAACAAAGACACAACTATTCGCCTTCTTCTTCTCGCCAAAAGTTAGCATATTTTGAAAGTAAATGTACCAGGATTATAAGAAATCATAATACTTTAGATCTAACTGTCAGTATGAAGATTGAATGCAATCCTTAATCAACACCAATGCTTACGCATTTTTAAACACCAAATTTAAATTGATTTGAGTAAGCACTGCAGAAAGCAAGCAAAGAAACGAAAATAGTGTCTCGTTTTAATAATTATAAAACCAGTAATTTCGTATTCACTTACACATCAACCGTTACAAAACATTGACATTGTCTTGCGATTTGCTAGTGCAAAGGTTCGGTCCAACAATTAAGCCCTCTTCTCCCCTACCCCCACACGCATACAGGGGGTGGTCGGGTGGTGCGATGGTGCTGTGTGTAACTTCCAGTGCCAGGGCGTCCGCAAGGGCCTACTGTGCTTGCAGTAGGTGCGGGTGGGGGCTGTTTGGACATTTTTTCTCTATCATTTTCCCCCTCTCCCCCTCTGGGAGACGGCCCGATATAGACTGAAATACTGTCTCAAAGGGCCGTTAAACCCAAAACAATCAATCAATCAATCAATCAATCAATCACACTCACACACTGACTGTTCCATTGCAGTGCTTCAGGTTTGGTATATTTGTCGTTTTTTGACCCCTTATTTGAAGCTTTGAAAGATCTGTTTGTTTTCAGTTTGTTATTACTCATGATATATATAGAAAGGATGTTTTTTACTTGATTTTTTATGTTTTGTTAAGTTTATAAAACGGCTATTGCTGTCCGCTTGTATTTTCTTACAAATTGCGTTGTTACTTAATATAACAATTTAACATTCGATGTCCTGGGTGAGATGTAGATTACATCAGGAACTGAAACAACCGGTTGGAACAACTTCTAAATACTGATAGGTGCACAGGGAAAGCGTAACACACGTATTTTTTATACTATATTATTTTACTTCGGTAGGGCACAATAAAATCCAACAGAATTAAGGTATAAATGGATACACTTTCAGGGGAAGCATTAATGCCTCATTCATTTCTACATCCCTTTTCAATGGGGATCAACTCTTCATGTAAGGAATTTGCTCCTGTAGGAGCAAATTCTTTATTTTTAGAGTAGACCCCTTTCTAAAAGTTTTTTTTGTCCAGAAAAGCAAACAGGAAGTCATTAAAATCGTTCCCCTTCGTAAAAATGGCTAAAACATACAGGTATATCCATGCAGCTTAAGGATGTGATCAATACACTAATACAGATTTAATTTCGCTAATCAAAAATCACTTTACGTATAAAAAACAAAGACATTCTCTCAGTTATTGATGTAAATGGTGAATTCATTCTTTGAAAATATGACTGTCGAGCACAATGCAGTCGTTCGTGTAATCGCTTATTTGATAGGAAAGGGAAATAAAATTTAGTTTTAAAGTATTTACATAACCTTTCAGGCCGCTACAAGAGATATAACGGCCAGATGCTATGAAGTAAAAAAAAATATTTGATTCCAAGAAAAAAATCTGATGCGAGTAGGAAAGATTGAATTCAGGCTGTGATGATGCGGAGTCTGGACAAAGTTTTGTCTGTTTGCATTTGTTGTATTGTATAACTCTACATTTTTCATATGCATCTCACTTGACTAAACAGGCTCATTAATTTATCAATAAACTGTTGCTCTCAGGATTAAAGGCATCAGACAAGAACCCAGTACAAATGTTAAATTAAAGGCAGCTTATTATGCTTCACTAAAGAATTAATAACAAGCGTCAGCATACTTTGTTGTGCAGGAGGCTATACGCCCCATATTTTTTGTCAGTGTAGAGCGCACAATTATATCGTCACCTTGGCGCAAAAAGTCAATAAGTGCTTATATATTTTTTTTTGGAGTTATTGACTTTTTGCGCTATGGTGACGATATGTAGACTGGCTACAGTTTTAAAAAATAGATTTGTCTGAAAAATATCATGTTCACACTTTTTAAAATATTTAAATGCCAAAAAAATATTGTTTTAATGGTGGCCAGTATAAAGAATATGCTGATTGTGTTTCAAATACATTGACAGCTGACATAGATAAAGCACGTGCAACTGACTCTTTATCTAAACACTGATGTCTAAAAGTACCCTCTTCTATCAAAGAATACAATTTAAACACACTTTTTTTTTTATTATTTTTCTCATATTTTAGCCCCTGTTATCACAAACTACTGCTATCTCAAAGTAAATTTAGCACCAGAAAAGTTATTTTGAGTCATCCGTAGTTATAGCGAACTTTCGAGTTTGAGAAATCGAAAATTGACTGTAAATCGAGACGATGTAAAAAAGTCTTTTGCAGTGCGATTGTTATTAATGAATAATTAATTCATTTAATTAAAAGAGAAAAAAGCCCGACTGGATAAAGGCTAGATGGATTATTTAAGGGTTACCTCTATATTATGTTTCCGGACCATTCCGGACGAAAACGACCGGACAGAGACAGATTAGAAATTCCGAAAAGATACGGAACAATCAAAGCAATTAATAATGTTGATTTATGTTTATCTTTTCAGATGTACCAGTGAATATTTCTATCCTCCATCTGTACGATCATCACGGTATGGGAGCAGTCTCTACCGACCGCGACGATATAGGAGTTACTATGGCTACCGTGGATATGGTAGTAGATGGAGTCGTCCATCATTCGACCGCTTATCTTCTGGGTTAATCAAAAGAACAGACCCAAACAATTTTGATAGTTCGGGTTACGAGATAAATGATGAGAAAAATAACAATAGAATAAGTGAAGCTGAGCTTAAAGATATGTTTCAAACTCTTTACAGTTCTAACATTGACAAAAGGAGATTTGACCGCTTAACTTCAGGTTTTATACGAAAAAAGCGAAATGTTGATGTTAATAGTGTAATGCCTAGCAGTGCAAAGCAACGCCGAAAGCGCTCGGTCGATCCAAATTTGAATTCTGATACTGACTCAGAGAAAACTTCTCCTGTTGCAACTATAGAAGAGGCTCATGAAGAAAAAGTCACGAATGAATCACCAGATCAGAATAAACGAAAAGATGAGGAGTTCTTTTCAATTCACAGAGATAAGAAAGGGTTTGATCGCTTAACTTCTGGATTCGTTAAGAAAAGTAAAGAGGAAGAACAGATGGATGAGAAAGCAGAAACTAAGGACAGTTTTACTGATAATAATGCACTGGAACATTCCAAAGCCGACATTCGCAACGACGATACAGATATGGAACAAATACCTGCTATAGAGGAAAATGAACTTGATAAAAGGCGCTTTGATAGGCTTACGTCTGGCTTCGTAAAGAAAAAGGATGATAAAAGACCGTTTGACAGACTGACATCTGGCTTTGTAAAGAAAGATGAGAACAAACGGTATTTCGGTAGAATGAATTCGGGTTTAGTTAAAAAGGATGATGACAAAAGACGAGGATTTGACAGACTTACATCAGGTTTTGTCAAGAAAGATGAAAACAAACGTTACTTCAGTAGAATGAATTCGGGTTTAGTTAAAAAAGAAGACAATAAACGAAGGTTCGACAGACTTACTTCGGGTTTTGTAAAGAAAGATGACGATAAACGATATTTTGGCCGACTTAATTCAGGTTTCGTTAAGAAAGAAGACTTGAAACGAGGTTTTGATAGACTTACATCGGGTTTCGTAAAAAAGGAAAGTAATAAAAGAGGTTTCGATAGGCTCAGATCTGGTTTTGTGAAGAAAAATGATAATAAAAGACGATTTGATAGGCTTACATCCGGCTTTGTAAAGAAAGATGATACCAAAGAAACTGATGCTTGGCTTGATCCAGATAAAAGGCGATTCGATAGACTGACATCAGGGTTTGTGAAGAAAGATAACGATAAAAGATATTTTGACAGGCTAACATCTGGTTTCGTAAGACGAAATGGAGACGATAAACGAAGATTCGATAGACTCACGTCAGGTTTTGTCAAAAAAGATGATGCTAAAAGAAGGTTCGACAGACTTACATCTGGTTTTGTTAAAAAAGATGATGACAAAAGATATTTTGATAGGCTTAACTCTGGATTTGTTAAGAAAAATGACAAACGGCGGCTGGACAGATTAACATCTGGTTTTGTTAAAAAGGATGACAAAAGACGATTCGACAGACTCACCTCTGGTTTTGTAAAGAAGGATGACGAGAAGCGGCGCTTTGACCGACTAAACTCAGGGTTTGTAAAGCGGAAAGACAAGGAGAATCAGGTCGAAGATCTAATCACAGATTCGGATGGTGCTACTAAGTTAGACACTGATACACTAAATGAATATCAAAATGATCCAAACAATGATGAGGTTATGAGTAGCAATATACAGCAAGGCAATGTTTATACCTTACCTAAACCTGACAAAAATATAATCGAGGACGGAAAACATACAGATGATTTAACAGAGCAAAAACGACGACTTGATCGTTTAGCTTACGGATTTATCAAACGGACTAATTCTCCTACGGATTTTGTGCCAGAAGTTGGTATTGCTCAATCTGAACTTCAGAAGCGGTTTTTTGGGCGTTTAAATAGTGGACTTGTTAAAAGAGATAACAACTTTTATCCGTATTTTACAAAACGACGCTTTGATCGCCTTACCAGTGGTTTTGTAAAACGACCATACTCTGAAAACGAATACCTGGATGAGATCGATCTTGACTCTTTAAACAAAATGGGTAATAATGATTTAGGTCCTTTTAGAAATGACATTGATGCATCAGATTTTTCTGGAAGCTATAATGGGGGTCTGATAGATATGTCAGAAACACCGTTAAATAGACAGAAACGTAGTACTTATGCTTATGGAAGCGGGCTGCTTCCTTTGACAGGCTACAGTTTGTCAGATAACAATGGATATGGTGAATTTAGCGTTGGTGATAGAATAAATAGAATTGAGAGGCGGCGTTTCGACAGACTAATGTCTGGACTTGTCAAGAAAGCCAGACAAGCTGTTATAAATGACCAGTCATATGGACCAGGAAATGATTTATATAGTCAAATACAGTCACATCTTAGAGAAGACAGATTAAAAAGCAACCCTTTGTGATAATGTGAAAAAAATGGGGGAGTTTGGAGAAAATGATTAAGTTTTAACGAAGCAATCATTCCCTTTTTTCATTTCAATTGATTCTTTCATGTTATGCACAGGACAAGACAAATTTTTTTTCAAAATACACACACAAGGCTGTGGATTCAGATTTCTGAAATTTCGAGACGGATTTCAAACTAGCACCAGTGTCATATTTTTTGGAACATTGAAGATGTTTTCAATGTATGTACACATTTGATATTTATTTTCTTATAAATACTTGCAGTTAAACCAATACATCGTTTTGTTAAATTCTGTTGAAGCCATTCACATTTCAATTACACGTACATGCTCTCTCTCTGTGTATCTCTCTCTCTATCTATCTATCTATCTTTGCAATTTGACTTTCTATCATGCCAAAGAGCAAAGGCAGTATCCCGAGAGAGGAAGAAAGTAAGACAGAGAGAAAGAGACAGAAAGTTAGAGCGAAAGAAAGCAAGTACGTGTTATTGAAATGTTATGAACAACACAGGGTATAAACTAGCTCGCCAGTTTTGGCGTCCAGCCGGGACTGTCCGTCATACATTGCTCGTGCCAAGACGTCCGCGATCTCTCGCTTTTTGCCGAGATTGCTTTGCATGTGAATGGTTTCCTGCCAAGATGTCTGCGTGCTTCTACTTTCTGCCGAGACTCTCGGCAGAAGCAGAATTGCACGGACAGTCTCTGCATAAAGCTATTTTAAGAGGGCGATAGTCTTGGAAGGAAGCAAGAGATCGCGAACAGTCTCAGCGGAAGGCAAATATGGCGGACAGTCTCGGCAAGAAGCCAATATTGGCGGACCAGTTTATAACCTGTGACCTACTAGTTTAAAACGGTTTTATAAAACTTTATCAGTATGCACACACTGCCTCTGTTTATAACTGTGGATAAGCAGATTATATAAACTCAGCGTCAATGAAAACGCACAAGTCTTATGATGCCATATGTATTCTTCAAATTCATGATAATGCTATATCTACATCATATATTTATTATTTTCAGCTATGTCATCACGCCAATGATACGATTTAGCCAAAACGTATGCTCTGGGCGTATGGCGTTACGTAAGCTCTGAAATCAAGAAGCCTGGCAAACCAATATGAATTTAATTTGTAGAATCTTTTTCATTGGTGGTATTTGATAGAGAATAGCCTTACAAATCGCCATAGAAAAAAATCCGGAAAGCCGCATGCAATAAACTAAATTAGAGTCGAACGTCACTTAAATGTCATATTTCACAACGGACATACGAAAGTAACTGAATGTAAAACTATTACCTTCAGCAACCGAAAATGTTGAAATGGGTTGTAGAAAACGAATTACAGACATTTCGCGAGACAAACATCAACCGTTAATCCAGACTGGATATGGCGTTACATATATAACGTCACCTTTATTTGCCTAATTACGTCATTATTAATTGGTAAAACTGGTTGTATGTCAACAGACTTTTTCAAAGAACGATATACTGGCAATCAAGTTTCTGGCAGATCGCAGAATATGGATTTATTACGCTTTATGTATGTGGTTTGAAGGGAACAGTTTTTAAAAGCGCCACTGTTGACGTTACGTTTGAAAGCTCCTGCTGGTGACTAAAAGTTTAGTTTGTATACATCTTATCTCAATGCCAAAATATAAAGTTTTATTGAACTGTCTGTTGCATGCATCAAATATTAAAGAACAGAATATGCCCTAAGTTCTAAACTGGTGTGTTTTCATTGACGCTGAGTATATTAACATATAAAATATAGTAACTTGATCGAATATCCTATGTAATAACAAGATTTGCTGATTTGCTTTATTTTTTATTTTAACATATTTTGGCAACGAATATATGTACGGCCAGCTTGAAAATAAGTATTTCTCAAAGTTTCATTGATTAAAACAAACTTGTCATAATTTAATTCATCAACTGCGTGCGACGTATCATATTCACTTTCTACTCTTGAAGGATTCCATTTAATCAGTATAACAGTTTGACTCCTGAAATGTTTTCGTGACGTCATGACATCACTTTTTGACAAAAATAACTCCATTACATTTGACATAAAATCTGACACATAGTGATGCAGTAGTAATATATTAGCACCATCTAGACTATAAATGAAGAAAAATGCCATATTAACGCAAAAAGAACTTAACAGTAGGTTACCATCTAGCGAACAGGTACTCTGCCTATCAAAAATCCTATGTAACGTCAGATCAACATCCACTTTAAAACTTTCAGCATGTTAAGCCTTTATCATAGAACTGCTGCAAAATATACCTTATAACAGAGGTATGATAACATTATATAATATCATGTTACTTTAGAACTGCGCTTGTGTGAATGTTTACACGTGATGCCTCTAGAAGCGATCTCTGAAGACGATTGGCTACATACTGGCGTCTGCCATGGTAACAACATTCGATTGGTTAAATGACGTCACCGACTTACGTCACAACTCATTCGCGACATCAACAAGTTCGGGCAGAACTGCGATTGCTTTTCATTTGTTCGACTCTCTTTATGCCGTAAAATTTTCTGATGATGCATGATAAACAGTAAACCATGATAGTGTCTCTTGATATCAAGTTTATTGGGCAGGACCAGAAACACGTCGGACTGGCTCGACAAGGCTTGCCATTCCTACGCCGTTTCTGGTCTCGCCTGATAAACTTGATATTAAAAGACACTAACATGGTATTCTCTATTACTTTGTAACCTTGCAAAAAAAAACTTTAAGCTGCAGTACGTTAATAACAGCAGCATTATGCGTCCTAAAAGTCAAGATCGGAAAGATGCACATCGAATAATACTTACTTTATTCTATTATTAATATGAATTCAGAACATACAGTGTAGTTTATGCCAACTTTAAAATGTTATCTGGTGTGAAAGTAAAAGTAGCAAAGTTCCCAAATCATCAGTTTGAACTCGAAAATCATATACTCATTGACCATTCCGAAATAGTTTAGATATACAGACAAGAACCCAAAATCCGAGATGTAATCAGATGCTCGCTAGAAGTAAGCATCACCGGCCTATAATAAAACAGCCGCCATTCCTTGTATCTGTAGAATAAGTCAGTGAAAATAAGTGTGGCATTTGAAAGCCTTAATATCCTTCAGCAGTCAAATCGGAAATAAATTTAGAAACGGTCACATCAACGCCATTGTATTGGCGATAGATTTTTAAAGTGACTCAAATTTGGCTCTGCGATAATCTTGCCCAACTTTTTACTGGTGGGCAGGTTCCCTCTATCTACAAAGTAACATAGACTACGGTGTTAAACTTTAAGCCGCGACACAACAAAACCAACAAAATGGTATGTGCGCTTAGTGCCGACTCAGATCAGCCTTGGCATCCGCCCAGTCTGAGCAGAGCCTTTGCTGTACGCTTAAGGGGTAGCTGAGGTCTTAGCTACCTCCATGCGGATAACGAAGATTCTGAACAGACTGGGCGGATGCCCAGGCTGATCTGAGTCTGTTCTGGGAGCACAGCCACTTTGTTGGCGTTCTCGTGTCGCGGCTCAATTATAAAACAGATGTTATGTGACTTTGCAGCTATAAAGAGTTAATTTTAATTAAGTCTTAACCTAACGTATTCTGATTTTATCATAATATGAAAAGTTTAATATTCATTTATAGTCTAGCTGATGCTTAGACTGTTTCTACATAGCTTTGTCGCAATACACGAGGACCTCAAAAGCATTGTTGTATATGTTTTGACACCAAGTGTTATGTCTTGAAGTGATGCAAGGAACCTGCGACACCATTTTATTCAATCGTTGTATCATTGTGGTGGAATCCAGAAAAGATAAACTGATGTAGAGTAGAAAGCAAAATATCATATTTAAACCAAAACGTCAATAGACATGATAATGAATAATCACTGACATTAGCTAAAAGAAGATGGAAGCAGTTGACGACAACGCATGGACAGATAAATGCATTTTGAATGAGTTTTCTTGAATAGTTTTGCAAAATGTTCATTAACTTTCAGAGTATCATTTCGACAATATAACATGTTACCATTATTTTCTCAGCGTTGTAATCATTTTATATCAAAGTTACAACCCTCAAACTGGGGCTCTGCTGAATGAAACAATCGACATTTGTCATGATGTCTCTTGACATGATCGGCGGATTTTGTAAGAATTTTCAGTATATTATTTGGCAAACTTAAAATTGACATTTTTTCTCAGTATTAATATTCTGCCCTTTCTGTCGTGGTAGCAAACCTCAACGTGGGAACCCGCTGAGTGAAAAAATCGATATTTGACATGATGTCTGTATACATGATGGACGGATGTTAAAAAAAACTGCCGAGAGATCGTACTGTACGCACTTTATGGTGTGTCAGTATTATTATCAGCGCTTTTCCATAAGAGTTTCGATTTATTTTGATTTGCACAGCAACAGAACTCTCACGGCCACAATTCAGTTTTAAATGTTCGACCCTCGTATCATTTCGGATCATTGAGTTTATTTAATTTCAGTTCTGTTCAGTCAGTGCTAGAGGGCGTAGTGTTGCACGGGACAAATAGAAGCAACTACGCCTGCGTCTGCTAGTTTTGTTTTCTTTTATACAGTTCTTGCTTACAAATGATCTAATTTTTCAATCACATTATTTATAATTTATTTTGCATCACCGTGACAGCAGTTAGTATTAAGAGCCGCCTGTCTCCCCATACTTCATTGTGCACTGGGTTCAAAGGCAAATAGCTTATTGATATTCACTTGGTTGCATATTCCAGAACTAAGTAAAGAGACAGGCAATGATCAGGAATTAATACAAGCAAATTCCACACCCAGCTCTCAAAACCAATAGGGTAAGAAGCACACACACACACACGGAGAAATTGACGCAAGTTCACGAAAGACAAGCACGGTAAACCGAATGAGCAGCTCTTTCCCAAACAGGTGGTCATTCATCTGCCCTAATCAAAACAGCATCCACTTTTATCTATTTTAATATTTAGCTAACAAAACAAACAAATCAAAAAGCAGATTGGGTAGCAAAACAGGTTACCAAACCGCCAAAGAACAGAGACAAGCGGACATAGCATAATGTAACATTAAGGAACCACAACAGAAGTACCGCCTTGGAACAGTCAGCAAAAGATTACTGGGGGGCTTTAACATGTTTTACTGGTACAAGAAAACCTCGACCTCTGCTTCTGCAGTCGTTCGAAACATTTAGTTGGCTGGTTTAGTTAGTTTGGTCCGCATGAAGGTTTCCTAACCAATCAATGTAACATAATCGGAAACAAACGAACCACGTATAAGACCTATGATGTGTCAGAGATGAAGACTCGACGGAAATAATGTATTGCAACACCAGGAGACCCCGGGGAAGTCAAACAACACCACTGAAGTACCGGAGCAGAAGAAAATCATCTGTTACACCCCGAATAACCAAGCAACAGACAAGGCAAGCTCCGGCCCCAACTAACCAAACTAAGTAGCTTTATGTCGAGCTCATCACTGAGTTTGATGCCTGACCAACCGGCGTGCAATTAAAGAGGGGAGCAAAGTGTTTGACCATGATTGGGTTAACTACTAAACATGCAGACTGTAGCATCACATTTATGTAATATCCAGTACGTTCGTAACAAACGACAGAAAAATCAGAGCTACCTACAATTTGGAAATTTCGGTTGACGGTGACGCTTAATAAAGTCGGGTCTCCTACAGTATATCGCAGGATGTACTGTCGCCAAGTTTTGACGTTATCCAATCAGACGTCACGGTACATACGTAAGTGCATTAGAATATGTATTAATTATAGCAATGCTTGCACCACTTTATTAAAGCAAAATATGTACCTCATTCAGGTCTAGATGACTGCTGACTAAATACTGGTTCTGATACCACTGCTATGACGTAAATTATTACACTCGGTAGGTATCACAGGCCCCAGCCATGTGAATATGCCCAGAAATACAGACTGTATTAATATATTAGAGGTCAGTTTGGTGGCTCAAGTTATGTGCTGATCCAAAATCTCTATTACTCTTTCTCAAATTTTTCTTTCATTTGTTTTCAGATGAACATAAGGAAAGTTTCGTATGGCAATTTATGTAAACAGTTTTCGCTGATATTGAGGTTGTTAATGTAGTTACGACGGAGTCTGTCGTAAGTATTTGCATAAGTTAAAGCTCTGGTAATAAAAAGACATAGGCACATGTCGGATTCTCATCCATGGAAGCAATGTTGGCATGTGTATTAATTTGACGAACAAGTATTTACATTGCATTTTAAGATTTATTTGAATCCTTCCATGGAAGGGATGCCTTATCGTTTATTTAAACAACAAACGTTCTGATAAGCACGCACATCTTAACCACATTAGACCCAAAAACGAAAAAACTACACTTGAAAGCAGAGCATATACATATTAAACGACTCATAACGGGCTGCCTTATCTGGATGTACACTGCTTGCTCTCTAGTCTTTAAATCTCAATTTTATGTAATTTGGTCGAAACATTTTATGCCGACGTGAACATTGTCCTCTGCTTTCTTTGCACATTAAGGGTTGAGGTGTGGTCCCCACTAGGCACACAAAGTTGAATTAACCTTGAATAAACCTTGATTCAACGTCATGACGTTGAATCAAGGTTGATTCAAGGTAATTCAACCTTGTGTGCTTGCTAGAGATCAGTGATACATATTTTACAGTCTAACACAGTGCGCCTATAAAATCAATGGAAAGTTGCCGTGTTTTATTCTGCAACAATTCACTGTCTAGGAGCTCGTGATTCTAATTACTGACGTCACTTGCATAACTGACGTAATTTTGTGACGTTTGAGACGTTTGACGGTGTAACGTCTCTGTTCTTTCTAAAATCGCCATAAAAGGCGTACATTTACCTTAGATACAGTTAAAATATTGGCGGGAGTATGAACGCGCTGGCAGGAAGGTTGGGAAAGTTTGAATGAACATTGAGAATACTTTTTTCAGCGTTTTTTTTTTTTTTTTTTTGCCGTTAGAATCTAAATAGTTAAGCTTTAGCATTGAATTGTTGAGTAATAATTCACTGTTTGTCGGTCAGTTGTAAATAAATATATCACTCACGCTACGCGCTCGTGATATAATCTACTTTCCAACTGACCGACAAACAGTGAATTGTTACTCAACAAATCACTGCTAGAGCTGATCTATTTCTTAATCAACACTACATGGATAACGAGAAATCTTTGTAAACAGTAGCAGTTATCCAGCTTCATCGCATACATGGCATACGCAAGCTGTAATAATATAGAAACGTCTTTGTCTTCTATCAAATTTAAGAACACTGCACTAAAATAGATGTTAATGATTTCATCTGCATTTGCCTAAAGAGTTTTTATTGGTTATAGCTTTCAGTTGTTTGTATCAGGCTGACAGTTTGGTCTGAGGCCTTTAGTTTATTGTAGCTTCCATTGATAGAGCTAAGAATCTCTGAAAGCGCTAAATTTGAATATCCATGACCTATATTTTCAAAGGTGAAATTGATAGTCTGTGCAAGGTTAACGACCCGCAGACAGCTGTCTAAAAAAAGACTCCTGTCGCCGGGATATTATTTTCAATTCACTTTTTAATAAGATCATTCTCTAGCAAACACAAAACATGTACTCGAAGGATAAGGCAGCACAATTGGACGTTTAATTGGCACGGTTAATCGTTTGCTGGGATATTCGTCAGGCAGCCAGACTACAGATAACTTTACATGTTTGCTGAGGAATATAAAACCATAAATCATACTGATGGTCGGTATACGTGGGTAGGCAAGTAAACAGTTGCTACGAAACACGTATTGATATGATAAACGCAGTCATGGCTTTTTCATACATTAATTATTATTTAACAATTTCTTATCCTTAATAACACAATGTTCAGTACAGGCTCCATATTGTTGAACATTTGATCCTAAGTAGCAATGACTCTCCAAAAAATGAAATTGTATACAGGCTATAATCGTACGTACAGTATGGTCCACACTCAACCTAGAAAGGAGCAGAAATGTATACCAGTCACGCTGCGATACACCAAACGTGGCTCAACGAAGGACACGGGAGAAAAAAAAACAATCCGCGTCTTTGAAACAAAATGTAGTAAATAGGTACAGGTATAATGCATCATGAAGAAAAGTACCTTCAGCTATTCCAAAACTGGATAACACATAACACACCTGGTTAAGTATGTTCTCAAGGATGTTGTTAAACGAAAAAGAGCTGTTACGAAACGAAAAGAGTCATAGTTATCAAACGACCTGATAATTAGGTCGTTTGGTAACTATGGTATTTTTTCCATTCCGAAACAACTCTTTTTCGTTTCGTATCAGCCCTGGTATATACATATTTAACCAGGGGTGCATGTATTGTCCAGAGTTTCATCTTTCGCACCTTACACCGTAAGGTGGGTTAACACTGCGATATATGCTGCGTGGCACATGTACCATGCACCATTTTTTATCCCAAACAGGTTATATTCAGACGGTTAGTCATGTTGCTTGCAACAGATTTGTGTAATGTTCTGGGGCAGTTTTAATCTTCGACAGGTATCAATATGTAGTAATATACACTGCTCAAAATATTTAAAGGAGCAGCAGGTATTTTCCCATAGATGTTACTACAACATATGCCCAGTTTAACGGCCCATAAAATTTGACCGTCAGTGGACAAGAATTTCCATCTTTTTGCAGCACTTTTAAGAAGAATCAAAGTTTAAGACAACCAGCATTTCAACACAACAGATGCCCTTCTCATTTCCATGGTACAAGTTTTGCAATTTTCTTATTTTCTGAAATTGAGTAACTTTGCTGAAGTCTATAAAATCTCATAAACTTTAGATCAAAGGGATCTTCTCAATAAGGGTCATCTTGAAAGACATTAATTTTCATAGACAAAATTGTTCTTTTGGTTTTGGTCGAAATTTTCACGCTTTTCACCTGTTCTGAAAAATTGCAAATTTTTAGCGAAATTCAAGTTTTACTTAAATCTGTCCATGGACAAGGGCAGGACAAATATTGGATCAAAAATTGTGCAATTAGTAACCTCGCCCCTCTTTAAAAAATTGGCAAAATAAATGGAATTTCCGTGTCTTTATCGATCGAAAGTATATAACCTCAAAGTGGGGATGCGTTGCACTGTCGTCTATGGAAAAATATTAGGTGTTCCTTAAAATATTTTAAGCGGTGTATATATTTCTAAATGATATGCAATTATTGCAAATGGAATACAGACTCATATGCACGAGGGGAACTCACGAGGGGAGGTCAGCTTCGAGACCCCGCCCTCAAAATCAAATAAAAATATAAGCCTATACACAAATTGACCAAATTTTAAGAATGACACAAACGGTAAAATATATGAATCCCTCTTATTCAAACAGGTTGTTATTCACCTACCCATACTGATAAAAACTAAATTCAGTAGCAACATCTGTTGTTTTTTTTTTTTTTTTTTTTTTTTTTTTTTTTTTTTTTGGGGGGGGGGGGGGGGGGGGTTGTTGTTGTTTTAGCTCCCTGTACGGAAGGGAAGGCTTCGGGGAGCTTGTACAAGTAGTATAGGCAGGCTCCGTCGTCCGTCCATCGTACGCCCACAATTTTAAACGACTCCTATTCTGAAACCACTGAGCCGATTGTAACCAAATCTTATATAGAGCCTCCTGATACCCGTGAAATATCAAGATTGTTGAAAATGATTACTTTGGCTTGACCCTGACCTTTTTACTTAAAGATCAAATATGATATCTGGCGCTTTTATAGGAAATTGTTGAAGAATTTGGCCTAAAAACTAGTCTATACAGTCATCTTAATAAGTAAATGGAAAAAAGGAAAAGAGGACAAAGTCATTCTTTGGGGTTTAGCTGGTGGTTTTCTTTTACACCAGTATGTCAGTAGTTTTGTTTGACACCCCAGAAATCTCCACGTGTCGGAATACGTTGTATCTGTCAAAACCTCATTTCAGATTTATCATTCGACTTATTCGTGATTTGTTTGTTTCCTGTCATGATTCATTTATGGTTTAGGAAAAGTTAACCATTGGGCAATGCTCAGAAATTAAAACAATAAATCCCACGTCACTCCCTCAACATTAAAGAGAAATTAAACGCACACAAACACACATTGACAAAAGTTCATGAAAGACACGCACAATAAACCATATGAGCGACTCTTTCCCAAACAGGTGGTCATTCAGCTACCCTCATTATCACTGAAAACCGTAGGAACATTTATTTTTACCTATTTTCTTTCTTAAAGTATAAAACATAACGAAACAGAAAGCAGAATGGACAGCTTTTTAGGTGACCATATTGCTGGAAACCATACACAAGTGGACATACCAACAGCTCACATTTAGCACCACAACAGAAGTACAACCTTGAATACCAAAGTAAAAAGATAGGGAATATTCGGGAAATTAATTCAATCAGATTCCAGATCTAACTCTCAGAACCAAAAGGGAAAGAGATATTACATAAATTGTCAAAGTTTCATGAAAGACACTCACGGTCAGCCGAATGAATGTTTTTTCCTAAATAGGTGGTCAGTCAGCTACCCCAATTGAAAACAGCAGAAACGTCTATTTGACCGATGTTCCTTAATTTACATTTCAAAAAAAAAACAGAAAGCAACATGATCAGATATACAACTGACCATATTGCAAGATAAGCATAGACGAGCGGACTTTAAAACATGAAAAACGAGGACTGACAATAGAAGTACCACCTTAGAAGGGTCAGTGATAGATTACTCAGTTGAAGAAGCTAGAATTACTGTTTACTTGATCCAAACACTCGTACATTGCCTCTGCAGTAGCCAAAACCCATTGGTTGGTTTGTTGTTTTTGGATCAAACGGCTCTTTGAGACAGTACATTCAAATGAAAATGAAAGAGGAGGAGCTGATTATAGCAAATTATTCTCAAACACATATATCTGCACCATCCCTGTACATACTGCATTGGTATTCTTCCGAATCATTCAGCTTTGGAGTACCCAATGCATTAATAATGCCTTAACTTTGCCAGAATATTTATCATATATATCATTTTACTGCATTGAGATATGATTATTATAATGGTATTTTTATTATCCCACTTGACGACTAAATTTAATTTTGTGTAGGAAAGGATTAAGACCCATTAAAGTCCCTGCTCCCACACCCCGCCCATTCGAAATCTTGCCGTTTGTGTCAGGTTAAACGTTAAAAAAATGAATAAACATGTACAAATGGATAATATAAACTACATTTTGATACAGAACACGCATTTGTCCAGTCGTAGGTATTTGTACCTGCTACTTGCAGTTTCGTCAAGTGTTTAACTCGGACTTTTATCAAAGTCCTTATGGTTGTATTCTGAATTTTCAACGTAAGGCAATAGACAATTTAAATTTTCTTTTACGGTTTTCTTCAATAAATTATCCAAATCTAATAAAATTATATTTATTCAAGTTTCAAGTATATACAGCTAGAACGTGCTCTTTTCGCTATTCATACAAGATATTACCACCTCTGGTTACCAATGTATATACCAGGGCTGTTACGAAACGAAAAAGAGCACTTACGAAATGACCCGGTAATTTTTTACGAAACGATAAAGAGTTATAATTACCAAAAGCCCTGATGACCAGGCTGTTTGGTTACTATGACTCTTTTTCGTTTCGTAATATCCTTGAAAACATAGTTAACCGGGTGTGATTACTGCCACCTGTGTCAGAAAACCGTTAACGGCGATTTTATTGGCCGTGGACCCCCCCCCACCCACCCACCCACCCACACACACAAGAAAAACGCAAAATGGCCACTTGGCGACTTGAAAGGCTGGTATTTGCTAGTGTACCATTAGGAGGACTGTGTTTACAGGTATTTTATTTCATTTCTCTGTAGCATTTCTTACTTTTCAGAACATAGTAAAGTTAATAGGACACAATTAGGTTATTTTTCTACCAACGTGCAGTTCAAACAATAAAATTCATCAGCTTGTTGCGTTTGCCAAGGAAGTATTACTGTCTGTACAACAGTAACCCATTAATGCGCAGCGTCCCATAAAAAGACATAACCAAACAGTACAGACCCAGAGGCCACAGAACGCGGAGTCTGATCAGGATCAACACTGTTTGCATACAATTAACAACATTTTCTTTAAAAATAAAAACATCGCATACACCTAAAAAGATTAATTGAACCATCTTAAATATAAGGGTAGAAGAGTTCAGATAATTCAAAGATGCCGGACTTTATTGATATCATCTACCTATGTGAAGTTGAAATTAAGGACTGCTTGATCAGTAAAGCAGTGAAAATGAAAATCCGGTAATTGAAAACCGTACTACGTTTCGGCCGTGGCCATCAAGTCGGAAATCGGTTTAGAAACGGATACATTGTATGGATCAACGAGGACATGGCGCCTCCCATAGATCGTTTTAGGGACCGCCATTTGATATTATGGGGGAGGGCAGGGGGGCGGGGGCTGGAATATCTTTTAAAAAAAACTGTTTTTGGATATGCTACTAAAAATAAATTGGCTCATAGGCGGATTTAAAAAAAATAATCTTGCCTCAAAAATTCGTTAAAAAATATCTGGCCCTGCCAAAAAATTTAGGTTATTATTGCCTTTCTTCTTTTCTCTACCTTTCTTAACAGCTCAGTGATACTTTCAATGATACATATTTCGTTTTATTCATGAAATGAAAGAGATTTTCTCGAAAAAAAATATTTATTTTCATCCTTTTTGTTTTAATTTAGTAAAAAAAGTAAAAATACAAATCCTCATATTTTAGGCCTTCCTAAAATTTCTACAGAATCACTGAAAAGGCCAATAAAAAAGAAATTAGCTCCTTCAAGGTGAAAAAAAGAAAATTGCTTTCAGAGGCCAGAGAAAAAAATCCTTTCTCCATCTCTCCATCAAGAGCACCAGCCCCCTCCCCCCACCACCACCACCCGCCTCCTGCCCCTCCCCCACACACACCTTGGAATATCAAATGGTCGGTCCCTTAGATTTGAAACAAGTTTCGGTGTGCGATAACCCTGTGACAACATTTGCTGGTGATTAGCTTCCCACTATCAATAAAGTCTTGAAAGTTGAAACAGGCTGTAGCACAGCGGACTAACAAAGAGACTTAAAGTCCGTATGCAGGTGCCGAAGGAATAATGCTACTCAGAAATGGAAAGGTAACTATCTATGGGAAAATTGCAGTCTTCCCTCTTGTCAAAAAGCGTAGCAACAAGCTTTCCATTGTCAATTAAGAGATAACAATCTAGGTATGAGGCAGATGAACTGGACTCTATAGTATCCTTAATTTCAAGTTAACATGGGATGATGGTATCGACAAACTCAAAATTATTTCATTATTCAGAGAAAGAACATCACCTATGTGGTTGAAAATACGCAATAATAACGATCAAACATTGGGTTTCATGCATTAACATTTGTCAGGTCCCGAGGGACCTGTTGAAACATCGGCCTTCAGCCCCGGTTTTAAACAGCTCACTAGGGACCTGGCAAATGTTAATGTATAAAAAACAAATTTAATCCCTACAGTCACTACGGTAGTACAAGTTGTGGTTCGGCTTGTTCGAGTAAACTTTGACAACTCTCGGAAGGCACCTGACGCCTGTGAAGAGGTAACGCACCACCGTCGATGTGACGTCATGACAGAACATCGACGTTGGAGCGTCACCGGCTTAGACGTCATGTGCCTGCCGGCATTCTGCTAAATTTTAGAAAAGAAAAAAAAATCGTAAAAAAAAATAAAATAAAACGAAAAAAAAAGACGGAGAGGCAAAAAACAAAGGGAATAGGTGTATGGCAGAAGAAGCCCATTAAAAAAAAAACCATAAAAACTCTGAATCTACATGACGAAATATCAACAGACTGTCATGCGTGGAACCATAAAGATGCGCGATATAGGTAAGGTCTTTATGTATTTATATATATAATAAAATAGCTTGATACATGTAGTGGGTTACTGGTTATATTTCGACAGAAAGGATGGACGACTGTTCATGTATATTTCAGTCATCGCTGTTTTAACTTTTTTGGCTTTGTCAAAAAAGAAGACTGCGAACTTAACTAGTGATGTTATATTGTTATCGATGCTTACACCAGGCTAGTCGTTTTGACTTGCATTTATTCATTTGTTCGAATAATCTGCAGCCCTATATAGGAAGCATACTTTCATTAATAACTTATGTCAAATAGAAATTGTCTTGCAGTTTTATGAAATGATTTACGAGGGGCGTTCGAAAAGTAATGCAAATGGCCTTATAACTTTGTTTAGGGCAAAACTGGGTACAAATGCTATGCATATGCTAAAAACACTACATTTTGTCTTTACAATGATATCAAACGCTGTACAAAGACACCTTTCCATATTGTCTTACAACGCATTTTATTAGGCCTCTGTTATACCACTGGGCTATCTTCATATGTAAAATCATTTCAGTGTTGGGCATTCAAGTCAAATATCATTGCAAATACAAAATTAATCTTTGTCAGTTGCTTGTCCATTGTTGCCTACAATATTCATACAACAGTTAGAGGGGTGGCAACTGTTATCGATTTATTCCTGGCAAAGCAATGCGCAATTCTTATGACGTTATTGAAATATACGTTAACGTCATTTTTAAAAGCTTGTAGAGGCTTCGTTTTTGGCATTAGTTTGAATTTATTGACAGGTTTTCGTTGACCCATGTAAATGCTCTTGCTGACAAGATTTTGGATGCTAATACACTTGTTTTCATTACGAGATCATTTAATTTTTGGTGGAAAGGGGGAATTTACTACTGTGGATTTGCTACATAATCCATATTCCCGGGCCAGTATGGAACCCAGATTTAAAATAATTTCCACGATATTTACAGGACAACATTGTCTGGGCATTGTCTTTAAGTAGCAAAAATAAAAACAAATCAAAGACTGACGATATATAAATTACGGCCTACTAAACTAAAATTCTGCAGTGTCTTTAGGGTATACCTCTTTCAAATATGATAGAAATGCGCCCTTTTTAAAAAAATACACCGTGTTTGCAGACTTTCCTACGCATATCATAGCTTTATGTGTTTTTGCAATCAGAAGTTCTGTTTTTATATTGGTTACCGAGAAATTACGTCATTTGCATTTCTTTTCGAACGCCCCTCGTATGTACAGTTTAATCAGTCATCAATATTGATGACAATTTGATACAACAAAGCCATTCTACGTATAGACGTTTCTTCAGAAACCTTTGTAGGTCTCCATGTAGGGGGCACTTGGATGACATGAGCCGCGACACGAGAAAAGCAACAAAATGGTTATAAATGCGCCCAGCGCAGACTCAGATCAGCCTGGGCATCCGCCCAGTTTCAGCAGACTCTTTTATAAGGGCTTAAAAAGTAGCTAAGGGTCTTAGGTACCTCCATGTGGACAGCGAAGACTCTGATCAGATTGGGCGGATGCCCAGGCTGATCTGAGTCTGCGCTGGGCGCACAACTATTTTGTTGGTATCTCGTGTCGCGGCTCAGTCGAATAGTCTCTTTGTAAACTGAGCGAATCACCAGGCAGGACAATTGAATAGGTAAATAGGTATTAGCGTATGTTATAACCAAAACGGTCGTCCATGCAGAGTAACACAATTAATAAGCAAATTTATTCTGTAAACTTAAAACTTAGTCAGATGCCATTTATTATCAATACTTTGAATCTCAAGTACTTGAAGTGCAACTTCTGACTGTCTCACAAATAATTCTTTTAGCACGGAATTTGGTTCATTTAAGGAGCTTTGTTGTTTGATTTTATAAAGTTTTCAAGACAGCATTACGACAATAAACCTAGCAAAGCAAATTAACTGAGATACATAAACCATGGAAGATGGTTAATGTAAATAAAATTATATCTATCTAAATAGAAAACTTTAAAATATCAAGATCAGATCATCGTGTCTATAATAAAAGTTTAAAGAACAACACAATGTATATCAAGAAATGGGACATCCGTTTCAGAAGAATTAGCTTTGTTGGACTGATCCTAAGACTGTTTGACCCTACCATCCAAGAACCAATTGAAAAAAAAAGATATATGTCATCTGCATATTTACATGATAGATTGTGATCCATTACTACGCGTTCCAGCTGTGGTTCCTGAAAGTTACGCATTCTCACGTCAGATTAACTATGGCCACTTGCACTTTTGTCACTTAACCTGCCCAATTTGCTATCTATTTTGTTCTTCAGTTTAAAATATAAAGTATGTATAGAGAGAGGTTATTATTGTTTTCAAATTGAAAAGTTGAATGACCAGCTGTTGGGAAGAGCTGTTCTTTTGGTTTACCATTTTTGCCTTTCGTTGGTTGGTTGGTTGATTTGAAGCTTAACGTCCACGGTAAACAACTAAGGTCATGTCGGGACAGTCAGTTAACCTAACCACACTATTCCTGGGCAGGCTTAGACCTTCTAAGCGGTTAACCAGTACTAAGTGCACATACTTTCGCCAGTAACTGACAACTGACCTTCTTGAATCAGCGGAAGGAGAAACGAAAGTATGTGGCCAGACCGGGATTCGAACCCAGGACCTCTGACTTACGAGTCGGGTGCCCTACCGATTGCGCTACCCGGACCGGCTTTTGTCTTTCGTAAAATATCGATAGTTTTCGGATATACTTCTTTCCCGTTTGGTTCTGCGGGCGGGATCTGCTTGTATTAGTTTCTGGTCCTACCAAATAGCTGTTCCTAGTAGATTAAAAGGTACAGAAACTGAAAAGACATCAAGTTTGATTTTTTTTGTAGAAACATGGACACTAATGCAGTCAGTAGTGAATGCAGTATTAACTCATTTTGCCAAATTAATTTCCACTTAAGACTATTAGCTTATCAAAATCAGCATTTTTTAACTGACATCAGACCGTATGTATTTTGTAGTTTTAGTGGCTTTTTATGTGTGTTGTGAAATTGTTCAGCTCATC
Organism: Ctena decussata; assembly: GCA_963989385.1. Taxonomy (NCBI): domain Eukaryota; kingdom Metazoa; phylum Mollusca; class Bivalvia; order Lucinida; family Lucinidae; genus Ctena; species Ctena decussata. The sequence continues at coordinate 66,165,568 of OZ022513.1, forward strand.
TGTGCTGGAACGGGTGTGGTTGTTATTGACAATGTACTATACCGACTTGTTGACGGCGTTTCTTCTTCTTGTATCTTTGGTGGATTGTACTTTAAAATTGGACGTGTTTCTGGGTGTCTTCCCGCGTATGCTTCTGTTTTTATTTATTAAGAACCTCAACGGAGATTTTAATTGTTCGAAAGTAATTTGTTTAGTAAATCTTTCGTATAATTTATAATCACATGATCTTTAACAGCAGTCCAGCAAGAACTTAGAACTTTAAATAAAACAATAGTGTACATGCACTACCAGTTTGTGTTAAAACTTCGTGGTAAACGCGATCTTTTGTGAAGTTTATGAAACTATATTATACCTATTAATGCATTGGTTATTTGTGGCAAGTATGGCAGGCATTTTTAAAGCAACACTGTTGCTCAGCTCTTACATATGTGTTTTTGCATTTGCACGTAATCGTCAATTCATTTGAATGTTTTACATGTGTTCCTAGAATTTGCAGTGCTGCCGGTTTATTGAATTCATCTACTTTTTAATACTTTTAATGTATAAGAACGTCTATTATTCTTGTCTTAAAGTACATTTACTCTACTAGATATGCTGAATCTCCGTTGCTTCATATTAAGTTTTCACCGTCTGGCATTGGGCAGATTACAGGTCACAAGTGGTTAAACCATAAAGTCTGACAGAATATATTACATGTATACTCAAGAGAAATGGAAAGGCTACACTTTTTAATGAAATTTACATGGGATACTGTTTGAAGTATTAGATAGCGACAACGGGTCTTTTAGTTTACAAAAAACGCTTACGATTCACACAAACCTTTGTTCGGAATGATACTCAATTGAACAGAAGAAATGTCTGTACGAATAACGTCACCAGCAGCCTACGTAAACGTCACTTACTTTTTACGTTAACGGCGTTACTAAATGTAATAATCAGTTCTAATATTCGTGTCTTGACAAAACGAGAATCTGCTGTGTGATAACGTCACCAGCGGCCTACGTTAACGTCACTTACTTTTTACGTTAACGGCGTTACTATATGTAATAATCAGTTCTAATATTCGTGTCTTGACAAAACGGGAATCTGCTGTGTGACTGATTAAATCTCATTTTAATTAAATGGAATAACTTTTGGCAAAATAAGAATTTTGTATTCCTCATTATTAACCAAAAAGGTATCGAGTAAAATCGAAAAATAATCCATTGGTAAATACATTATCAAGACTGCCTCCAAACTGTCTAGTCATTTGGAATGGAAATTATCCGGCACATTTTATTTCGTAGGGATTTCGCCCTGGAAAAGTATGCACTAACAGTCATAACCTCATTACAAAAATGACGGCATATTTGACGTTACAATCCAGACGTAGAATATCCTGATAAACGAAATGTTAAATGGAAGTCATGTGATATATTCATCAACATATATAATAAAGCTAGCGTCCTGGTTTTATTATAATAGCTCTAAATTTCAAATTCCGGTGTAGCGTTTTTAATGCTCTTAAGTATATATCATCTAGCGACCATTCACCTTATTTTGAGATTTTAAGAATGAGGAGATACGATTTTAAAAGCCAAAAAAAATATTTTGCAAGTGGAATCTACTAATGACTTCCTGAACCATAACTAAAACAAAATAGAGTTGTTTTGTTGTTGTTTTTTTTTTCAAATGGAGGCCTCCACTCGCAAAACATCATCTTCGCCTATGGATAAGATAGTCGTGTCCCTTCTTTTTTTAATATTAGTGAAGAACTTCCTACAAATGAAGATCTCCTACTAGTAGTCATAGACCGTCTCCATCTTTAAGGAGAGCCGTTTCACCTGCAGCTACTGATCGTGCGTGCGCTGAGTCAGAGTAGCTGACCAGTGTACAGAAAGTTATGTCTGAACAGAAATCCCCGGATCCATATATTTCTAAGATACCGGACATTGGTCGTCAATCTGCATCGCTTCAGCACAGCACATCAAGAGCGCTGCCACCGATTGATACCAGACATGTGACTCTCTGGAAGCCACCAAAGCAAACCATAGAGGCCATTTCCAATAATGACTGAAAAGTGACAAATCAACCAAAACACTTTGTCATCGTCCTCCCGAAAACAGGCAAATCCCTAACCTACCTCTGAAATATCAAACACCAGTCCAAAGCTGTACAGTAAAGCTGCTTACCAGTTTGATTTTTCCTCATCAGACATTAATTTTCAGTTACTCAGGAATAAACGTTGTTTTAAAATCGTGTCAAATAAACTTTCATGTACTATTAAAATGATAACAAAAACTTAAACAAAAACTCAAAAACGTATTTTAACTTAAAGTAGCTTACTGCTGAAATGTGTGTATCTTCAGGAGCGGTAAACATATAAATACGTGGAAGGATAGATGGCTAAATGATAATGGTAAGTTTTTATTTATCCTTTTATTTTTAAATGTAAGATTTATTCTTATTGGACCTTCATTATAATTTCATAAGCTATCTCGTCTTACCCGTTTTTGTTCTGTTCATGCTCCAAACATGTATGTGCTAAAATATCAAATATTTGAAATTCCTAATGGATTAGAATCTGTGTATCGAACATGTACCTGTTTCTGGAGATGCAGAAAAATAAAGTGTGAGGTTGCACATAGGAAATTGCGCTTAGGAAACTAAGTTAAGCCCTCAGTCGATCACACTACAGTAATTCCCAAAGCGGAAGCTGTGTTGTAGTAAGAGCATTGTCTTACCCCTATTCTTTTTTTGTCGTTGTATTTCTCCTTTTTTTTTTCTTTTTTCTCGGTGTCTTGGTTGGGTTGTATTTTGTGACCTTACCTTGTTATCTTAATTCGTCCTGGGCACGTTCGACATAATTACTTGGGTCACTCGGGCAATACGCGGGTATTCCAAGGGCTAGTCGAAGATATGTGTAAACATATCTTTGAGTTGCCCTAGGAACACCTCGGATTTACCCAAGTGTTATGTTGAACGTACCGAATGCTAATGTTATAATGTTATTTCAAATTGCTAGGTAATGTAATCAGTAAAAAAGCGTGGTGTAAGCAAGACAAAATAAGATGTACAAAAAGTGCTTGATATACTCACTTAAATCTTAAGAATATTTAATCTTCTGTTGTGTTACATTGATGTTACTTTGTGCTATGTCCACTTGTCTATGGTCTTTGGCGGTTTGGTCACCTGTTTCGCTACCCAATCTGTCTTTGTTTTGTTTTGTTTTGTAAGTTGGCATTAAAACAGATAAAAATATATGTTGATGCTTTTTTTTTTGATAAGGGTAGCTGAAGGACCACCTCTTTAGGAAAGAGCTGCTCGATTTGCCATGCGTGTCTTTCATGAACTTGTGTCAATTTTTCCGTGTGTGTGTGTGCTTGCTTCTTTCCCTATTGGTTTTGAGAGCGGAATGTTGGTTTTGATTGTATATATTCCTTATCATTGCCTATCTTTTTACTTTACATTGTATACCATATCTCTAAGTTTGAACGGTTTTGAAATTGACGAAATTCATACATCTGAAATAATTTTTAAGACACTCCTTATATTAGAAAGCTAGCGTCATATAATAAATAGATTTTGATAGTTTAAACTATACAATTAGCTCCAGGAAGTTGTTAAATCGTCATACGTTGAAACATGAAATTGAAAACGTTGTTCTTACAATCGCGAATTTAATTATATAAGTCTGGAGGCTTTTTGTCTCATAGTTGTTGAAGTTTATCATAATCAGACATTATAAATAAGATAAAGAAACCTGAAAAGTGCCAGCCGTGAAGCGAAAGTAATAAATTCTGAGAACTGGTTTACAGGGAAAACTAAATGTCAAAAGTCCTTATTCGTTTTCCGCTAAAGCCACAGAAACAAAATCAGCAAATATACTGTATAGTATCCAGTTACGCAATAAAGATCACAGTCATGCAGGCACATAACGTTGAAGCAACATTGTATGCACTTTGATTCAAAGTCATGATTCAATGCTCTGTGCCCAGTGGGTGAATTCAAGACACTGAAAGGAGATGAAACACGAAAAGCGCATCGACGATAACAGATAAAAGTATTCAAACTAAGACGAACTGCAACAACAGCGTGGCCATAGATCAGCTACTGGACTAGTACAACTAACGTTGCTATCGGCTATTGACTAAAGACTAAAGACTAAACTCACCGTTTAGAATAGTGAACGGCTATATATCCATTGAAGCGTCCAATGTGACTGTAGATTTCGACGTTGCCAAACCTGATAAATATTTACATCCTTTGCGTCGCATCAAATATATATCACATTAAATCGGGAAAATTGACTTGTATACTACAATGTAAACTTTAAATGATGGGGTATTCGCCCCGAGGTTCTTGAGCCGGTGTAACATTAGATTTTGACCCCTTGAAAACAGGACCCCACGCGTCAATTCTCAATGTTGAAACTTGACCCAGGTCAATTTTCAACATTGGAAAATGTTCTATGGTTCGATATTCAACATTGAAAAGTGGCCAGTGGGGTCCTTTTTTCAACAGGTTCAAATTTTAATATCACACCGGCAGAGGCCCAAGATGTAGGTATGTGGCTAAATTAAAACGAGGTCTACAGAGACAAGTGGAAGCCGGAACTTTTTGCAACAATACGAGACGCGTGGAAAGTTTGAACCTCAGTGTGAATTATGTCTAAAACTTGTACTCAACATTTCCTCAATCCTCAACAATACGTAAGAAAGGCTACAGGTCACCTGAAAAAAATATTGAGGTGAAAGGGTGCAAGTCAATGTTTTTCCGCCATTTTTGGAAAGGGAAAACACCAATGTTAGTGACTTCCTATTTGCTTTCCTAGAAGATAAATCCCATTAAAATGGGGTCTACGCTTAACGGAAAGAACTTTTCTGCAAGGAGTGGGGGAGGGGGGGGCAAGTTATTCTGTTTAACTTTGTTAAACGTAAATTCTATCACTCCATCTTCAAAACGTTCAAGTGTAACGTCACGACATGACCGAGCCCAAAGCGATGACTGCTCTCTCTTTGGCTAGAGCTGTTGCCTGTATGACGTCAAAATGTGAGAGATAGATTATGCTATTTACGAGTGCTTTCGAAAAGCCGACGTCAACATTAACTTTGCACTGCACGGCGGTCCTGAACGTTAGTTTAAACATATTTTTTATTTCAACAAATCTCAAGTGTACATAGATCTAATACGCAGAATAGATAGGATTAGAACGGAAGCATGCGCTTATTTGTTCTTCTCCTGAACGTTGAGTGACGGTAAATAATGAAAACCTAAAAAATGACTTGCTCGAAGCTATTACTTGAATCGGCATTTGGTTGGATGGTTTGTTGTTTGTTTTACTGAGTAATAATATTTGAGTTACGTCGAGTCGTCTCACAAAGCGATAGTAGAAAGGAAAGATAGGGTTGAGACAAAGACGAGGCAGAGAAAATTATAATCACATAGGACCCCCAACCCCTCCGCCCTCCCCAACTCTCCGCGCCGATCTGTTGCAAGGATTTTAGTCTCGAAGATGTAGTTTGTCCCAATTCAAAAGTTCATCACACCAAACAGCGGCAGTCTGATCAAGGTCATTGCTTAGCCAATGAGGAACCATTTTAAAAAGAAAAACTTGCTACCCCTGGACCATTTTAAAAGGCAAATGGTCCCTACCTTTAAAAGTTGTCTTCTGCATCACTTAGACAAGACACGTGATTTTTTTTATTTTTTTTATTGTTTTTATTTTTTTTATTTATCTAGGGTTAGTCTAGAGTCGCAACTCGCTTTGTTTCCTTGAAACCAGTCAATACAGTCCAAACATATTTGTGATAGAATCTTGTATAATATTGTTTTCCTTGGGAGGGGGGTTCGTCTAGGGTCAGTCTAGAGTCGCAACTCGCTTTGTTTCCTTGAAACTAGTCAATACAGTCCAAACATATTTGTGATAGAATCTTGTATAACATTCACGTATTGCGCATGTGCGACTATCTCTTACATCGGAATGAGGTCCTGTCCACACATCCACACATGGACAGTCCCATTAACACGTAGAGGATCCGTTGAAAAATGCAAGTCCCGTTCCTACATGGACATGTAGATCCCGTTCGCAGGCACAGCCGTGCAATTGTCGTTCACTTGTGCAGGTTCCGTTCACAGGAAGCGGTTCAATACACATGTGGAAGTCCGTTCACTCGTGGAGGATCCATTTACAGGTGGCGGTCCCGTTCGCAAATGCAGTTCCCGATCACACATGGAGGGCCCGTTCACAAATGAGGGTTCCTTTCTCACATGCGGATCCCGTTAACCATGGCGGTCCCGTTTCCACTTCACAGGCGCAGGGCCCGTTCAAGCGTGGAGTGTCCGTTCACCTGTGGAGATCCCTTGCATACTTGGATAATCAGACTGCATGTCCCGTTTTACGTGCTGGATCTTTGAAAAATACAGGACCCGCGAAGGTCTCCATCTAGCGTGCAGCACATTTTCACAGGTGGGTGTCCCATTCATACGTACATATCTCGTTCACACGTCCCGTCCCGTTTATATGTGGGGATCTCGTCCACACGTGGAGAAGCCATTCTAACAAGCAAAAATGTTCATACATGGAGGTCCAGTCAGACGTGGACTACATGCTCACACGTGCAGGTCAAGTTTACATCTTCTTGTTTGGTTCACCTATCACGGTTTCGTTCACACGTGGTGAATCCTTTCCAACCATACTCAGAGGACCCGTTCACTGGAGGAGATTCAATTCACATTACCTGTCTTTTTTTTGTTGTTTTCATTGATGGTCCGCCCATTTACAAGCCAAGGTCCCGTTCACACATGGAGGACCAGTTCAGGCACGAAAGACGTTACACATGGAGGTTCCAGAATTCATTTTTACCCTATACAGAGAGTTTGGTACCCTCAGAATTTGACATGTATCCTACCGAGCCGTCTAGCGAAGTCGGCAGTACGTCGGTCTGCAGATCAAGCGGTCGCGAGTTTGATTCCCAGCCCGGCCCCTGAACAGTCGTGAAGATTGATCATGAAATATTTTCTAAGCTCATTCTCTCCCTTCCGCTGAGTTAAGAAGGGCAGTTGTGAGTTTGCTTGTTTTGTTGAGCTTTCACGGCCCAGTAAACAGCTAAGGTCATGTCGAGCCGGTCAGTTAACCTACTCACACTGTTCCATGGCAGGCTTAGACCTCCTAAACGGTTAACCAGTACTAAGTGCATATGATTTCGCCAGTACTTTAACTGACAACTGCCCTTCTTGAATCAGCAGAAGGGAAAGAATGACCGTAGAAAATATTACATGATCAATCTCCACGAAAGTTATGTGGCCTGTCTGGGAATCGATCTCACGACCTCTTGACCTGCAGTCTGACGCGCTGCCGACTGCGCTAGCGGGCCCGGCAAGGGTAGTTGTCTGTTACTGGCGGAAGTATGTGCACTCAGTATTGGTTAACCGCTTAGGTGTCACCGCTTAGTATGTCTAACCCTGCCCAAACACAGTGTGACGGTAGGTGAACTGACAGGCTTAGCATGACCACTGCTGTTTACCTTGACCTGTACACAGAGCCCTTTCTAGCTTCTTACACATCGCTACGTCTTGGGTAAAGTAAAGCTCATTATCTTACTTCCAAATATCTGTTATCAGGAGGTCTGATAACATTCAGTGCTACCTTCCAGTTTCAGTGCTCTGGATGGGAGGGGGTATTTGATGTTATAATGAGTTTTTTTTTCTTGTTTCTCGTAGAAGACGTGGTGTGGTCCCTCATCCAGCCTCGTTGAGGCTGTTCGGATGAGGGGTTTCTATGCATATCTGACAAAAATTGTCACCCAGTGCTCTGCAACTTATTCTCCTAATGTCGTCATTCTATTCTATTCTGTTTTCAAGCTTTCTTCGAAGTGTTTTTTATGCAATTATGTTGCTTTTGGACCTATACCTCGGATAGGGGTGCTGGTCTTGAAAGTCTACTGAGCCCTTTACGCAACTGCATTGCTTAGCCGTTCGTATCAGCGTTCTTGTCATATATTTCGACGTTTCGCACTTCTCCTATTCCAGATAATAATTTAAACCGTGGCCCCAATCAATTGATCGTTCTCAGGCAAGTTTTGGGGCGGCTAGGTCGGTACCGATCCCAAGAACAACGTGGACACTATCTTTGAATTTGGCACAGACGACAGACGGACTCGGGCACCCAGACGGTACTATTATGGATTCGTTCCGCGGAGCCGCTGGGAAGGACCCGTTTGGAGGCACTGGGTGCTAGGTCACTATCGCAGTATTTTCATATACGCCCTACATTGTTAGGAGCCTACCAGAATTGGAAAAATATCCGATTTGTCCCGTATGCTACGAAATTTTGCCAAACAATGAGAAATATTGAAAGCTCTGGAATGAAACCATTTCATTGATAAATTCTTTTTTTTTTTTTTTTTTTTTTGGGGGGGGGGGGGGGGGGGCGAGACAGAGAGAAGGAAAATAAAGGGCTTTAACGCGTTAAGATGTTTAAAAATATCTCTCACACCATTGCTCCAGGGTACTATATGTAGTTGTACGACTTTTTATTTCTTTGTTTACGACAAGGACAGCGGGAGTTAATTAGTTGTTTGGACGTTTAGGATTTAACGGCCCTCTGAGACAGTATTTCAGTCTATATCGAGCCGTCACCCTGAGAGTGCGGGCGAGAAAGGAGAAAGGACAGATGAGAGAAAAACGTCCAAACAACTCTTCCCGTATCTACTGCAAGATAGCAAGCACTGCAGGTCCTTGCCCCAGTATAATCCAAAGAAGTAGGACGCCCCAGTACTGAACGCTACCCATCACCATCGCCCGACCCGACCGCCCAATTAACCCACTAGAGGTAGAATACACTCCGAGGCTTTCTCGCCCTCGGAGGACTTTCCCACTCGAATGTACAGCCTACTCATGTTTGTTCCACTGGCTTGTTCAGCCATTTTTAACCCAAATATCAATCACACACATGAATAACAACAACTGATTTTAGTAAAGATGTACAACTATGCACAACGGTGAAATACACGTCACTGGACACGGTTGAATAAATAAAGAATGCGTGGCGGATCTAGCTCATTTTTCTTTTTTGCTTTATTTAAAAAGAAGGAATTGTGATTTATTATTTTATTATTATTCAAGAAAGAAACTGGAAAACTTTGATCACGAGCTTAGAGACCTTATATTTGCCACCAAAGATTTCTGAAGTCGGGAAATTTAATTTCACAAACTTGTCAGACAATCCGCCATCGTTAGTTTTTGGCATAGCGTTTAGTCTTTAGTCTTAGTCGCCTTAGTTGTACTAGTCCACTAGTCGCTTGTTGACTATTTTATATTATTATTAATTTCTTCCGAATAAGTGCTTGTTCCTTTTGTAACATCTTTTCCTCATAGCCAGATTTGTCAAGGAGAATTATCAAATTCACTCACATGCTCTGAAATTTGGCAAGTGTATTTTTAATATTTTTTTAATGTTTTCGTTTTTTTAATCCAACATGGCTACCGACTATAGTCAGGAGGCAGGGTGGCATGTTTCAAATCTATCAATGGAAATAATCATTAAACATAAAATCAAAATGAAACCAAGATAGAATCAACGTTGACTCAACCTTGATTCAACGTCATGACGTTGAATCAAGGTTGATTCAAACTTGATTCAACCTTGTGTGTCTGTTGAGAAATCTGTTCAGAACAATCAACACTACTATTTTGTGGAAAGATTTTACAATGCAAATATTTTGTGGGACATTGAAACATGCTGAAATGATCAAATTCCAGAAACGATCATGTGATTGGTGATGTCATTGATGAGTGTTGTGATGTCATGACAAGTGGTGCACGGCTTGAAGATATACTGTGCTTCTTCACATGTTGGAAACCAGAAGGGATATCTTTACTATTGGAAAATACACCGCCAAACAATAAATGATAATTATCGACGAGAATGGTCATCAAATATGCTGCAAGTCAAGTTTTAGTTATTGGTTTTTGGGGTATGTGAAATACAAAATTCATAAAAAAAATCTGAAAGGGTTCCTTCAAGAACGGAGAACAAATTCAAAAGAAGGAACATGGGCCATACATCAAAGTTTCGGCTTCTCAAGCCTCATTAGTAGCCCTGACATGACCTCGTGACAAAAGCGAGAGAAAAAGCACATTGTGATTTCTTAATTTTAATAAGGTAGTCGATTCATAGATTGATTAGTATCAAAAAGGGTCGAAATGATTAATAATGGATGATTTAGAATAAGATTCTATGCCAAGGAAAATTTTTTGATTTCTCAGAATATATCCTCTGATCTCAAAGGACACAATTAGAATATAATCGACGCTAAAGATGATATACAGGAGACGTTTTACGTCCGCCACAAGGCACAACAACAGCTGAAGTGAAGACAAATTAAAATCTAAAAGAGTCCCTTCAACAGCAGAAAACACATTAAAAATGGAACTTAAAGGCCAAGATACAACAGGAGCAGTTTGTAGTTGGCTAATAGATGTTAATTATGTAGCATAATAGGGATAAGTTCATTAATTGGGACCTAATGTGGCATATTTAACAGACAAGCTTGGTTGCAGGTATATGCATAAATTATCTCCACTTGAGACAAAGGAACAAGAACACATATGGGCAGCTAATTAGATCCAGAGCTAACATCATAAGAACTTACTGGTGAAGCTAATACAGTACTAACGGAATGTTCAAAGAACGAATGGAGACATACATAGCTGATTTTAAACAGTTTATTTATTGCCCTAAAATAAACTAGGTGTATGTATGATTTCCCAGACCTGAAAGTATGGTTAAAATTTAATTCCTTTTTTTATTCTCCTATTTTGAATATTGAAAGTTTTTTATTCGAAACCTTACTCCAAGCAGCAGTAGCCTAATTCAAACTGGAATGAACACCTACATCTCTGTAACTTTACTTTCTTTTTATGCCGGGTCTTGTGATTTTATCCTCTTTTTGTCATAGACATGAAACTTTGGTAGGTTTCACAGTTTCATTGTTTTAGGAATTTCCTTTTCCTAGTTTGCAGCATATACATGTAACTGACAATCACCAGCCTGCGTCATTCAGGCAGCATGCGTCTACATACCGTAATTTTATTAGAGCATCTTTTTTTCCAAAATGATTATAACAGCCAGCTTTTTAATCCTCCAGGTCCATGGTCAAGCAATTTGTAGTTCCATACCACAGAAAACTGAGGAAGCAACTTGTCACTTCCTTTTTCTATATATTCCCATGTTTTTTGGCTATTCATAATTTGTTCAGGATATCCATAATTATCCAATACTCTTTTTGTGGTATCACAAAAAGTATTATGGCTAAACTAAATCATATTTGAATATCAGAAAATCAAATTAAATTGATAGCCATAAATCGATTTTGTCAATGTCTGAAATTCATTTTTAACTTTGAATATCCATATTTCTATTTTTCGAATATACAGTTATCAGCTAACTGCAGATATTTATCATGCATATTTCGATTTTTGTATATCCATAATTCGATTCATGGGTCTCTGATTTTGTGATACCCATAAATCGGTTTATTACAGATATCAAAAACAGACTTATGGATATGCATAAATGAAATTTTGGAAATCATTATGGCTATTGAGTATCCATAATTCGAAAATTGGAATCAAAACTCGAATTATGGATATCCATAAATCAAATTGTGGATATCCAAAAATTTTGAGAATATTAGATGTATAAAGAGATTAACGGACATAAAAAATCAAATTTTAGATATCCAAAACTAGTAATGAACATTCAATAAGGTGCTGATTTGTTGTTTATGGATACCAATAATTTCTTTTCAGTATCCATTTTTCAATATATCGATATCCAAACTTTACTTTCTACACCGTCCTGCGACGGATCTAAGTATACTCATTTTGCCATGCAAATTTCTGTGGGGTGCCATTTTGCTATTTATACCCTATTTATTGATGTCCATAATTCGAAGTATGGATATCCATTATTCGAACTATTGATATCGATAATTATTTATGAATATCCATAACTATTTACTGATATCCATAATTGAAATTATGGATATCTATTATCTGAATTATTTCCAATCATGGATATCCATAAATCATGTTGAATTATAGATATCAATAAATCTAACTATGGATGTCCATAATTAGATTTATAGAGATCAATAATATGTAAGATGATCAAAATCTGTAATGTTGTAACAGCTTAATCATGTTAATTGTCTAAGAATTATAGTTTGAAACGTTCCAAAGATTTCAGAATTATTCCAAGGTAGCTCCCTCTTCTCTTTTTCCCCCAGTTTTCCCAATTCAGACAAAGTAAACCCTCATTAAACATACGTTAACTTATTAGAAAATGTCAGAACATCATATTAGTTGTTTTAAAATCAGCAAATGCTAAATTATTCGACTGGCAATATAGAAACAGGGAAGCATCTGATCAGCAAGTGTCACAACTAAAAAAAAAACACACACACAAAAGAAACCATCACTTTCCGAAATTATAAGTTCTTTCACAGTTCGGACAAGTCCATACTTTGCGAGTATAAGGAGGGTATAACCTCCGTTGCAGCCAACTGATCTGGGCCTTTACTGTTTGTTTACTGTGGATCCAGATACAGGTGTGAGATTCTACATGTGTAAGATGATAATGAATCCGCCACTTTTGAACTGGAACCATGCTAAGACAGAGAGAGGGCTATTGCCATTATCATCTAGGTGCTAAAATGTTTAACTACAAACTTCTCCTGTTGTATCTTGGCCTTTAAGCAGCCTTTAAGAAAAGATGCTGTTAGAGTGAGTCAACAAGAATGTAGCAAGGGTACTGAGGTTTTTATTTTCTTTGTTTATTGTTAAGGGTAACCTTGTGACCATTCACTGGAAAGAGCAACCTGTGTGTCGTTTTTCTTGTTTGTTTCTGCTTTTTTTTTCCTTTCTCATTCGGTGTTTAAGGGAGACGTGTAAAACTATAATGTCGGTAAGTAATCATTGTCCTTTCATCTACTAAACACCATGATTCTCATACTGATTACCCTGTTGCTAACTCTTTTTATTGGGGACAATACTAATGCACCTGTAGGTTTACTCAGTAAATGTTGAAAACAAATCATGTAGCATCTTGTTGTTAACACTTGACTAAATGCACAATACAGATATTTAAGGAGCATATAGTTTCAGAAATTATATGCTCCTGAGATATTTGTAATCCTGTTATCGCAGTTTAAGAGTGAGAGGGAAAATACAGTAGTTTCGTTGCAGTTTCTTTGTTGGTCATGGTGCTTAACGACTCTTCGAGACAGTATTGCACTATGTATCGAGCCGTAGAAGGAAAAATGAAAATAAGATACAAGATTCTCTTCTCCCCCCTGCTGAAAGCATCGCAATCGCTTGCCCATCTAATATCCTTATTAGTCTGACGCTCCAGCACTGAAATTTACCCAACATTTTCGGTAGACCTTTGTAGTTTCTGAAAGTGTTACACACCTCTTTCTTTTAACTGTTCCTTTCTACTTCTTTCTCTTATTCTTTGTTGAATATTCTTTTGCTACTTCTCTTTCTTTCATTCTTCATCATCATTTTTCTTCTTCCTCTCTTTTACACATTCTACTTCAGTTTCGATTATAGTTTCTTCTTTCTTTCTTCTTCTGCTTCTTGTCTATCTTCACATTCTTCTGCTTCTTTTCTGATTAATGTTCTTCGTCATTTTTGCCTTCTATGCTTTAGGAGGAATGTCTTCCAGGTAATATTTTCGACGAAGGGCTATTATAATTAAGAATAAGTAAAATACCCGGTCCTTTTATCATTCACACGGTAAATTCTAAGAACTGGGGCAAATAAATCACAGCTATTAGTGCATACTTTGATCAAGCCATCCTGTTGAAGTGCAATGTTCGCCGTTCCGCCTGCATCATTTTGGACATCAATGCACTAGACTTTGGCCAAATTTGGGGAATCTTAATCTTCATTATCCATTCTTAGAGATATAGATTTTTTTGCACCAACATATAGTGTAATCCATGATCTAACACAGTTGAAATGTAAAATTTCCAAAATCTATTTTACACGCTGACTATTTCAGCTTATTTGATAGCACCCAACACTCGGATTAGCCACTGGCAAGTATATACATGAGGGGTAGTTTTACACATAAGTTTACATAGATAGATAACATAGACACCTGACTGTCACGGTGTGTGGAATAGACAAGTTGGACAGGGTTCTGTAAACCATAAAAGTTAGTTTGTAATGACCTTTTGTAAAGAAAAAATACATTTCGACGGCATTTGTTCATGGATTATGCTTAACAAATATATTTTTGATGAAGAAAAAGGGAGTTCCTTGTTTCAAAACTTTGGCCAAGTTCAAGGTGGTATATGACTAACTTATTAATTATGTATTTTTCATTAAACAACAAAAATGTAAACTATAATATGCCTATCAAATGATTATTTCTGTAATTTAGAACAAGAGTGCATATTGTTCTTGGTAAACCTCAAAATACAACGCATCCGCATGTTTTAGCCACCAAGTCATATTGACATTTAGAGGTACCTTAATTTTACCTCAAAGTCTTTGATATTGCACTGCTGAGCAGTTCACTATCACTATATGACCAGTGAGGGTGGTGAGGAAATACCATGATTCTTTGGTTATAACCGGGAGGTTTTACATTTCAAAACAATCAAAACTCTAGATCTGTCTTATAAAACAGATGCAGATGTTTGGAATTGTAAGATGGATCTAGATTTTAAAGTGTTTTGGAAGGACATCCATGTAATGACAAATATGACTAGGTATATTTGGATCATCATAGAAAGGGAAAATTCTCGTGTAATAGCCGAAATAAAAAAAATCAAAGATTATGGCTAACTTCAGTATTACAAAGAGCAGAGACATAGAGGATCTTACACGAGTGGTCATTTCAGATGAAATTTATTAAATGAGCCTTCGGCTAGTTTGAAATGACCACGAGTGTAAGATTCTGTTTATCATATGACCCTTTAAAACGGGATTTTAAAGCCTTCAAACTGAACACTATTATAATAAGAAAATGCATTGTTGACACGGACGTTGTCAATGACGTTACGTGTACGCGCTAAAAAATTATTACACGTGTGGTCATTCGATTTTTATGACATGACGTTATCCACTGAATAACAGCGACGTCTTATGATAAAATCGATTTTCAATCTATATGGGATCTTCATGTTTACTGCAATCTTCATGCTGCAATATATTTTGTTCTCTTATATATGATCTTTTAATTGTCTCAGGGCCAACAAAAACAGCTGATTTAAATATAAGGACCTTAATGCGTTTGACCAATTACATGGTTATATGGATTACTGGTAAAATGCATTTTGAAAATGTGCAATGACCATTAATAATTCATTTTATTACGCGAACACTGTCAAGGAAGATAACACGAAGAAGAGTGTCGAAAGTAGTTGGTTTTGTTCTTAATGAATTAGATTAATGAAAGGAATGTATAGGTATCCTTTGTTAGGTCGATTGGGTTTCAACTGTTGGATTTCTTTTGTGTCAGCGTTTCAGTTTTGTTCTTAACTCTTTCGGCGCCAAATTTTTCAGACGACAAATTTTCGTCTGCTCAAATCATCAGACGACAGATTTGTAATTGGAAATTTTAACAATCTAAAGACAGTTTTCATAAAATCAGGCTTTTTAAGTTCATATTTGAATGGCAAACAGTGTAGATCCTGATCAGACGGCTCTTTTAAGAGCCGGCTGATCTGGATATACGCTGTTTGCAAAGTCGCATTTTTGCGACTTTGGCGCCGAAAGAGTTAAGGCTGAGTGCCTAGCTTATTTGATCTCAGTTCAGTATTTAATCCTAGTTTATATGTTTGCTTTTTTGGTTCATTTATTGGTTGGAAGTCCTTCAGATGGATCGAATAATTTGTATGTTTCTAACTTATAACAGATTCTAGGGGTATCCTCTATTAATTAATTACTAAGCATTCCAAGGTAAAAAAAAATGTTGTTTCTGCTCTCACCTAATAAACTTCATTACTATCAAAACACACTGTTATGGGTTTCTCCATATAGAGTGTAAGTGTAAGTTTATAGATTCAGATACTAACCATGTAAGTAGAAACTGACTAACGACTTATGTTGTTTTCTTATTTGAATTCCTTTCTTAATAAACATTTTACTGTTCGTTGAAACACTTCATAAAATCGGATATGACACAATTTCAGATAAAACCACACGCATACAAAAAAAAATCGTTTGTTTTCAGACTAGAATAATAATTTCATCTGATGTTCGGGCATTTTTTTCAAAGAATTCTTAAGCATACGGCAATGATACAGAGCGATGGATGTAATGAGCCACGCAGTATGAACAGTGTCTGTGAGACGTGCCGACAACGAGAACATACACCAACGTGCACATCCGGGCGGTCTTATTACGGCTTTCACTATGTGTATCAAAAGTTAGTGAATAGCAAAACTGCTGATCTGTCTGCATTGATGCTAGAACCAATCTGAATATTCACTCTCAGGAGTCATGGAGTTGTTTGAATGTGAAATATTTCACTAATACGCATGATAATAAATCCCTTCTATTTGACCTGTGGTAATTCTGTATGAAATGACAAGAAATAATTTCATGCTATCGCCACAATAGCTCTTCTTGCAAATTTACTATTGGTTTAGCCAAAGGCAAAATTCTTTATCATTTTATTGGTATTCTTTAATAGCTGAATGATTGTTTTCACTTAAACGAACTTTTCAATCTCCTCTCTGGAAGATTACTGGGACATAACATTTATGTCATTCGAAAAGGGTATATATTCATATACGAGCATTCTGACTATCTAAGAGCGAAACTTATTTTACTACGATATACTGATTAATAATAGACAGATTTAAGATTCTGCTTCACTGTTTCGGTTAATTATTGAAAATTCTCTATGACACAGACTTGATCGAATATGTATTCAGACAGGAATGAATTTTGATTTTTTGTTTTTATTGTTTTTGTTGCTAGCCAGAAAGGATATACTAGAGTTTAAGCAGTACCGACAGTTAGAGTCGAGTTGGGTAACTTCGGACAACGGGTAAATTCGGACATACCATTGCAAACAATGAAAATCCAGATCAGACGGCTCATGCCGTCTCATCAGGATTTTCACTGTTCGCCAAGTTATTTTGTTTTAATTCCAAATAACTGAAGTATAATGAAAACAATGTCACTGTCTGAGTTTACGTGCTGTCCGAATTTACCTGACTTGACTCAGTATTAGCTCATTTAGAAGCGGATAAAATCACATGTAGTCAATGTATCGTTTGTAGATAAGGCCACATACCTGCGTCGTATATTAACATTGTTTTCTTAATGTAGACGTCATGAAAACTGCAAAATGGTGTCAGTTTTGAAATGCCAAACGTTAGCGTAAAGAACTAACGTCGGTCGGTGATACTGTCGACTTCTATACAAGAAACCAACAAAGTTCTATAACAGAATGACCCAAAAATGCTTAAGTTAGCATTTTAACAAGTTCGAAGATAAAAATCATACGTTGCAAATCAAAAGGTGTGCCAGCAAAAGTATCTATGATCATGAGTGTGAGGTTCGGATTGATAAATCCATCCCTCGGGATCACTGCTCGGCATCACTAGGCAAGCTTCGTCATACTGATGAACAGTAAGCATCGGGACAGATTTTACTATCCACATTTCGCACTCATGAAAACTACTTGTAATATGAGCTGAGTTGCCAGTCTTTAACGTTTATCATTTACTGAAACGCCACTTGTAGATGAATCAATACGTTTTATATTCATCCACTTCCATCTGTTTTACATAAACGGATACTATTTCTAATGCCCCAGTCACACACATATACGGATTCTGCGGATGCTAAGGATGGCCCGTCCGTAACTATTCGTATCTATCCATTTAGTCCGTAATGGATCCATATCGCATCCGCAGAGTCCGTTACTGTACGTATCATATCCGCAGGGTCCGCAGGATCCGCGTCGAAATTTTGAAAAGGTTCAAAATTCGGGCGCGGATTAGTAAACCGTAAAGGTCCGTAACTGAACGCATTTATCTGCATCTATCCGTATCTAATCCGTGTTTCATCCGTATCTATTTCGTATCTTATCCGTGACTGAACTCATCATTCCGCAGTCCAAAGTTGAAGACTGATACGGTTTCATACGGATCTTTACCTTTAGTTACGGAAGTTATGGGTCATGTTAGGGTCATTGATGAGGCTCTAGTAGTCGTAACCTCGAAGTATGGCCCATGCTCCTTCCTTTGAATGTGTTCAGTGTTCTGTGCTCATGAAGGATTAGATTTATACTCAAATTTGTATACCTGGATCCAAACAATAAATAGCGTAAAGGTAAAGGTTTCCTACAGCCTAATGACTGTAGGGGCGGTGGCTTGGGGGAGGGGTAGGTGGTTAGGGTCAATGTATCTTGGGCATAGCATATGAAAGGCGAAGCCCATCTCTCTCGTTTCACGGCCTTGTCCTTCCTCATTTGAAAAAAGGACCCATTTACTGCTTGGTTGACATAGATATTCAGTCGGCAGTTGATAAAGTAGATACTATTCTTATCCTTCAAGAACACTGCACACATTCGAAGGAAGGTACATGGACCATACTTCGAGAATTCGCTACTCAAACCGCATCAGTGACCCCGATATGATTTGGCTACGAAAACCAGAAAAAGCGTAATTTCTTAATTTTGATAAGACAGTAAATTCAAAGACTGATTAGTACCATAAAAGATCTAAAAAAGAAAAAAAAAACAATAATCTAGACTCGTATAAATCTAAACCAATCTAAAATTTCTGATTTCTCATATTTTCTTGACCGAACAGGAAAAAAATATATATAATTTGCACTATAGATGACGTACGGGGAGACGTTTTACGGTCGCCGCATGACACGACACCAGTGGCACTGAAAAAAAAATAGAAATCTAAAAGAGCTTATTCAGGAGCACAGAACAGATTTGAAAGAAGGAACATGGGCCATCTTCGAAGTTTCGGCTACTCTAGCCTGACCAGTAGATATTTATTGCTTCATTTCACCATTAAACTTTGTCCTATATTGGGCAACTGATTGGAATTAATAAAAGAATTACTTTGTCCTTTATTGGACAACTAATCGAATTGATAAAAGTCAAATAAATTTATGAAATGATGGCCCTACTTTTGCCAGTGGCTAGTTCATAAAAAAGATGACCCCACAGTTACAAATAAGAAACATAACATCGCACCATAACTGCACCATAGGTCACTGCCATTGCACCGACCCGGCCTCTCTTTTGTAGTAGTCCATGAAATACAGTCTCTGTCTCTTCGCCCCCCCCCCCCCCCCCCCCCCACCTACTGATGTTGTTGCCGTACAGCCGCCTCTCCAAACCATCCTGTAGGTATCTGTCAGTATTGGAACGCAACCTTTTCGTATTGAAACGTTACTGTAGAAAACAGTCCGTTACAGTACGCTGAACGAGACCTGTAACTTCTGTAACTTAAGGTAACGATCCGCTTGAAACCGTATCGGTCCTGAACTTGGAGTTGGACTGCGGAATGATAGGTTCAATAATGGATAAGATACGGAATAGGTACGTATGCGACACGGATTAGATACGGATAGATGCGTATATATGCGTTTAGTAACGCACCATTACGGTTTACTCATCCGCGCCCGAATTTTGAAACTTTTCAAAATTTCGACGCGGATCCTGCGGACTCTGCAGATATGATACGGACAGTTACGGACTCTGCGGATCTGATACGGATCTATTACGGATAAAACGGATAGATACGGACGAGCCATCCGTAGTATCCGCACAATCCGTATGTGTGTGTGTGACTGGAGCATACACGGAGTAGACACAGATGTCGACGACGCAGTTAATCTTCTCTATTGTTCTATCCGCTGGGCGTGCGCAACAGTCCGCATCTGAAGGTATTTATCCGCATCTAAAGGTTACAGAAGGTAACGAAAGGTTAGTAGTTCGTACCTATCCGTATCCATACGCATCTATTGGTAACTATATCCGTAAATTCATTAAATAAAAATAGGCCACGCCCACAAATTCTGCGGATAAACTGAGGATTTTATCCGCAACTATCCGCCCTATCCGTAATGTGTGTGTGTGACTGGGGCTTAACATTAAACTTTGCTACCACAATGCCATAAAACTTATCAATGTTTCTGAATCTAGACATTACTTTCCTTTTATATTTTGGTTCTCCATATGAGTGACGGTTCATGAAAAGGGTCGTAAGCTGTTTGTATATCTATGAAGTCTCGGATGTTTTAAAAGATCTTTCAATGCCGTAGACTCATTTATAACAACCGGAACTTCATAGTACTTTTATTATGTTCTTACATTTTGCTGTTGCAATTTATACGAAATGTGCCAGTAAGACTTTCGATTTGTGTTACGGAATCCGATGTGAAACCTGCACTTTTACATTAACTCTTTCGGCGCCAAATTTTTCAGACGACAAATTTTCGTCTGCTCAAATCATCAGACGACAGATTTGTAATTGGAAATTTTAACAATCTAAAGCCATTTTTCATAAAATCAGGCTTTTTAAGTTCATATTTGAATGGCAAACAGTGTAGATCCTGATCAGACGGCTCTTTTAAGAGCCGTCTGATCTGGATATACGCTGTTTGCAAAGTCGCATTTTTGCGACTTTGGCGCCGAAAGAGTTAAATCAACTGACGGATTTTAATAAAGGTTAGAATATTGACATATACGATAATCTGCATGGTGATTTAACCCAATCACCGTTGACATGTTGGCTTCCTTTATCAACTGCACGACGCTTAGTCAGACCCCAGGCTAAATGACGGTGCCTTCCTGCATATACTACAGAATAATTTCTTTAAAAAGGATGGCGTCTCTGGTCGAGCCCATCGTGGTCTGGCTTAGAATTTTAGGGAATCCTCACCTTTTGCTTCATTGTAGTTATTTCTGTTTACTATATGTCTAACTGACGAGTCAGAAAGCCTCTACGCAGGACGACTATCTATTTTTGTGACGCTGGATGAGACAAGAGTGCGAGTTTGCACTAAAACTAGTTTAAGCCCCCGCCCTCAACCCCATTGTAGCTTGGGCTACTGACCGTTCAAAGACAAACACTTCTGATAACCTGTAGACTTTGTTTTTAGCATTGTTGTCACGTGTAAAGCCGCCCATTAAGCTGTCTATTTTGTTTGGTGGTTAGAAATAGAAATAGGTAACAATGGATGTCAATAACGTTTTTATTTATTTTGTACGACTTTCTTCTAATAATTGTTGCATTGATGTTCAGTTCTTCTGTGATGGACTCGGTTGGTCTGTTTTCGAAGATCTGCTGTTTGCGTTTTCTACTCTTTTTTGAAAGGCCTAGTACCGGTTAGCTGGTAATAGCTTTGTTACCTTCAAATCGCTAGTGACACACCACTAGTAATAGCCTTTTTTACATCAAATTTGCTGTCAGTAGCCATTTCACCTTAAAATCGCTATTACCAGTCAGCTAGCAGTAGCGCCAAGCATTGAAAACGCTAGAGCAAGCTGACTGGCAATAGCGATTTCAACATTTTTGTTGTTGTTGTTGCGTTGTTGTTGTTTTTTCGGTGTCGTGGTTTGTCGTGATTTTTGAAAGCGACTATTTTCTGTGTATCTTCATGTACATTTTTGACGAAATATACTTCTGCTTATACTATATACCAATAGTTACTATCGCACAAGAAGGCACTTCGGATCCATTACCGAAACTTGTTTGGGGGTATTTTAGCAAGCATGTTATTTCTTTATTTTTTGAATATGTAATGAAAAACTATTCAGTAATAAAGATATAAGTAAAACATCTTGCTCAGCTTCCATGTTTTCTTTTTAAATCGTGCTTTCGTAAATGTTTGGGCTGTACAATTGTCGATGTTTATTTTATATGCAATTTACGCATATGGGAAGAATTTATGAGGGAGCTCTCAGAGAGGGATTAACCCTTTTTAGACCGGATACCCGTTTTGGGGACATTATGCAAACAGTGCAGACCCAGTTTAGACGCCGCAAAACGCGGTGTCTGATCAGGGCCTACATTGTTTGCTTGCAGGAATTTCTATGCAAAGTACAATAAAAGTGAAAATATTCACCAGAAACCCCTAAAACTAGATATGGGATTATCTGCATGATAAGAATGGACAAGTCCACTGGTCAAAAAAGGGTTAAGGATCTGATACTCAACATACACAAAGCTTTCATTTTATATTGAAATAAAGAAATTATAAACTCTCTCTTAAAGCTTACGATGCCCTCAACAACTGGGTTCTGAAAGACGCCAGTCTGAATTAATTTCAATCATTAAATTGTCGGATAATTCCTAACTTCTTTTCGAGATATTTTGGCTCGTTTCTGACATACCTCATGTATCGGAAACAAATGATACCTTCATATATTACAGTCCTTTCAAGAGTATTCTATTAACGTTGTGTATCAACTGAGTACCTAATCTAGTCTACCCGCGTCTGCGAAAGAGACACCAAGTAGATCAAAGGCACGTATCCACAATTAATATGCGTCTTCGAACACGATACATGTCTAATATGCTTGTCAATGCTTTTTCTGCAATATCAAAGCGTAAATGATGCCTTAAATTTTATAAACCAACGTCAATATAATATAACGAACCAGCTAAAAAGGTGGTTTTCAGAGATGCTGGCTGCAAATTGACTCCCCCTCTATTATCATCAAGCCCTAGTTTTAACACACAGACAATTAGCTCATTAGAAGAAAATTAAACCGATAAAGCATAAAGTCCACTGCTGTTGCATGATGTTAAGTGTTGATAAGATGATAACATGCACCGTCTTTCTTGTGCTTTTCTTATAATTAAATACTTTTGAAGTTTATTATTTTGAAACATCAAATCTTTCATATCTACTTTATAAGTGCGGCCCAATTAATGTAAAAGATGAAAAGTCGCCAGTTATGAACGACCGTCATTATTTGGAATAACAAGTAGCACATAGGCTCTTGGGAATAATAATTTATTTTTGCAAACAGAATGAATAATTTTGGTGCTTAGTAATCGCCTAATAAATTTACGGATGGAAATTTAACAAGCAGATGAAGAGTTTCTCAAATTACTATCTTGAATGAGGCCACCTATTTTCAATCGATCTAAAGGCATTATTTAGCTTAAAATTACCGCGCCAGTATCTATCCACCTACCCATTATAAGCATGCGCTACAAATGCTTGTCAAGTACTATTTAAACGATGTACAAACCATCCTGTTGCACTGTGTGCTACCGGAAACCGGAAGCTGCTGTCACTGTACGTCGATAATCGGTTAGCTTACAAGGGCGTAGCTACCTATACGGCAAATACGCAAGTGCGTATTGAAATTTGTCAAAATTGACAAAATTTCAAAACGCACCTGCATATTTGCATGCTGAATATTTATAAATTAGACAACATTTCAATACCAATTACCAAAGTGGCTGAAATACTAGCTTTCCCTTCAAGAAGTAGAGAATAAAACATGGTTGTGCGTATTATGAAATTGCCCCTAGCTACGCCCCTGGCTTAACCCTCTCTTCAAGTGGTCGTACAGTGAGTTGACAGATAGGCCCAAAATATAAAGGCAATCGTCTTTTAAATGCATTTTAATGCATTCATTTTTAATGTCGTTTTAAAGGCCCCTTTGCTCTATCAGCATGAAATATTTTATCGTGAAGTATCGTTGCAAGCTTCTTACTACAGTTTCTTCATTGTATATGATCGTAATTGGCCGGCTTTGAAAAATTATAGCGTCCTCGAGAATCTCATAAAAACGATTTGAAGAACATCTAGGTCATTTTAGTTGGCAACTTAAATGACCTACTTTCGATTTCACAAGTTTCAAAACATGGTAAAAATACAAGGTACAAGAGGTGACAATACAAGGTGCAGGAGATAAAAATACAATGTACAGTTGTTTAATAGTTGATAAAAATACAATGTAAGGCAAGGATCTCATTATTTGCCTCGCTGTTGTGTGAGGTATTTGCCCAACGGAGAACCAGAAACAAAAACCGCATTTTTACGCATACATACCTTATTCCTTCTTTTTTTGCCAGTTATATGACACAAAAAGCACGGCAACTGACATTTTATCATCAGTTCTGAAAGTGTACCAATTTTATTAGGATTTGAGTTTCGACGATTTTTACCACTGATAGGTCTATGGAGACTTTAAAGTACATAATTAGGAAAGTATACATACTTCATCAAAATGATCGCTCTATGTGCATAAGAAGTAGAAACATTTCGAATGCCTTTGGTGTCACAGTTATCAATTTTTGTTTGATCGAGTAGCCCCAAACGAAACAAATCAGTGATTCAGCACTTTTTTTTCATTTTTCTCAGAAATCGCTAATTCAAAGTAGCAGCACAGAAAAGGTATAGAAAGAAATGGTACATTACAGTTACTCAAAGCTTCATGCTAGAGGATACCCATTTTACAGCTGTGTTAAAACGTCGTTTAATCTTCCTGCTAAGCCATACTGTGTATAGCGGACGTACTCTTGTTTCCAAAATATACTCACAGGTAATAAAAAGTATACATTCTTTTTATTTCAAATATTGGGTCTCTGGTAAATGGCTGCGTGGAAATATAAGTAACTTCATTTTGACAAACAACTAGCTCTGCAAAACACAAATACAAATATTCATTAATAATGGAATTGAAGTCCTTAAGTCAAGTTCAGCAGTTTGAATAAAAACTCGCTTTGCACATGGCAAATGGCATTTTGCACTTCACGAGTATCTAGTGCTAATGTCTGTGAGTAAAACCACATCGTCATTTAATCTGAAACTCCAACCATAGTTAGAAATACTACATGTCTCAAATTATCTCCCTTTGAATTGAAACTATTAAATTTGAATTTATATATTATGCTTAGCATAATACTTAATTATTAAGTAAGGAATGCGGCTCTCCTTAAGCTTTATATAAGTACTCTTCTTCGGTCTAGTTAAACAAAGAAACATATTTTCATTGGTTGAGAATGTCACATGGTGCATAACTATGCGCATGCTATTTGCGCGATTTTGTAACGCGCGGGATTTTGCCCGCTGCATTTCATTCTTCGGCAAGACTCAGCCGAGTCAACATCGACATTGTCAGTCGAATTTTTTGTTAGTTGGTGATCGTTCTTCTAACAAAGCTATGGATTTGTTCAGTTGTCAACAGATTTGACTATCTAAACTCTGAACAGTTTTATCGTAAGTCAATATTTTGAACTTTGTCACAGTGAAATGTTGTGTTTTTCTCAAAGTTCCTGTTTTCTTCAACACTGAACAATTTTCCTGTGGGTTAATGCATATGCCTGTTACGGCAGTTATATTTCCGAACTAGTTTGATTTGTGTTCACGAACTGTGTCATCCACGAGCCAGGTTGTTCACGAATTTTATAGCAACAACAGTGAACTATGGCGACCGCTGGGGCCACCAGAAAAAGTGACCGTTTGAAGGACAAGGACGAGAAAGAGGAGTATACTCTGCCTCCGCCATTACAGCTGACCGAAAACAAGAAAGTTGGTGCTTCAAGTACTCCAAGGAAAATTTCACCTGATGAAGAGCAGCTTGACAAACAGTTGGAGGAGCTAGAAAAATCCATCTCAGAAACAGAATCACAACTTCAAGAAATTGATCAACAGAAAAAGCTGAAGGAAAAGAAAGAAAAGTTGGAAAGGTTACAGAAACAACTGAGAAGAAATGAGAGAAAGATAAAGAAAGAAAAAGAAGAAGGTGAGATATCTAAAACTTTAACTGAGAAATCTTCTAGGACATCTGTAAAACATTCTGATACCGTCAAATCAGACATAAATATTAAAGATCTAAAAAGTAGTGAGAAATTGAGAAAAAAGGCTCAGAAAAAGTTGCTAAATTTGGGGCTGTATTCTGAGTCCGACGTGGAATCAGCCGATTCTTCTTCGGACTCTTCTTCTGACTCTTCAGATAGCTCTAGTAGCGATGCTTCTGTTAAAAGACGTTCTTCCAAAAAGAAACACAATAAATCTAGTGTTGATTCATCCAGTTCTGATTCTGATTCCGAACTTTCTGATTCTCGTAGCAAACATAAAAAGTCCAAAAAAAAGAAGAAAAAATCAAAAAAATCTGGTATGGCTAAAAGAGCGTCTGACAAGGTTAAGAATCCCCAAATTTGGCCGCATTCTAAGCTTCAGTATGAGTTTGTTTCTGAAAATGTCACCTTCAAAAAGTTAGATTTAAATATGTTTATAGCTGGTGAATTAGAAATTTTGACTTCTAAAATTTCTAAAGTAGAATACAAAGGCAGAATTCGTCTGTTGAAAAAGATTGTCTATTATTCAAAATTATATGACTGGAAATATCTGCTTAAGTTCTATGCGGCTTGGTTAAGACGTATTGAAACGGGTCTCAATTCATGGGCAGACGATGTGTCACAAATTGAAACTGCGATGTTATCGGGACATTCAGCAGTCAAAAAATCTGAAAAAGGTTACATACCAAAATCCGATCAAGTCTGGTGGTGTTCCGATTTCAATCGCGACAAATGTACTTATACTTCTTCGACGCATCAAAAATCTGTCAAAGGTCATTTGCGTCATGTAAAGCACATTTGTGGCACTTGCTGGCGCAGAGACAATAAACAATTACAACATCCGGAGACGTCCGCTGCCTGCCCATACAAAATCTGACTTTATACGCCAAAAACAATATCTGAGGATTTTCTCAGTTCTTTATCACAATACGATTTAAATTCTTCTTCCATTTCTTCACCTGCTATAAGCACTGTAGATTCAGGTCAATCAGTAATTATCCATTCAGAAATATGTCCTTCACGTTTATCAATTCAAAACACAGCCGTGAGCAGCACAAATGTTACGGTATACAAGCCCATTGCACGATTAAATCAAGTGCCGTTATCTACGGTGGATTCCAATCGTCATAGTCAAATAAATTATATCAAAATGCATGACTTAATTTATAGTTCTGGTAAATACAATTTCGAAGCTTGTAAATTTCCACTAAACACCAAACTTAATATTGATTATTTTCGTTTCATGCTTTTAGATTACCAGGACAGTGTTTTATGCCAATTTTTGGAGTATGGATTCCCAATTGGCTATTTCGGAAAAAATCAACAGCAATCTTATACGAACAAAGTTTTCAATGATGGATTTGGAGTCTTGGTCAGATCCTGACGACATTTTTTCGTGTGACGCTTGTCTCATAGGATGTGGAGCTTGGTTTGACGGTAGATATTTTCACTGCGAGTTTCCCTCGTTTATCATATCTCAGAATCTGCATATTAATGCATTAGAATTGTTGACAATTGTAGTTGCAGTAAAATTATGGGGACCTTTACTTAAAGGTAAAAAGGTGGTTGTCAATTGTGACAACTCTACTTCTTGCAGAGTTCTGAATACAGGTTTCTCTCGTAATTCCTTCCTTCAATCCTGTCTCAGAGAGATTTGCTATTTTGCTGCCATAAATGAATTTCAAATCAAAGGTAATTTGTTAATGTCTATTGAAAACAGAATAGCTGATTATCTTTCTAGGTGGTCTCTCAAGCCCAGTTACAGTGAAAGTTTTCGCCAGTATGTAAATAACATGAGTATTACTGAATATTTCGTTGACGCATCCTATTTCA
This sequence comes from Ctena decussata, assembly GCA_963989385.1. NCBI lineage: Eukaryota > Metazoa > Mollusca > Bivalvia > Lucinida > Lucinidae > Ctena > Ctena decussata. The sequence continues at coordinate 66,193,203 of OZ022513.1, forward strand.
GGTTTAGTCACAGTTGGTGAATTAGAGCTATGTCAAGGGAGCAAATTCGTGGTGATTTTATTTTATTTTTATTGGTGAGTTTTCTCCCTTGGACGTGAACTTGAGTGTATTTTAATGCCTTTTATGTTTTGTGTATTTCAGAGGGTAGGCTTCTGGCATTACGTATGGAGACGAAACAGTCCATGAAATTTGCGTATGCTGAGAGCACTTTTAAGAATCTACATATACAATGGGAAACATTTCTCATGTTTTGTTATTATTATAAATTAGAACCATTGCCGGTTAGTGTAGATACATTATGTCTTTACGGTCAGTTTCTGAATCGTTCTTTTCGATCTGTTCAAAGTATTCAAAATTATCTGTCTGGTGTTAAAACATTACACACATTGTTGGATTTGGAATATCCTACTTCTGACCTTTTCCAATTAAAATTACTATTAAAAGGTATTTCTCGAATCAAACAACATATACCTAAGAAGGCTGCGCCTATTACTCCTCAGATTTTGAAAGAAATTTATACCTTTTTAAATTTTGACAGCTCTTTTGACATCGTTTTATGGGCTGTTTTTCTTTTGATGTTCTTTCTGATGGCGAGAAAATCCAACATGATTCCTACTTCTGTCAAAAAGTTTGACAGTAAAAAGCAACTTATCAGAGGCGATTTGAAAGTAGAAAATGACGTTTTGATTGTTAATTTTAAATGGTCAAAAACTCGCCAGTTTGGTCATTCCAGATATATACCGATTACCGCTGTATCAGATTCTTGCTTATGTCCCGTAAAAGCTTATGAAAAAGTCTTAAGTACCGTCAAATGTAGTAGCAATGATTCTGCATTTTGTTACTACAATAGTCATTCACGCGCAGTCCCGATCTTGTATTCTCAATTTCAGAAAAGATTACGGGAACTTATCTGCTTGACAGGAAGGGACGGCAATTTATTTTCCTCCCATTCTTTTAGAAGAGGTGGGTGTAGCTGGGCATTTCGTTCTAACGTAGAATCCGAGTTGATTCAGTATCATGGAGACTGGCTAAGTTCTATTTATACAGAATATCTTACATATGATTATGATCAAAAGTTGTCGGTCTCTCGCAGAATGGTAGAGAGAATCTTAAATGAAGTATAATTTATTTTTCTAGCTAGAAGACCTCTTTCAGTGACCATCCTTTCTGACAGTATGGCCAAGTATATCAGTGGTGTAAAATACACTACTGTTCAAGCCTTCCCTGGAGCCACGTTGTCAAGGCTCCAAAGCAAAATATTGTCGCAAAAGGCGAGTATTGATTTTAAATACACAATACTACTTATCGGCACGAATGATATTTCGTCTTCTCTTTCTGTTGGACAAATCATTAGTCTGTTTGAAAATTTAGTTACAGTTATAAGATCCAGATCTAGCACAAAACTGATTATTTCCGCCATTATTCCTAGACCTTGTGATCTGCAAATCGATCCAACGGAAAGTAAAGTTAAATCTGTCAATAAAGAACTGCAAAAATTATGTAAAAGAAGGCATATACAATTTTTGCATACTTTTAGAATTTTCTTACATAATAATAAACCCATCAGATCATATTTTGCTGTGAATGACGGTGGTTTACACCTCAACACAGAAGGGACGCGCAGGTTACGTCTTTTCTTTATAAATGCTGTTTCACATTTGAAATAATCTTATTTATCGAAATTATCCTACATATTGGGACACTATTGCCATCTTTGGGGCACTTTTGCCATCGTTGTCAGACTACGTTTTCAACTGAACTGATAAATCGGCTGCTATGCAGATCCTGATCAGAGGACTTCGTAGGAACAGTCTGATCTGGGTCTGTTTAGTTCGCACTGGCACTTTGTCCCAATGCCTTGTGTTGTTTCGGTATTTGTACTTCCGATGTTCCTTCTTTCTGTTTCAGGCTGACGCCATTTTTGTGTCGTACAGACGAGGTCATTCTGTAGTCACCGGTGATTTCGCCAGCTCCTGATCGTCGGCTCGGCTGGGATTTCTTTCTCTCGCGGAGAAGCATTTCGTTATTCTCCGGAGTCATTTTAGTCAGTCTGGAACAGTAAGGAGATTCATCAAGGAGAGATGTTCCTAACATAGGAAAATCTACATGTTCCTTTATTTACTACGACACCTGTGAAAAGTAAATCTCAATTTCTCGTTCTGTAGGTACTTTTTATGTATATATCAATATAACTGAGCCTTTTTATTGTGTGTGAACTATTTAGTGAATTTAAGTTCACAAGTGTAAGGAACAAATACAAGATTGTGTTGTGAACTTTACTAACTGCCGTCTGTAATGACAAGACTTGTATATATATTTTTATCTCACCTTCTGGACACAATACTCTCAGTTTGGAATTCGCTTTATTGGTTTACGGACTTCAGTTACCCGGGTTCAAAGTCGTTGTTTCTGAACTTGAATGTTTTATTTCAAGGTTGCTTTATCTTGAGAAATAGTGGCTGAACGCAGTTTTATTTTTCAAGATTTTAATCATCGGGAACAGCTGCTTTGAAACCTTGTTACTTTATTTTCATGTTATTCACCAAGAATTTTCTTAAAAAACAAAACAAAAAAACTTAAGTGCCATATCTACTCGGACTTAAGTTACACTTCATATTAATTTGCTTCAGAGCCGTATTTCTAGACATAAATATGGATTTATATATTTCCCGGTCTTTCATTTTGTAAAATTTCTTACTTAATATTCGTCTCTTTGTTTGGCGGTACCTTCGGTTTGGTGGCCTATTTTATGGCTTGTAATTTTATTTATATCAAGTTTCTACTTGTATATTTACTGGTTTGATTTACTGATCTATTAGTAAAATGTGCATATAGAAAATCCGCCAATAATAAATTGTAATTTTAATTTCTTGCTGTCTCTTTTCATCGAAGCAAATGACGCACTGATATAATTTATATATTATGCTTAGCATAATACTTAATTATTAAGTAAGGAATGCGGCTCTCCTTAAGCTTTATATAAGTACTCTTCTTCGGTCTAGTTAAACAAAGAAACATATTTTCATTGGTTGAGAATGTCACATGGTGCATAACTATGCGCATGCTATTTGCGCGATTTTGTAACGCGCGGGATTTTGCCCGCTGCATTTCATTCTTCGGCAAGACTCAGCCGAGTCAACATCGACATTGTCAGTCGAATTTTTTGTTACCCACCCACCCTCCCGATATATGGGTAATAATCCTGACAATTTAATATTCATACATCGGGAGTATGTGACCACTTTCAATGATCATTAATCTTTGTTTCTCGCTGAATTCTTATTCAGTTAAAATGGTGGCCTATTTTATGGCTTGTAATTTTATTTATATCAAGTTTCTACTTGTATATTTACTGGTTTGATTTACTGATCTATTAGTAAAATGTGCATATAGAAAATCCGCCAATAATAAATTGTAATTTTAATTTCTTGCTGTCTCTTTTCATCGAAGCAAATGACGCACTGATATAATTAAAATTATTGGGAATTAAATGTTTTTCTATCTTACCCTGGTGTTAAATGTTTCACTGGGAATTTTCGGAAAATTGTTGTTTGGTTTCTTGCCTTTGTGCGCATATGAATGGAGCCTAACAGACTTGTTTATATGAAAGAAAATTGCAAATGAACTCCCCATATGAATTCAAAGCAAATTCAGTGCATGTTACCAAAAGACGCCAAAACATCATTTCTTGGTACGAAAATTTGATACTTTACCCTTTTTTTTTCATTTGAAAGTGCCACATGTCCTTACAAATGTTTCATCTGGTTTTCGATGTAATGCATAAAAATGCATAACATTAATCTCTATTGTCCAGATTATTTATTTAAAGGGGAGCTACTTAAGCAACAAGGTTGATTCAGTCCCCTTGTTCGTTAAAAGATATGTTATGTCCCTATCCTTTGACCGATCATACTGAAAATTGTCGCAAATTATGCACAAATGATGGTATTTTTACAACAGTGCCTACGTATTATGCAGATATATATAGATATTAATAGAAAAGTCAAGACTGCTGTACCTCTAAGTATATATATACTGAACGTCAACAGAAACGCATACAATGTATACGCCCAATTTATTTGAAGGTATAGGTATATACTCTTATTTAGACATTTTGAGTTTCTTTGTTTATGATATTCCGACAGAATGAGCACCTTAACGCATCGATATTCAATAAACTTTAGAGACCAGAACGCTTGTTTTTGTGATGGGGTTAAACTTAAAGTCACCATACTTTCAGAAGCTGAATTTTAATTTCTTTATAATGCTCAGCTGATTATTTTCTCCAGACATAATGTCGGCGGCAAGGGTAAGAAACAGCGAAAAAATCAAAGCAGTCGAGTCTTGTGTTTTAGAGAAACAATCAGGTGAAAGTTGGCAGTAGAAACAGAAACACTGGCTTACCATTGGATTTCCATAGACCTTTTTACACCCTGTATTTCTTGAAAAGAACAGAAACTGTTTATACGAAGAGGTTAAATGAATTAACAAGAGTAAACTGAAGAGGTTTGCAAAGAATTTTTTTGCAGCACTGCAGAACTTTTGATGTTATTGGATTTCCCATTTTGCTATCTGTTTAATTGCAAGGGAGATAATTTGACAAGTGTTCAACTTCAAACTACTGTCATACCCCTAAAAAGAATACCATGGTAATAAAACCTATGTTTTTTTCATAACCACACATCAGAGTCGTGTTTTGGAAACAATTTGTTATGCCGCCAAAGGAAAGACAACTCTTACAACAACTTTGAATGTTTCATGATAAATTGAGATAACTCTTTAATCCAAGTTTAATGTTGCAAGAAAATAAGTTTATATTGTTGGCAGACGTCAGTAGTGTTTTCTGCTATATAAGATTTAAAACCATAAATCAGTTGACATAAGAAAACTGAACCTAAGCTTGTATGCGTTTCTTTTGGCGTTCAGTGTACTTTGATAGTATTTTATCAAAGCGTCGTAGAGTTTCGGTACCATGCTACGTACTTTTCAAATGCCCCTCATAACTAAGTAATATGTATATCACACTGAATTAAATGTTACTAACAGGGAATTAAACAAGATACACGAGAAACTATTCCACAAAATGTCAGATGATATTGTATCATACTTTATTGTTATACGCTCGGAAATAAGCACAGAATCAAAACGGGTAGGCTAGAAAAATAAGGATGATGGACTAGAATATCTTACTTGTGCTCTTTTGTGTTTCAAATCAAACAATTTGCTTCAGACAGCCAGTCACTGTAAACGAACTTGATTTATATTCTGGTACAAAACAAATATGCGGCTTTGAACCTTGAAATGAAAATACCAGGTTCAATTAGACATTGCAGGAAGAACAAGGAAATGGAAACTCCTTCGCTCTGATTACTAATTAGAATTTGAAAAAAAATCAAATGACTTTTGTGTAAACCTTTGCGATTCGACTTGACAAGCAATTAGATCGAACGTGTTGACATCAGAAGGGGGTGTGAGCCTGTGTGCATAAAACTACTCCAATTGCGAGCCACTACCGCATTTCGGAGGAAAAAATCTTTAAAAGCACTGGATTTGATTTTCTAGGTGTAAGCTATCTAAATCTTTTTTTTCGTTTCTGAAAAATAAATCGAAAAACCCAAGTCACCTGATTGTCTATTTTATTCCCACACATATGTATGTGCATTGCATATAGCCGATGAGTTGGAACATCTGAGTTGGAAACATGTTTGGACTATAAGAAAAATACCATAAATAAATTCTGAAAAAGGATAGATGAATCCTGTTGGAAGCAAGGAATATGTCTAACAAATGAATTTGGTCAATAAATAGCTTTAAAATTTCTGGTTTGGCTGAGCCTGCTAGCAACAGTAAATGAATGGGCATAACTGACAATGCCTTTTAACACCGGCTTGATTCGAAATCTATTTTCATAACGGATTTCAGTGAACTCCGTGATAGAAACTGGCCAAATGAATAATAATGAAGTCTGGACACGCAGCAGTCACCTTTCGGAATGCAGGCGGACCAGTTTGGCTCTGGGCGAACTTCGTTTGCTGCAACCTCACCCTGCATGTGTATAGGCTGGATTGAGCTAAAGCAGTTCAAATGTGTTCAAAGACAGTTTTTTTTTCATATTGCGGTGTATAAAAAATATTTCGTATTTCAACTTACAGTTGTATTGAGCAGTAATTATGAGACCTGGGCACGCAAAATTGTTTTTCACATTTTAGTGGAAACACTATTTTTTCTGTCAGCGAACCCCACATGCCCCAAATTCCCCAGACATCTAGATGATAAGTAAAAAATGAAAACTTTAACTTTAAGCCCAAGCCAGGCGAAAATATCATTTAAGGAATTTTCTTTATGCGTTATAAGATTAGAGGATACACTGTTGCAAATGCTGATAAACAAACAAAAAAATCAAGCACTATGGCCATGAAAACTACGACGGAGATTGACACAGCTCCCTTGGGAGAGAAAATAATGCAGTCTGTTGAAAACAAAAATAAATTTTAAGTTCTGAGTGTTGAAAAAGGAATACGTTAATATTTGTTGTACTGGTCTGATCGGACCCAAATTTTTATATCATCGGATAAGCTCTTATGTCATTTTGTACAATGGGACCAGGCCAGGCCGGGCTAGAACTTAGTACATGCCCCTAACTTTTCATTTACCGGCACAAGGTGAAGAAAAGATATAACAAAGAACTAAACAAAATTTACCCATATCTGAGTGCATGTACGAGGGGCATTTCAGAAATAGTGTAAATGAGTCTGCAATTTCTGGAAATGTTGACCGATTTTTTAAATTTATATCTTAACTTTTAGGTTTACATATCACCCAAAGACCTTCACTTAGAAAATTTCAGTCACTGGCATTTTTTTCAAAATATGCCTTGACAATTGTTGTTAGGGTAGGGACACTGAGTAGAAATGGGCGAATTATTTATGTGAAGACAAATTCATATTTTCCTATCTCTGGATACAAACCGCTCTGAATTGACACCTATAATATCTGTTACACTGATTTTTTTCCAGTATAAAAGTCATTATATCAGCTTCAATAAGACATACGGTTTTATTTGCAAGATATGCAAATCATGGAGCAATGTGCATTTCTTGTGACGTCACTTCCTGTGCTTAATTGAAATGTAAAGTAAGCTTTTTAAACTTCGGTTTTGAGGTCATTTAAAGTGAAAGTGAATGTTTGATGGCAGCTATGAAACAAAAAATGATTAAAATTTAATTCGGCATGCTTGATTTCTGTAATAAATAATCTTTTACGACACCTTATGCTCTTTTGTCAGTAGCCTACCTGAATTTTTACGATAAGTTATCCCATCCACCCACATATTTCAATGTCAATATTTCATATGAAATAACACTCTTTCAAGTCTTTATGTATACATTTTGTTGCCATAATGTCCCTCTAACTTTGGACATTAGTCAACGTTAAATATATTTAGCTGGTGTCTTTTTATAAGAAGATAATTTCATTTTATTGCTTTATATTTTACATGAATTGCTGCTACTTTGCAACTTCCGGCGTGGAGTTTGCACTTGTATCATCCAGTTTCGTGAGTCATATCATGTCAGTCGTAAGAAAAAATAGTGACCTAATCATTTCAGTAATAAATTGCCTGTCGTTTGTTGAATTTTGATGAGAATAAGTCAAAAAACACAATTTATTGATATAATGCATTTATAATAACTTTGCATTAATATCCGCATGTCAGAGGAAAACGCTCGTTTATTATGTTACTTGTGTAGAATCCTGAATTGATTTCTACATTACTTTCTTTTCTTACATTTGAAAGACAGTATTACGTGTTTCTTCATTAAATTTATCATTTTCTCATTTAGCAAATGACGAAAGAACGCAAGGGACTGCCAATGAAAATGTACAGTTTCCAGTATCCACACCCTATATAGAACCACTGCTAAATATCAACCGATAGGATACACTGAGCTCATTTACATTATTTCTGAAATGCCCCTCGTATTAGAGCTAAGGCCTGTAACAAACAGTTTGAAGCTATTACTTTCTTCTAAGTAAATACTTACTTTTGTACGTATGGTGGAGACTCTGGATAGTCTAATAGATTCAATATCTGCTGTTTGCACAAGCTCTAGGCACCTCTTTTCCTAATAGAGTTTAAATATATTTTCTAAATTTAGTACCCAAAGACCCGCATTTCTTAGTTTAATTTTTTTTTCAGTGTCTCATAAATGGTCATCATTTTGCGTGTACCAGCTTTAACATTTTATATCCATCTTCTTTCTAACTCGAGGGTGGGTCATGCTGTATATTAATGCAATGCTTTTTTAACTTCATTCTGCTTTTTAGGTGTGTTCATTGCTCCTACGGGTCAAATGCCTATTGGAATAGATACTATTTACTTTGTTCGTCATGCTGTAAAATCATTTGATCTAAAAAGAGTATCAAGCTTATAATTAATGAAAACAGCCATGATGATGTTTATCATATTATTTTGTGCTACATAGCAACCGCTTAATCAGTACTCATTTGTACAGAGAACGAGTAATATTTAAGATTTTAATGTCATTCAGCAAACATGAGAAGTTATCTGCAGTCGCTTTGTCGGACGAATTTCTCAGCTAACGATCGCTTATGCCAATATATGTCTAACTGTGCTGCTTAATTGTCTGGTATATGTTTGTACTCCTTCGAGAATGACCTTATTCAAAAGTAAAATTAAAAGAATATCCCGCAGACAGAAGTCTTTTTCAGACAGCTGTCTCCGGGTCGTAAATCTTGCACAGACTATAAATTTTTCTCGTTTAAAGATTCGCACTTTCGGAGTTTCTTAGCCCTATAGATACAAGTGAATCTGAACTGAAGGCCTATGTCCAAATTAAAATTTTCAGCTTTATAACTGAGCCGCGACACGACAAAACCAATAAAGTGGCATGTGCGTCTAGCAAAGACTCAAATCAGCCTTGGTATCTGTTCAATTTGATCAAAGTGTTCGCTGTCGGTTTAGAGGTAGCTTAGACTCTTGGCTACTCTTAAAGCGCACTGCAAGGATTCTTGTCAGACTGGGCGGATTCCCATGCTGATCTGAGTCTTCGCTGGGCGCACATGCCACTTTGTATGTTTTCTCGTGTCGTTGCTCAATTATATAATATAATAATAATAATATGAATATGACAGTGCTAGACGCTCCAGCCGAAAAGAATTTTCGTGAAGTACCGAAAAATTCATTTGGATGTTTTTTATGTCCTGCCACACGTTAATGGCGGACTATCATGTTTTGCCGTGTCTGTGTGTCTGTCCGCCCGTCCATTCTTCCGTCTGTAATCACTGTTTTCGCTCCATAACGAGTATTTTTGACGAATTTTCTTCATAGTTGCAATGTATATTGCTGTTCGGAATATTGCGCTTGGGATTATGAATTGGCAAATTTTGATATCTTCTGGCAGAGTTATTGCCCTTGTTAATGTCCTAAAAGTATTTTTGATTAGCAATTGCGTTACACTTCAAAACATCTCGATTAAATTTCGTAGAAATGATAGAGGTTACACAAGATTTTTGTTACAAGCAGCTTTTTGTCAACCAGAGTTTCCGTCGTAAAATTATTTGTCCATCACTCGTTCATCTGTCTGTGAGCACTTCGTTTTCGTTTCATAACGAGATTTTTGATGGCTTTTCTTCAGACTTGTCATGTATATTGGTGTTGGGTTAATCGCGCTTGGCATTGTGAATAGGCAAATTTCGATATCTTCTGACAGAGTTATTCCAATGTAAATGTCTTTTTAAAAAGTGATGTGGTCAGTAATTCCACTACACTTCAAAAACTCTTGATCAAATTTCGTAAAAATGATAGAGGTTATGCAAGCTTTCTGTTACAGGCAGTTTTTGTCCACCAGAGTTGTCTGTCCCTGCCTAGGGTGTGTATACATATATATAATGATAAAAAAACATCTATATCAACTAAGAGTTTTGAGCGATTTTCTAAAAATTTGCAACAACTGATCAAAACGATTAAAGCTTTTTGTCATGATCAAAATTTTATTCCCGATGATATCTGTCCATGGCACAGGGACATATACATGTATACAATCATGAATGAAATATATATAAACTCAAAAGTGATGGAACAACCAGAATTTTACCCAACGAGGCTATATGCTCCGGCCGCGGGATAAATGTATAAGATCGTGAAATAATGTATTTGAAATCAGAATTGCAAAGGATTTTCCGGGATTTCCTGAAAATTGCGACAAATGATATAAGTTTCCTGTCATGATCAGAACTTTGTCTCTAAGGATTATCTGCCCCTGGCAAGAAACTATACATGTATCAAGTCATGAGAAAAAGTTTATATAAAGTCAGAGCTAAAAGGGAATTTTTATGAAAAATACAAAAAATGGCCAAATCAACAAAATCTGCCTGTGATGGTTCAAAATTTTTCCCAAGGAAGCTATCTGCCCTTGCCGCGGAGCATATATAAAATCTTTTAAAAATCTTTAAAAATCTATAAAAGGCAAAAGAATGGAAATTGATATGCAGTAGCGAGGTATTGCGCAGTCGTTTACGATTGTTCTTTTTTTTTTCTTTTTTTTTTTTAATTTAAACTTAAAAGAGATGTCGTTCTTGTAACATTTTCGTTAAACTGAGTCGTTGCTGCTTATAGATTACTCATAATCCATACAGTATTTAGGTAAGTATTTGTCACTGTTCGGACCGCTAAAAGAGCAGATGACAACATTTATAGGAGAGGATAGGCACCGTTTTAGAGTTGTTAGAGACGTTCGGTTATTGTGCAGAAAGTCGACGGAAGGCCGTGAGCTCAAACTCGGGCTGGGCTATATCCGGTAACCTGTTTCGAATCAGCGAAGGATATAGCAGCAAAAAGAAAGGGGTTGGGCTCCGCCTTTCATGTGCTGTGCCCAAGACACAGTGGGTCTCTAACCCCGACTGCCCCAACGGCCACTAGGCTATGGGAATCCCTTACCTTTACCAACTAGATTTACGCTGCTTGCAAATGTAGCTGTTTTCCATTTTGGGCTCATTAAATATTAAAGATGGGGTTAAAATACCATTTTATTCGTATAATAATCGTATAATGCGTAACAAGTACAAACGATAAAATTATCAAACAAAAGGGGTTCAGAAGAAGTCTAGGGGCTTATTTGAATTTGTATTTGCATGCTCATCAGAGCCTGCGTTGTATACATATACCATTTGGCATTCTTTCCATGGTGGGATGCAAATAAATCTCTATCTTTAATGTAAATCCTTGTTCGTTAACGAATGCACATCGCTTCCATGGATGAGAAACTGTCCTATTTATAACCAATGCACTAACTAATGCACTGCTACCTACGACAGATTCTGTTGTAACGGTTTTAACAACAAAATAACAGCAAACAGTGTTTCTATAAATATCTGACATAAAATTATTTAACGAAAGTTTGTTTCATAAGTTCATCTAAAATATATAATATTGAAAGAAATATTTGAGACCGAAAGGGAAAGGGAGAGATCTATGGACCGCAAAGTAAGTCGCCAAACTGAGTTTGCATGCATTTCTACTTTATAATTCTAGGCTGATCTTATACAGGTGCGTTGCATTAATTTTATACCTATGCAGATTTTTCATAAGTCTTAGTATACCCCCACTTGCATTTTAGCTTCAGCTGGAATTCTTTGTTGTGAAAAAAATCTCATACTTAACATGGAAATTAATAAAAGGACATTGCTAAGAATTCCAGAAGGGTTGACTGTATATAATATTGCAAAGAAGCGATTTTGCTACCTGTTAGAGTTATCATAACTATATTGACAAGTGCTGAAACGCTGCCACGTATTTTAAGTCATTTTCGCGGTGTACAGGAATATGGTAATGAAAAACCGAGATCGACATTTCAAAAACATATATCAAACATGTTATATTTAATGAAAACCCGGATAAATTTCTTTTCTCCAAGTAAAATGTATCCAAGAGCAAGACGGGGCCTCTTTTTGGAAAATTAGTGTAGCTCCTGCGTTAGAAACAGTAAAGCTAGTTTTAGACAATCAATACATAGCCTACCTCTACTACCCTACATATCTGCGAGCTATTTTGCAGAAAATACTTTTAATGCCATTTCGCTTGTGGTTAGGCACTGACAACTAAAACCATGGCAGAAGCAAGGGGTGAGGTTACTTACTTTTGTTTAAGAAAGTTCAAATTTCGTTTAGTTTGCCTTTTTCATCTCCTGTCCTAACCATTTAACAACACTGAGCACGAGATTTCATTCATCCTCTTTTGTCACTGCGAAAATGTGTGAACAATGCTTGCTAGAAGGCATATTGCTTGATTAAAAAAATAAGAAAAATTAGACTTCACATGTTTCTATGCTAGGTTGCTACATTTCTAAACAGAAACTCATTCTGTGCTTTGCTCAAAAATAAACAGGAAGAAACAAGAATAATTGATAAATTCAAGGAAGAATAAGAGCCAGCACCTCAGTTTCAAAGCCAGTAATGAAATAGATAGGGCTGTTATAAAACGTACGAGACTCTTATGTAGGTACACTGTGTCCATCCCTCTCTTCTCTCCTGTTTTCAAGTTGTCAGTGTCAAAATGCCGTAAAAAATTATTTCAATAGCTCGCAAACAGGATAAAACAGGCGTTCTATTGATTAAATGCCTAAAGCAAAGCCTAAGTGTTTCAACAACAGGACCTATACTAATTGGCTCGAAAGAAGAAAGAAGGTTCCGTCTGGTTCTTTTTAAGGGTAAATACTTTCGTGCAAAAAGGAAATTTTTCGAGGTTTTATTAAATATAACATGTTTGAATTCCTGTTATTGAAATATCGATCTCGGTTTCCCATGACCATATTCCTGTACACCACGAAAAGACCTTAACTACGTGGGAAAGTTTCCACACTTGACAGTATAATTAGGAAAGCTTTGCTGGATTGAAAAATCGCTTCTCCGCAATATTCTATACAGCGAACTTTTCTGGACGACTTAGCAGTGTCCCTTCATTTATTCCCATGGTAAGTGTAAGATTTTTCGAAAACAAAGACTTCCAGCTGAAGCTAGAATGCAAGTAGGGGTATGCTAGGACTTATGATAAAAATGCATGGGTATAAAATAAATGCAACGCACCTGTATACCTACACCCTAACGAAGTCGCTCGTCAAGGATTCGTTAAGTCTTCAATAAATTGTGCTTGTATTTTACCAAAATGTCTAGGGAGCTTCACATTTTAAAAAAATAATAAACTGGCAGTGCACGTTTGGAAATTTAATATCTCGCAAACTGGCGACGTCGTGAGTTTGTACAACTGGGTCCTGATGAGTACAGATAAGGTGAAAATGTGGTTGACGATCAAGACCAAATATTAGGAGCATTTTATAACTTCTAAAGTAAACGGATATACTCTTTGTTAACACAAGTAGGACCAAACCGTTGAAATAAATTGAAGTTTTAAGTTTTTAAACTTTCTGTGAACAAGCCCAGAGATAGTGAAAGGCAAGCATGTCTGCACTTACTTTAGTGAAGGTAAAAGGGTCTTAAAATCATTGATCATTGAGAGAAATAAGGAGATTTATAACACTTAAATGCAGCTTTGGTTTTATACTATGGGCCATACTAACTAGTTTCGGCTATTGATACCTCATCAGTGACCCTAGCAATGGACATGACGATGAAAGTAATAAATTACTGACCGATACTCATTGAAATCTAGTATTCAATTGTCCACGTTAACCCACCCACTAGGCCAATGTTTAAACAATGGTATGTTACAAAACCCACTTAACAATCAAGCGCACAAGAGCATTATTTGAAGCAGCTTAAAACTTTTTAACTCAATACAGTTTTGTTTAGGTTCTAAATTGCCGCCCTTCCTGTGGCATCAGAGTTAACTATTATTTGTTTGCAAAATTAAACATTCTTTGTTTGCAAGAAAACTTGTTTCGGTTTATTAAAAACCTCACGAAACATTAACCCAGAGGACCATTTGTCCTGTAGCTCAACTTCAGCTCTCAAGGGTAAGGTATCTAGAGCGAATTGTACAATATGGCCGAATTTCTACTTTATGCGAGATTTTTATGCCCTTCCTACTTATCAGTAAGTTTGGCGAAGTCCAATAATAAATTAATATATCAATTAATATGAAACATAACAGAAACGAAGACAAAATGTGGCTGAAAGTTTAGAATGAATGCCAAAAACCTTTATAAGTCATCTCAACGAAACTGGATAAAAATAAGTCAAGAATTACGGTTGGGAATCTTAATGATAATTTCTATATATTCGCTGATTTCACAACTCTCTAAGTCACAGAACCTATTTCAGACCAAATTATGAATATCATTCAGGAATCTTGTCTTCTCGTTTGTTCTTTTGGCGAATAGATATAATGTTTAAGAAAATTATCAAAGCGAATGCTTCACGAAATTGTTTGCCAAATATACCCCAGTTTAAGGCCCGGAATATGTAAGGAAAAATTATAAATGAAAACGTTCATTAGAAAGAAGTTGGTTCAGATTACGAAGTTTCGGCTAATGAAACCTTATCGGTGACTTTTTGATGCCCGGCAACGAAAGCATAAAACATGAAATAACATACAGGAAAACATACAATAATTTTCTAAAAATTTAAAATATGCAGTCAAAAACCGCTATATACCAAAAAGGGCATTGGTTCAAATCGATAACAAAGTCAGTCTAGAATATGAGTCTATACATAAAATGAATTCCGATTGTACAGAATTTTCCTGCTGATCTCAAAGAACAAAACTAAAATATACACTACATTATGGTTGATATACGGGAAGAGTTTTGTGGCAACCACACGGCACAACACCAAGGTATCCTTTTCAACATAGCCTCCTATTTCATATTTAGAACTTTCTAGAAGAATAAAGAGTATGAATAATATACAATATAGTTTAAGTACTTGATTTACGCAACTATGTATACACCACAAGGACCACTCTGCACCGAATTTGTGTATTTTACAAGATGGAAAATAAATCAAGATATTATGACCTAGGATGGATGTCTGAATATTCTCTGAATGACCTGACTTAATATCATAAGAAGTAAAAAAGTAATGAAAGCTGGTAATGCGATTATAGAGCATTATCACGATGACAAATTATTATCTGAGTGAATATTTTCATTGATGACCGTACTCAGCAATCCCAGAGATTGTCTAGTCAGCTTAGCTCGTCTCGTCAATTAAAAGTGTAATAATTTGTCTTATTTTCAATTGACATATATTTAACATTGTTGACAATACTGCTTCAGTTGTAGCTTTCCTACCATGTAAGCTTTTTTTTTCAAAAAGCAGTGCCAATATAATAGGTATTTGTACAGTTATCGATGCTTAACCCAGACTAAGCGTTTCCGTCTTGTTCAAGCAAATTTTGGTCCAATATGTATCAATAACTTGTGTCATATAACATTTATCTTGCAGCTTATGTAATGATTTGAGCCGTGACACGACAAAACCAACAAAGTGGCATGTGCTCCAAGCGAAGACTCAGAACAGCTGGGCCCGCCCGGTCAGATAAAACTCTTTCCTGTGCCCTAAAAGGGTAGCCATCGGTCTTAGCTTGCTCCAGGTGAACAGCAAAGACTCTTATCAGACCTGGCGAAAGCCCAGGCTGACCTTAGTCTTCGCTGGGCGCACATGCCACTTTGTTGGTTTTGTCGTGTCGCGGCTCATTTGTCTTGCAGTTCATGTAATGATTTCTGAACAGTTTCGCCACTGAGCCGTATTGATGACAATATGATATAAAAAGTCTTTTTACGTATAGATGTTTCTCCTGAACTCTTTGTGGGTTTCTGTGTAGGAGGCCACTTGGATGACACAAAGCCACTTTGTAAACTAATCGAATTATATGGCTGGACAATTATTATAAATAAGTAATAAGTTTTTTTACAGCCAAAGCGGACATCTGCGGACGGAGTAGGACAATTAGAAAGCAAAGCATTTGTTCAATAAAATGAACACAAGTCAGATTTTATTTATTTTCAAGCTGTACTTGAATTCTTTGAACAATCAAGTACTTAAAGTACACCGTTGACTGTCTCAAAAGTAGTTTTTTTGTATTCAGGAGTTTTATTTGCCATCTTACTTTAGCTGTCGATCAGAAAGAACACAATAAAAAGATTTCCCGGGAGTGCTAGGTACAAAGACCGCAGTTATCCTGTGTCACCCAGATTAAGGGTTGTTAAACGTGTATAAACAGAACGATGGCACACAAGTAAAACATCAGCAGGTCGCCCTGATAACGCCCTATTTTTGTCATCGTATTGTCTACACAAGTATTTTTTTGCATTCAGCAGCCATATTTGTCATCTAACTTCAGATGTATATTGAAAAAGATAATAACATTATCAGGGAGTGTCACAATCAAAGATCACAGTCATCCTCTGACTGCATGGTAAAGGGCAGTAAAACTTATATAAACAGAACGATGATAAACAAGTAGAAGGCCAGCAGAGTGACCAGCTCGCTGGTCCTCTCGTAAAGTGTGATCATAATGCTTCAAGGGCACAACAAATATAGATATAAACATAGTTATCAAACCAGGAAATACGAGAAATAGTTCTGTGGACTGTCACCATAAAACACACAAATGTCGATATCCTCAAATCAGAACGGTTTAAAAACAGGATACATACATCTGAAATAAACAACTTATAAACACTCCTATGACAGCTATTTTAAAGCAAACATCATAGAATAAGCAGACTTTGGTAATGTGAATATAGCTGAAGTTAGAGGGAATTGTAAGATCGTCATCCGTTGGACAATGAAATTGAAAACGTATATACAAGTGCGTGCATGATAACATAAGCTAGGGGCATTTTTATGTCATACATTGTTTAAGTTTTTCATAATCACTCACTATTTAAGATAAAGAAACCTCTGAAATGCCAGCCGTGAAATGAAAGTGATATATACTGAGAAATGATTATCAGGAAAAGTTAAATGTCAATATTCCTCCTATAGTTCTGGCTATAGCCGTAGAAACAAAAACACGAAAAAACAAGCATAGACCAAGTTACTCAAGAAAAGTTACAATAATAAAGTACGATGTTCAAGACACAAAGACACAAACAGGAAAAGAAACTGGTAAAACAAACGACAAAATTTGAATCAAAACATTTACGAGAACAGAAATATCTGTTCTAACAAAGAGGAACTGCAACCAACAGAAGCAAAGCCTTGAAAACGACAATAGCAAAAGTACTAAGAAATTAGGGAATTCGAACAGCAGGTAAATTCGGACAATGACTTTGTTTCCTTTATATGTCAGTTGTTTGGAATTAAAACAAAAATAAGTGGGCAAAGAGTGAAAATCCTGATGAGACGGCTCATCTTCACTGTTTGCAATGGTATGTCCGAATTTACCCCCTGTCCGAAGTTATCCGACTCGACTCTAAATCCATTTTATGAGAGAAAAATTTGTTCTTAAATTTTAATACAAGGCCGAAAAAGAAGGTAGTGATCAGACACCAACAAAATCGATATCCACGACCTGTCTAAAACACCAAATTGAACAGAAACACAATAAAGACGGCACACAAAGAAAAACAGGATAAGCAACTAGAATTGTTTTTCTACGAAAAAACAGAATGTCTCCCCCCTTTTTAATGTCAAAAGGATCAGTCATTAAGACGCCAAGGGAAAAACAATATGTTTCCCTACCCTGAAGCAGGGATTCATAATAAGTAAAAAGAATAAATGCAAGAGTTATAGTTGTTATGCTCTGCATGTCATGTAATGTTGACTGATATTCATATTTAGTTTTTGTCAAAAAATATAAATACAAGAGTTACAGTGCTCTGCACGTTGTCTATTTATATGTTGACTGATATTTGTATGAAGTTTCATGAATATAGCTTAAACGGTTTTCAAGTTATAGAGCTTAAACGATTGAGACACGATTTTGTGAATGACAAAGTTCCAAGGGAAATAACTCAAATAATATAAATGCTGTGCTCTGCAGGTTGTCTAGTGTTGACTGACATGTGTATGAAGTTTCGTGAATATAGCTTGTCCGGTTTTCAAGTAATAAAGCGATTGAGACACGATTTTGTGACTGACAAAGGTCCAAGGGAAATAACTCAAAAAGTATAAATGCAAGAGTTATGGTTCTTGCACTATGCAATTCTTCTAATGTTGATTGATATTTGTATGAAGTTTCGTGAATATAGCTTGAATGGTTTTCAAGTTATAGAGCAGACACGACTGAGACAAGATTTTATGAATGACAAAGTTCTAAGGGAAATAACTCAAATAGTATAAATGCTAAAGTTATGGTTCTTGCATTCTGCATGTCGTCTGATGTTGATAGATATTTGTATGAACTTTCATGAATACAGCTTGAATGGTTTTAAAGTTATAGACGGACTCGACTGAGAAGCAATTTTGTGATGGACAAAGTTCCAAGGGAAATAACTCAAAAAGTATAAACGCCAGAGTGCATTCTGCACGTCGTCTGATGTTGATTGATATTTGTATGAACTTTCATGAAAAAACTTGAATGGTTTTAAAGTTATAGACAGACTCGACTGAGACACAATTTTGTGATGGACAAAGAGTTCCAAGGGAAATAACTCAAAAAGTATAAATGCCAGAGTTACCATTTGTGCACTCTGCACATCGCCTCATGTTGATTGATATTTATATGAAGTTTCGCGAATATAGCTTGAGCGGTTTTCAAGTTATAGAACGGACACGATTGAAACACAATTTTGTGATGGACTAAGTTCCAAGGGAAATAACTCAAAAAGTATAAATGTCAGAGTTACCATTCTTGCACTCTGCACGTCGTCTCATGTTGATTGATATTTATATGAAGTTTCGCGAATATAGCTTGAGCGGTTTTCAAGTTATAGAACGGACACGATTGAAACACAATTTTGTGATGGACTAAGTTCCAAGGGAAATAACTCAAAAAGTATAAATGTCAGAGTTACCATTCTTGCACTCTGCACGTCGTCTCATGTTGATTGATATTTATATGAAGTTTCGCGAATATAGCTTGAGCGGTTTTCAAGTTATAGAACGGACACGATTTGTGACAGACGGACGGACGGACAGACGGACAGACGGACAGACAGACAGACGCCCGAGAAAAACAATATGTCTCCCGACCCTGAAGGGGGGAGACATAAAAAGGCAAGAGCTCAGCTTTTTCTCGGTAGATAAAGTGCAGTAATTTTTAGCATGTTTAATTACTAAAAAAGCTCAGGAACACTCACAATGTCTTTCCAAGGCGATTCTAAAAGATCCAGTATGATTTTTTTGTGAGAGAAATTAAAACAGCTTCCACATAGAGCGTCAAGCAACATCCTGAATTACACCCCAAAATACAATGAATACAATGAAAGACAAAAAAAAAACATTGAAAAGCTCTCCAATGACTGTCACGATGATCGGGCGCAGTCCCCCTTTGTCAGAAGAAGATAAGTGAAGCTTCCAAACCTCGACACTAACGTAGACGGCCAGCAAAGCCTTCTTTCCCTCCTTAGAATCACAATGCGTGACAGAATAAAACAAATAGAGAAATAAATGTAGTTACATAACCATCAAACATAAGAAAAGGCTCCACAAAAACATACAAGGGTCGAAGGTATAGATAACAAACAGACGTAGGCGGGGGTGGGAGGGGGTGCAGACGTTTTATTGTCCACAAAAGACTAATAGAAAGCCGACATACAATAACAGTTATCATATACTATGACAGGCGCACCGCCTTTGAATGGTCGGAGGTGGGGCTTAACTCTTTCGGCGCCAAAGTCGCAAAAAATGCGACTTTGCAAACAGCGTATATCCAGATCAGCCGGCTCTTAAAGAGCCGTCTGATCAGGATCTACACAGTTTGCCATTCAAATATGAACTTAAAAAGCCTGATTTTATGAAAAATGTCTTTAGATTGTTAAAATTTCCAATTACAAATCTGTCGTCTGATGATTTGAGCAGACGAAAATTTGTCGTCTGAAAAATTTGGCGCCGAAAGAGTTAAGCCGGTTGTATAAGCGTGTAATCCTTGACCTAGGTTCTATTGTGACTCATAAAGATACAAGATATTCGGTCCGTTCGAAAGACCTCCAACCCACCAATTGATCCACTTTGCAAGCATATAAGTATACGTAATTATATGCCTTGCAAAGCGTGAGTTGTGTGTACGTCAATCGATTAAAACTCCCTGTCCCACCCGAGTTAAACTTTACTAACCGCTTAAAAAGCGGTAATTCTGCTGTGTATCATTTTTGTCGCACCTGCTTTAGCAAGATGCGATATAGGTGTCCGGTTTTCCATCCGTCATGCCGTCCGTCCGTCAGTCCGTTCACAATAACGTCAACCCTGGCGTTTAAATTCGTACAGTGCAGGTGCGACATAGCATTCTGCGGAATTCTTGTTGTTTGTTGTAATTCTAGTTTTGTGGTCGGCTGCAGAGCTGCTCTCTTTGCTTTCTGATTTGTTTTGCTATCCAAAAATTATGAAAAATATGTAAACAAGAGGGCCATGAGGCCCTGAATCGCTCACCTGGGCAATTGGCAACGTGGCTTTTTCTTATCATGTCTGAAATTGTCAAAATATGAGTCTTGGGTCAAAAGTCAAAGAATGACCATGACCGCTTGTACTCATAAATCTTCATGTACTCATCAAGACAACCATATATACCATTTTTAGGCCAAAATCTTCAAAACTTTCCACGAAATCTTATGTTCTAGCATTTTCCCATATTTGACCATGCCACAATAAAGGTCAGGGTAAACCCAAGGTCACCATTTGAACACTCTTGGTGGTACTCTAGTACTCCATGCTACTTACCAAGTTTCAAGGCCATAGGTTATTGGTTCTGGAGAAGAAACATATTAAAGATTTATACCATAAGTGGTAATGGCGGCCATGTTGTCATGTGACCTTGACTGTTTGAACAAATTTTTATTCAATCAACCCCTGGAAGCTATATATGAAATGTGTTTACAATTGGCCCTTTGACTTTTGAGGAAATGGTTACCAATGTCAAAATATGAGCAATCTGGATCAAAGGTCAAGAAATGACCTTGACCTCTTGTACTCATAATTCTTCATGGCCTCATTAAGACAACTGTATATACCAATTTTTAGGCCAAAATCTTCAAAACTTTCCATGAAATCTCATGTTCTAGGATTTTCCCATATTTGACCTTGCCGTAAAAAAAGGTCAAGGTCAACACAAGGTCATAATTTGAACAATCTTGATAGTACTCAAGTACCCAATGCTACATACCAAGTCACAAGGCCATCGGTTAATTGGTTCTGGAGAAGGTTTTTCAAGGTTTTTACCATATATGGGCATAGTGGTCATGTTGGTCAAGTGCCCATGGCCGTTAGAAAATTTTTTCATTCCCTCAACCCCTGGAGGCTCTATATTAAATTTGGTCACAATTGGCCCAGTGGTTTTTGAGGAGATTGTTTGAAATTGTCAAAATATGAGAGTTTTGGGTCAAAGGTCAAAGAATGACCTTGACCTCTTGTGCTCACAAATCTTCATGTACTCATTAAGATGACTGTATATACCATTTTTAGGTTAAAATCTTCAAAACTTATCATGAAATCTCATGTTCTAGCATTTTCCCAAATTTGACCTTGCCGTATAAAAGGTCAAGGTCAACACAAGGTCATAATTTGAACAATCTTGATAGTACTCAAGTACCCAATGCTACATATCAAAACTCAAGGCCATCGGTCAACTGGTTCTGAAGAAGAAGATTTTTAAAGGTTTTTACCATATATAGGCGTGGTGGCCATGTTGGTCATGTGACCTGGACCTTATGAATACATTTTTGTTCCATCAACCCCTGCAGGCTCTATATGAAATTTGGTTTCAATTGGCTAAGTGGCTTTTGAGTAGATTGTTAGAACTTGTCAAAATATAAGAGTTCAGGGTCAAAGGTCAAAGAATGACCTTGACCTCTTATACTCGTAAATCTTCATGTAGTCATTAAGATGACTGTAGATACCAATTTTTAGCCCAAAATCTTCAACAGTTTCCAAGATATCTTATGTTGTAGCATCTTGCCATATAAAAGCATAAAGAAGCAAATTTGACCTTACCGTAAAAAAGGTCAAGGTCAACCCAAGGTCATAATTTGAACAATCTTGGTAGTACTCGCGTACCCAATGCTGCATACCAAGTTTCAAGGCCATCGGCCTATTGGTTCTGGAGAAGAAGATTTTTTCAGGTTTTTACCATATATGGGCATGGCGGCCATGTTGGTCATGTGACCAGGACCGTTTGAACAACTTTTCGTTCCTAAGGTCCCAGGAGGCTCTATATGAAATTTGGTTACAATCGGCCCAGCGGTTTCAGAGGAGAAGTCATTTGAACTTGTTGACGGACGGACGGACGACGGACGACGACGGACGACGGAGCCTTACCATCCTATAAGCTCCCCCGGAGCCGCTGGCTCAGGTGAGCTAAAAAAAAATAGATAATTGAAAGTATTTTTTGGCGTTTCGTCGTATGTTGATCCTTAAAATGTGACCGTTTCTAAACGTATTTCCGACCTGATGGCACGGCCGAAACAGAGTCTGGCTTGCAGTTACCGGAATTTTATTTTCACTGACTTTTCCATCAGATATATAGACATGACGGGTGTATTATAATAGGCAGGAGATGCTTACTATTCGCGAACACCTGATCACACTTCCTTTTGAGAATTCCATGTCTGTACATCTAAATATTTCGGATTTGTCATTTTAACATGGATTATATGAGTCCGGACTTATGTTTATGTACTTTGACCGCTCTACTTTTAACTTGTATGTTTATGATAATTATGAACCACAGCGGAATCCAGGGGCCGTATATATAAAACGAGATAAGTGGTTGCTATGCTGTTTCTAAGGCTGAATTTCTGTGAAGGAGATTCCCAACAACTATGAAAGTTGCTCTGGAGGAACAGTCTTTTTCAAACTGTTCCTCCAGAGCAAATTTCATAGTTGTAGGGAAATTCCTTCATAGAAATTTCGCCTTAGCAACAGCATAGCATCGACTTAAGTCGTTTTATAAATGCGGCCCAAGGGAGAGGGATGTTTGAATGCAAAATCGATTTAGCCCCAGCTTCTCCTTCTTCTTCCTCTTGATTTTAGTGTGTGCAGCCTTTACATGTTATATATTCAATGTAAAACTCTTTTAATTTAGAATGAATTACATAGTCGGTACTTTAACCATTCATATCCAATAGCCGTGTATATAGTAGAACACGCCCAATATTTTTCCGCCACTGGTACGATCCGTTCCAATCCTGCATTTATATCTATGTCTACCATCAATATTAATGCCTTGGAGAGTCATCTTGATAAAAAGGAGGTAGTAACTACTTCTATCTTTGTGATGACATTCCAAACTCTTTGCGGGTTATCATTTAATGAAATGGAAAAACGTAATATCTGGTATCTCAGATTCTCTTACAAAGTTGTTTGACATCAGTGTATCAGTTTACCCTCGATACACAATTTAAGACATATGAGCCGCGACGTGACAAAACCAACAATGTGGTTGTGCGTCCAGCACAGACTCAGATCAGCCTGGGCATCCGCCCAGTCTGATCAGAGTCTTCGCTTTCCGCATGAAGGTAGCTTAGTCCCTCAGCTACCCTTTAAGCGCTTAGCAAAGAGTCTGATCAGATTGGGTGAATGCCCAGGCTGATCTGAGTCTGCGCTGGGCGGACGACCACATTGTTGGTTTTCTCGTGTCGCGGCTCATATGCTGTTTGAAAATGAGTAGTTCTTGATTTGTTGCTTTTATGTGGACCTGTTTTTGCACTGTTATGGTGAATTTGTTGTATTCATTTACTTTGTGAGAGTTGATTCAATTTGCTAGTCGAATAAAGTATGTCATCGCGGGAGTTCCAGAATTATACTGTGTATCCAGCAAACGTCCGCCTTTTCGTTTCTATGCACTGTTTCTTTTCTTTTCTTTTTTTTTTTTAAATCCTCTTTTTCTTCCTCAGTCCCTCCTCCCCTACGTGTTTTAGACAATTCTGAAGAATACATAAGTACGCTTTGTTCCTAGACTTATATAACAACGGTGTAAAGGAAATACAGCAGGCACATTCCCGATTTAAGCTGCTCTAGACACTTATATAACGCTCCTTACAACCATTATATACACCACTTCAACGAAACAATCTTAGCTCTGTTTGACCTGATTAAATTTGGGCCATTAGTTTAACTTCGTCGTCTAGACAGTTATTTTTTTCTTTATTGCGGTAACTATATGTGACAAACAAAGATTCCATGCTCATTTTCATGCCGCTTTCTTGCTGCTGCCCCACATTATATACACCTATTGACCTGAAATAATGTTGATTTCCGACAAATCAAGCCAAGATGGACTAACGCTCCGTAAATTTACAGTCAAGCCTGTCTTAAGAGATCACTGAAGGGAATGACAAAAAGTGGCTGCTTAATACAGGTGATCCCTTAATACAGGTTCATTTACAATATATTTTGATTCAAGGGGCCCAGAAAAATTGGTTGCCTAAGGCAGGTGATCCCTTAATAGAGGTGACCACATAGGCAGGTGTGGCTGTACTTCAAAAGTAAAAAGTATGCAAAGACCAGGAACTGAAACAATCAAAATCCAAATCCAGCCCTCAAACCATAGTTGGAAACAACTAAGATTACAAATAATCAAGATACAGAGAACATATGGCCAACCGAGTGAGCAGCTTGTTCCCAAAAGGTGGCCACTCAGCAACCCAAACCGAACCAAAAATAATAAGAACATACATAAGGTAAAACATCACAGAAACTTTGACACCAAAAACAGGCAACAGTGAATCACAACAGAACTACCGCCTTGGAACGGTCAGTAATGAATTACTGGGGGGCTTAAATCGATTTTACAGGCCCAACCTCACCCTCAGTTTCTGAAGTGGTACAAAACATTTAGTTGGTTGTTCGGTTCGCATGATAACCCTCTAACTCGTCAATGAATCATCACGGTAAACGCATAAATCATATTTCAACACCATGAAGAAGCAAAGACGAGGACTCAACAGATACAACGGGCCGTCTGACAGGTGGAGATCCCTGTCCTGCCAAACAACCCCACTGGAAATCTGAAGCAAAAGGTCACCAGTTGAGCCCCGGTGGACCAAGCAACAGACAAAAAGGCTCCGGTCCAAACTAAAAAGCCTTAAAACTGTTCTGCTATGGTTCGAACCTTCTGTCACCGAAGCTGAGCTTATCACAGTATGAAAAATAACAGTGGCTAGGAAACAAAGTAAATTTATCATAGCTTATTTTAGCAATTATACAGCTTTTGAATGTATTCCTGATGTTCATCATAAAGATTGCGATTTTGTATGCTTCGATGGTGCTTTCTGATACACTTGCCCATTTAATTGCCTTGGGACCAAGGGACCGCTCCGCCAAACGAATTTGGAATGCTTTGGAACAGTTACCTGAGTATATGGTTCACTTTTAACATGTATGTTAAAAATGTTCGATGCCTATAAATAATTGATTTTGTTACGTAAACATTGTCAAGAAACATAATGCTAAGAAGAGTTTCAACAGAAACAGCTGGTCTTAATAAGTTAGTTTAATGTTAAGATGTTATGATAGTTCTCTAAAATGTTTCTCCGTTTTATGTTTCACTTAGAATAAAATGTCGTTTTGTTCACTTTACAAAATATTTTGCAGCCTATCCTGCTAATAACACTTTTATAGTCTATTATTCAAGTAGTTGTCCTATACAGATGCCCTTCTTAACAGAGTTTTTGCTGGCCCCTGAAAGCTTCTTAGGCTATGATATGATACCATTTCAGATAAAATGGCACGGTATACAAATGAGTCGGTTTGTTTTCAGGCTAGAATAATAATTTCGTCTGATGTTCGGACTTATCAAAGAATTCTTAAGCATAAGGCAATGATACAGAACAACGGATCGGACGAGCCACGCAATATGAAAAATATCTTATGGCATGTGCCGACAACGAGACAAACATCAGCATGCACACCAGGGCTGTTTGGTTGCGTCTTTTATTGTGTGCATTAAACTGTAAGCGAATGAGAAGTAGTGGATAGCCACACAGATGATCAGATCGCATTGATGCGTAGGCCAATCTGACTATCAGCTGTCAGCATATACGTAAATCACTTTATGTTACGGAGTAGCCCAAATATCAAACATTTCGCTAATATGCATGATAATTAATTTCTTCTATTTTGCCCGTAGTCATTCTATATGAAATGACAAGAAATAATTCATGCCATCGCCACATTAGCTTACGACCAATGTTCTTTTAGCCAGTGTACTATTGTTTTAGCCAAAGGCAGAATTCTTTATCATTTTATTGATATTCTTAAATAGCTGAATGATTGTTTTCACTTAAACGAACTTTTAAACTTCCTATCTAGCAAATAACTGGGACATAACATATGTGTCGTTCGAAAACAGTAAATATTAGTATTCGAGCATTTTGTCTGTAAGATAGCGCAAATCATTTTGCTACGATATTCTGATAATACCAGACAGAGTTAATACCACATTACCCCATAATTTAATAAAGGAAAAACTTGTTGATTTGATTGAGAGGGCCTTCAAAAAGTTCTCCAAAAATGAAGATACCCTTTATATTGCCTGTAACGATAAGAAAGCGTTTTTCACTTCTACTGACCGTAAAATTAATAGAGAATATAGTCTTTGGTCATGTCAGAATGTATGTGACGCCTTATCATATCTCTTAGATAATATTTACATCAGATTTGGTAATAAGTTATACAGACAAATTGTTGGTATTCCGATGGGTACAAATTGTGCTCCTCTTGTGGCCGATTTGTTTTTATTTTGTTACGAAAGAGATTTCATGACTTCTCTTTCTGTTGATAATCAAGCTGATATCATTGAGGCATTTAACTCAACCTCTAGATATTTAGACGATCTTCTGAATATTGATAATCCTTATTTTGAAAGCATGGTTAACCAAATTTATCCACCTGAACTTAAATTGAATAAAGCTAATACTTCAGATACCGAGGCCGCCTTTTTGGATTTACATCTATCTATTTCTAACGGTTTTGTATCTTCTAAAATTTATGATAAACGTGATGACTTTGACTTTGATATAGTTAATTTTCCATTTTTGGATGGTGACGTTCCACGTCGTCCCATTTATGGAGTGTATATTTCTCAACTTATAAGATTTGCTAGAGTGTGTAGTCATGTAGATGACTTTAATGCTCGTAATAAATGTTTAACTGCTAAACTTCTTCAAAAGGGCTATCGGTATCATAAGCTTAGAAAGGCTTTTTCTAAATTCTATCGCGGACACCATGAATTGGTTTCAAAATTTGATGTCGGATTAAAATTTCTTTTACACCAAGGCCTATCGGAACCAGAATTTTATGGTGACTTAGTATACAAATTCAAAAAGATTAAGGGTAGGACTGATTTTTCTGATCAATTCCGAAAAATAATAATACGTCACAAACGTATTGGCTATAATTTAAATGTTATGCGACAGTCTGCATGCTTAGTGATTAACCCAATCACGGTTGATAACTTTGCTGCACTCTTTAATTGCACACCGGGGGATCGGTCGTCAGACTCTATGATGGCCCCGACCTAAAGCTATATATTTTAGTTGGTTGGGACCGGAGCCTTTTGGTCTGTTGCTTGGTCCACCGGGGCTCAACTGGTGACCTTCTTTTGCTTCAGATTTCCAGTGGGGTTGTTTGGCAGGACAGGGATCTCCACCGGTCAGACGGCTCGTTGTATCTGTTGAGTCCTCGTCTTTGCTTCTTCATGGTGTTGAAATTTGATTCATGTGTTTACTGTGATGATTCATTGACGAGTTAGAGGGTTATCATACGAACCGAACAACTAACTAAATGTTTTGTACCACTTCAGAAACTGAGGGTGAGGTTGGGCCTGTAAAATCGATTTAAGCCCCCCAGTAATTCATTACTGACCGTTCCAAGGCGGTAGTTCTGTTGTGGTTCTCTGTTGCCTGTTTTTGGTGTCAGAGTTTCTGTGATGTTTTACCTTATATATGTTCTTATTATTTTTGGTTCGGTTTGGGTTGCTGGGTGGCCATCTTTTGGGAACAAGCTGCTCACTCGGTTGGCCATATGTTCTCTGTATCTTGATTATTTGTAATCTTAGTTGTTTCCAACTATGGTTTGAGGGCTGGATTTGGATTTTGATTGTTTCAGTTCCTGGTCTTTGCATACTTTTTACTTTTAAGATTCTGCTTTACTTCTGTGGTTCGTTGATGAAACCTGGCTTTGATACAGACTCGGTCCAATATGTATTCAGAAAAACATGAAATACCATTAGTTCTATTTTTGTGTACAATTGACTTTCTTTATCTCAAACACTGATATCTCAATGTACCCAGTTAGTTCAAAAAATGTAGTTTGGACACATTTCTTTTTTTCACTTCAGCTCCTTTTATCCTCCAAAGAAAAGTTTGAGATATCAGATGAGAAAGCGAGAGCTGAATGTACATGATAGAACTTGTCATTTTTTTCAGTTTTATCATTTTATAAAGCGTCACATGTAGATAAATCAAGACGTTTATTATCATCCACTTCCAGCTCTTTTACATGATCGGATATATTTAAAAATTGTTCCTAACACTAATCTTTCATACCGCAATGCCACAAACCTTGTTAATGCTTTTAGGACTATACATTACTTTCTATATTAAGTCTAGATGTCCATACGAGTGGCGTTTCATGAAAAGGGGTCGGACCCTCATATGCGCAGAGCAAATGCTAAGTTTGTTGCAATCGTTGCTGTTTATCATCAATTTGGTATTCTCACACGTATCTCGATTTTGTACCCAGTGCGGTTCGGGACTTTCCACTAGGTGTTCTAGTTCCTATCCCTCCAGTACCATCGGTTACGGCTCTTCCATGCTAAACTTTTCATCAAAATCTTCAAGAGCATCAGATCGGACAAAGTATTTTCGAGAAAAAAGAGGGGAATTAGACAGGGCATTATTGCTAAACTCCAAATGCTGTTCTGAACCATTTTCCCATGCTGTCATTTATCTGGAATGGCTCGCATTGTATGCCTGGAAACATGAATGCTGTTTCATGTTTAATAATAAAAGATGATTCTGAAAGATGGCAATCTAAACAATTTACCTTCGACATTATCTGTTATTTTGTATCGTTTTCGACATTCCTCGTATGTCGTCGGATTGAGATTTACCTGTCTATTTGTCGATGCAATTGATACATTTTATTTATTCGCCGGCAACATTAACCGAAAGCAAAACCGTTAGTGCATCGGTACAAAGCAACCATGGGGACCCTACCAGTTGATACGGTGCCAGTCTTTAAGGTTGATTTACCAGAAGTGGTCTCATAATCCCAAAGAACTGAATTTTACAGTACATAGTATTTACACAAGGGACTCAATTGAAATACATTTGTTCCAACTGGTTTAACTTAAATGTTATTTTACTAGAGATAAGTCATGAAACGCAGATTAAGGAGGATACATAAGACACTAAGACACAATAACCATAATTGAACCACAGTGACTACTTTGAACATAAATTCATTGTTTCTTTTAGACCGACATCATAGGGTAAACGAAGATCCAGTTAGGGACAGATGAGAACGTTGGTCAGAGCTAGCATATTCGGCTAATTGGATTGTACGACTCATTGGATTTTTCCATCAAATAGCAAGAAAAAAACTGCGCCCCAATATGCAAAAGGGTGATTTCATGTACTTTAAAAACATAAAGACTCGGTCCTCACTGAGCATATGCATAGTCTGAGCTTAGTTATTCGTACAGCATGTACCTACACAATAGGAGCTGAAGGTGATAAAAAGAAGACACCACGCAGTTCAAAGGCGTGCATGTCCAATTTGATATGCGTGTTCGATTACGATAAATATCTTTGTGCTTGTCGCAATTTGTTCAGCAATATCACAGAGTAGAGGATGTCTTTAGTTCTATAAACCAAAGATTACATAAGGTAATTAACCAGCAAAAATGGTTGTTTTCAAAGGCGTTTGTTGCAAAATTGGATCCACCTCATTAATCATCAAACCCTTGTTTTAACACTTACACATTTAGCTCATTAGAGGAACATTAAACCATTAAAGCATAAAGTTCACTAACACACATTTGAGCCGCGACACGACAAAACCAACAAGGAGGCATGTGCGCCTAGCGAAGTCTAAGATCAGCCTGAGCATCTACCCAGTCTTATCAGAGTTTTGCTGAACACTTAAGTGTTGCAAAGGATCTAAGCTACCTCCATGCGGACTGCGCAGACTCTAATCAGGCTGGGTGGACGCCCAGGCTTATCTGAGTCTTTGCTGCTCGCACACGCCACTGTTTTTGGTTTTGTCGTGACACAGCTCATTTACAAATTGATAATGACCGAAAAAGAAGGAGAACATGCAATCGCTTGCATGTCTTTTCGTATGATTAAACACTATATTCAAACTCAGTTTGAAAACATCATATCTTTCAACTATAGCTAAATGCTTTCGCTAAACCGGATTGCTGTGATACTACTCCTACACAATGTGGGTTACATTCGTTTATGTTCTGGTCCGCTAATGTAATATAGTTTCAATGGGCGATCAGAACATTTTATTTTTTCTGGAAACAATTTAGTAAACAAACCACCAAAATGCCTGCAAAATTCAAGTACATTCATATAGCGATATATTTGTCTTATCTGTTTGAGGGCGGAATATTGGATCAGGCCCCAAGGTTATAAAACTTTTTTCATACTCAACTTAGCTGAGCATGAAATTTTTACCTGAAATTGCTTGGGGCTTGAACCCTTTTTTAGTCGAATAATCCTCACCCTTCGTTCTGCTTAGGCTAATCTTTGAAGGAGATTCCCTACAACTATGAAATTTGGTCTGGAGGAACAGTCTTTCTAAAAGTAAAAAGTATGCAAAGACCAGGAACTGAAACAATCAAAATCCAAATCCAGCCCTCAAACCATAGTTGGAAACAACTAAGATTACAAATAATCAAGATACAGAGAACATATGGCCAACCGAGTGAGCAGCTTGTTCCCGAAAGGTGGCCACTCAGCAACCCAAACCGAACCAAAAATAATAAGAACATACATAAGGTAAAACATCACAGAAACTCTGACACCAAAAACAGGCAACAGAGAACCACAACAGAACTACCGCCTTGGAACGGTCAGTAATGAATTACTGGGGGGCTTAAATCGATTTTACAGGCCCAACCTCACCCTCAGTTTCTGAAGTGGTACAAACATTTAGTTGGTTGTTCGGTTTGCATGATAACCCTCTAGCTCGTCAATGAATCATCACGGCAAACACATAAATCAAATTTCAACACCATGAAGAAGCAAAGACGAGGACTCAACAGATACAAGACTAAGATTGTTCCTCCAGAGCAAATTTCATAGTTGTAGGGAATCTCCTTCAAAGAAATTAAGCCTTAGCAACAGCATAGCAACCACTTGAGTCGTTTTATGAATACGGCCCCAGACAGCTAGTTGTTCGGTGTGTGTTGAAGATTCCTAGCTCATAAATGCAATGTCTCAGAAAATACAAATCAAAACTGATACCTAAGATAAAACGAACATGAGAACTCACAGAAATAGCAACACTGATACTCCGGAGAAGAAGAAACCTACACGTTAAGCCGCGGTCCAGGTTTCTAATTTGGATTTTGATTGTTTCAGTTCCTG
Source organism: Ctena decussata (assembly GCA_963989385.1). Classification (NCBI taxonomy): domain Eukaryota; kingdom Metazoa; phylum Mollusca; class Bivalvia; order Lucinida; family Lucinidae; genus Ctena; species Ctena decussata. The sequence continues at coordinate 66,224,882 of OZ022513.1, forward strand.
GTCTTTGCATACTTTTTACTTCTAATGTATGAAGACAGCGTGGTGGTAAAAATGAAAATCATTTTTAACCAGAATATATATCAAGGTGACGAAATTTCTCAGCGAATCAACGTAGTCGAAAATTTAATGTTCTTTGCCTGTCTGAATTTGAGATACGATTTGGCGATAAATCTGAAAAGCTGCATTCGAACTTTCTAAAACTATACATTTTAAACAGATATGATTCGACTATTTTTTTCATTGCTGGCCGTCCAAAGGCGTCAATCTGTTTTGGTTCTCCTTGGTTGTATTGTGTGTTGTTTGTTGCTTTGTCTGTTATTGATATATTGTTGGTGGTGTTAAGGCTATTCCTAAAATAAAATAATAAAAAAGTAAAAAAGTTGTTTAATATTTTTCGTATGTCCTGGTTCGTGCTTTCGTAGGTCTATTGTGGGGGGTTGTTGTTATTTTGGCGGTGTGAACAATTAGTGTATGATGAACCAAGGCAGAACTAAACTTACTTTTTATACATTTCCGCGGGTAACTTGTCGAATTACAGAAAGAAATGTGTGTTGTTGAAGTTTTCGTGTTTGACACATACGTCCGAGACTAAGTTCGATATAACTTTAAGCTTGTCGTGAATTCATGAGATTATTTCTATTGAATATCAAGTTATATACCAGTGTCTATAAGTGTATCAACCAATATTTAATCCACAGAAAGGTATCGTCGTAAATGGCACTAGGCCCTCAGATGTTTCTAAGCACTGAGGACGTTTTGCGTCTTACAAAGAATAATAAAACGATTTCCTAGATTTGTTCATGTTCATTAGAATAACTTTCCAATTAGATAAAAGCCGAGCTGTAAAATTGTCACAAATTGGTGCAAATTAAATCTACATAAGATATATGTGTTTCGCACGTTCTGTGGTCTTTGTTCAGCAAATACTCAAGATCTAATATGAATTGAATAAGCTTTCTCTTCTAATGAAAAGGGATCAATATAGACAAGAAATAGTTTGCAGTTTGTAACACAATAAGTTCTGAATAGTAGGAATCCCCGGAAGCAAGGAATACATCTAAGAAACGAAAATCGCAGACTCAATTTATTGTGTTCATGAGACCCTTATAAAATGTGCGACTCTTGCCACGCCCCCTAGCACCGGCTTAAGCAGAACTTTATTTTGAAATTGACTCTCAATGACTTTGCGCAAAATTCTGCACAGATAATTTCGTTTTAATTCCAAACAATTGCCATATAAATGAAACAATGTCACTGGCCGAATTTACCTGCTGTCCAAATTTACCTGACTTGACTCTATCTGGTGTCGAAAGTTCCGTCATGTCTTTTGATCCCTCGGTGTCTTGGATGAGTTATGCTCCGTGGTTGTAGCCTTTTTCTGACAGGTTATTTACAGTTTTTACTGGTAAAATGGCTCTCGAATTAGATGCTCCAAATACATGGTCTGTGCTCAATAAAAATGCAAACAAAATTTGCCCTCGGGTTCAAACTTCAATAAATTAGATATTTTCGAAAAGCAAATATATCCCAAAATGAGAAACATGTTTACCGCTTCAGTACCTGAGGTCATCATTTGTCTAACAAAGTTAAAGAACGAAGCCATATACCGTTTAAACGACTGTAAGTTGGGTTTGGTAAACAAGCTTTTTAAGATTTAATTGTTTATTTCCGACTATCCTTTGGAAGCACATCAATATCATTACCTCATTTTGGCAGTCTGACTAAAAGCTCTCCATGAGTTGACAAGATTTCAGATTTTAGTGCAGTGCATTTCGATTAGACTCAGAGCTAAACGCGTGAACGTTTTGTCTATATTGAATAAACTTTGTTTAATAGTAGGCTTCTTTTCGGATGATATTTAGGGAATAACTGTCTTGAAAATTTTCATTTGGTGAGGTAAATCATCGGTTTTATGGTCGGAAATTTCGTTTAATGGCGACGCGCCAGCGGAGCCGTGAAACGCAATTTGCGACCATAAAACCGATGATTTAACTCTCCAAATGACAATTTTCAATACAGTTATCCCCATTCTAATGCACTTTTCTACTTTTTCACCTGTCATAATTTACTAGTTTACGCCCATTCCAAGCGCTTTCAGCAGCGTAAAACCAAACGTCAGCCAATGAGAAGCGACGTTTTATAGTGACGTCGGGTTTGCGACAGTATATCGCAGAATATACTGTCGCAAATTTTTGACGTTATCCAATCAGACGTCGCGTTATATTTGTAAGTGCATTAGAATTAGTGTTTCTTGCAAACTGTGTCCGAAGTTCACGTTTTACTTGTCGTTGTGGTTGGGATGTTGATTCGATTGTTTAAGTTAATGTTTATGTTGAAAGTTATTATTCAAGCGAAGGTATATTCAAGGTTCAAATTAATTTGTTTCCAATTAATTTTCACTACACTAGCTATTATGAGCCATTAATAAAGGAAGGCAGCATATGACTTTACGATCAAAGTGAAAGCAACTCTGTTATTTTCTGCTTGCCTCCCTTTCTCAATAGAAATTAACAATAAAAGGAAAGAATAGGCTCCCTAGAACCAAATATTTTGTAAGAGTAGAACACAACTTAGAAGTTCAACTAGTCCAAAGAAGCAAACAATGTCTTAAAAAGTAGTTCCCTTTTTAAAATGGCGGAAAACATAGAGGTGTAGCCTGTTACATTAATAGTTGTATTCAATCGGCTTCATCAACTGGTCTACATCATGAGCGAATTTTCAAGATAAGACCTCTGTAATCGGCAGTGTTGTGAGCATTCGCTATTCTTGCACGCTTTTCTGATTGCATATGCACTAGGGTTGATTCAGCATTTACAGGTCTCATGAGTTTTAAAATTGTTAAGTCGCAAAGGCTTATTTTCAAATTTAAAAAGTACTTAATACCGATAAGCGGATTATTCCTAATTAGAAATAACAATTAACAAAATTTTGTTCATCACAAATAAAGTTTGGCATAGCACACCAAAATTAAGCTATCTTACGGAATGTTTAGCGTGTCTTGCCAATAAATATATACATTAATATTTTCTGAGGGAAATAATTGAAGTAAATGCCTTAAGGCTTAATTAGCCTTTGATACGTGTCTCAACGGAACAATAAATTCATGTTCAAAGAAGACATTGTTATGCAATATGATTGTATCTCTAATTGCTTATGTATCCTCAAATATGTATCTCAAACGAAATAACTTGGTGTAAAGTCAGAATCTATTTATGTTAATCCATTTGGAATACATGCACTTTAACAGAGTCCCTTGTGCAAGTACTATGTGATGATGTGATGTAAAATTCAGATCTTTGTTATCATGGGACAAATTCTGTTAAATAAACCTTGCATACTGGCTACGAAAAACATTTAACTATTATTATTATTTTGGCATCTAAGTGTAATAAATGTTATTGCTTCACGTATTGATCTCATTGAGCTGTATACCACATAAGACCTTGGTTTTTGGTAAATTTGGATTTTCACAGGCGGAGATACAGAAGCTTAATTCATAATATTACATTAATTAGCGAAGAAATACAAGGATTTCTTGTCAATATAAATATGCCATTTCCCAGTTCTCTACGAGGATTTATTTCCGCGAGGGAAATAATTCTCTGTAGATTTGTTACCTTTCTCACAATATCTAGGGAATAGTTATTTATGTACGGCCGGATACAGGCTTTTAGAACTACTTTTCGAAGCTTAATCTTTCCACTGCAGTTGCAGCTATAAAACACCGTCAGAGTTGCCCTTTTATGATCATGAGAAAAAAATAGACGCTGGATTACAAAATGTCAACTCTATAACATACTTTGGTGAGTATTTAGGGCGTGTGAAGGTGAATGATTTTACGAATTTGTACATTTTATGTGGTACTGCATTGTCTTTCATCACACACGCTCCGCAATGTGCGATACAATGTTTCACATAGAAGTCTTCTCCGAGCCTCGAAACGTCGGGACCAGTAGCCGTACAGACAATGATTGCAAAAGTATGGTGCAGGTTCCAAAGGCCAGTAAATTGTTTTTATTATAACAAACCTGTGCCCTTTCAAAAATCAAAATTGCGGTCAAAACAATTCAATTGTCATGTATTCATTCGCGTTATCATTGTGTACAGGCCCTCGGAAGGACACTTGAAAACATAAAAGCAAATGAAAATATTCGTTGAATGTAAGACATACGAATGAAATATACAGTTCATTGAATCATCCCATTTTAGATCAATGATTTATAAACCTCCGGAGGTTTAAATGTCCGGAAAACAAAACTCTCCCTTCGGGTTCTTTTCTTTATCCGATCTTTAAACCTTCATCGGTTTATAAATCCTATTTCGTAAATGGGACTGTCAATGAAATCAGTTGCTTTTATTTGATAAACTTTTTTTGTTTTGACATTATTTGCAAATCAGATTTTTTGTTGAACTTTTGTTGAACTTTATGACAAGAGGGACGACTTCAACTTTCCCATAGTTAACTTTCCATTTCTGAGTAGTAATATCCCTTCGGCACCTGCATACGGAGTTTATGTTTCTCAACTAGTCCGCTATGCTAGGGCCTGTTTCAAATATCAAGACTTTGTTGAAAGAGGGAAGCTACTCACTCAGAAACTGTTGAAGCAGGGTTATCGTAAAGCAAAGCTTGTGTCGACAGTTAAAACGTTTTATGGGAGACACCATGACCTTGTTGATCCCTACAATGCGGCCGTTTCTAAACTAATCTCCGATTTGATGGCCTCAGCCGAAGCTTAGTTAAGCTTTCAAATACCGGACTTTCATTTTCACTGACTTTTTTTCCACAGATACATAGATATGGCGGGTGTATTATAATAGGCAGGTGATGCTTACTATCCCGCGGGCACCTGATCACACCTCTGTTTTGGGGTCCATGTCTGTGTATCTAAAATATTCCGGAATTGTCTATGTTTAAATGACTTACGAGTTCGGACTTATGATTTGGGTACCTTGACCACTATCATTTGTTGTTTAATTTTTGTGCCTAGAAATTAGGTAAAATAGATGTTGCCGCTGTTTTCAAATAGCTGAATGACCACCGTTGTTCATTTTGTTTAAATTCCCCCAAAAATGTGAACACAGGCGAATTTTAGAAATAGCGGAACTCCAAACCAAACGATAACATGGCCTTTTCATTTTTTTCGCCTGTAATATAATGCAAAACAGCTATGCAAACTATGCCGAAAACCTATTGTTTTGATTTTTTTAAAGATGGTCAAGTATCAGTAGTGTCCTTAATCTTAGTGTTGGTAGTTCGATGATAAACTACTTGCTAACAATGTTGTGCCGTGAAAAATATCGGATATAAGGATGGCACATGCGGAAAACAGGCTGCTTTCTCATTAGAAAAGTGCAAGCCCATTTAACACTCACTTAAGAGGAAAATATATGAAATTATCCGAACGGTGCTTCTTCGCTACAAATGTATTTATGCTTCCTTTATGCAACTTTTATACACTGTAAGATATATGTTTACTCGGAAAAGATTGCGGCTACTTAAATTTGCGAAAAGGTCAAGAACATCTACTCTTCGACAAAAGTTTTGCATATTTCTGTTTCGCGGTGGTTCTGTTACACATCCTGCAGAAAAAAATGCAAAATATTGAACAACGATATAATTTATTGTCTTTGGAAGACAGCATACATAAGAATATTCCAGCTGACATTTTAGTCCACATATATCATTTTTCAGAATTTAAGCATGTGTTATTATCATGCAATTTTCTAGTAAAAGATTATTCTTAAATTATATATTATATAATTTTCTGCATACGAATTTGTAGTGCATTAAAATTCGTACTATGTCAGAAATGAGTCCATGTAAATGAAGTGTTTCATAAAAAGTTTGAAGTTCCAGTATCAAAAACTACCAATTTTCCGTAAGATAAAAATGACGAAAATTTATAGGAAAATGGCATTAACGGTCATTTTGGAAACAAGTTTTGACAGGCTTACCGCTAGCGTCCGAATTTGACATGACCATAATCAATGTTTCACATTACAATTTAACGTTTCGTCTAAAGACTATGCTAGTTTGGTGAAGATGAAGATAAAGTTGGTGATGTTTTGGACACAATTTTGAAAAGGGTCGAAAAGTGTTATTGAAATACAGTGGTCTTAACTTTTGGCAATATGTATCCGGACAACTGCTGAGTTCCAAAATTCCAGTACCTCAGCACCTTCTGATAACTTTATTACATCAGATAAGAACAAGGATGACAAACTTTATGACATATCTGAAGTCCTATGTATCAGTTATATAAGCTGCTCAGTTCATCAATAATTATGCTAAACTTTTGGCGAGGAGTATATATATATATATATATATATTGGCGCAAATGTTGAATTTGCGTCGCAGAGTTACTGTGTAGATCAAGATGAGAAGGCACATTATGAACCGCCTTATCTGGGTCTATGCACTTTGCAAATACAAAATTTTCATTGTTTGCGCTTTAACTGTATAGATACACTATATTTATTCAACAGTACACTATATATGAGTATTATGGTAAAGTAATTGACGATAAGCAAATCGCTTGATAAATACACGAATGTAATCTCCGGGAGATAGATGCCTTGTTGAAGTTTTACGAATAATTAGGGCAACTGAGCTGCAACATGACAAACGCAACAAAGTTGCATGTGCGCCAATCGAAGACTCAGGTCAGCCTGGGCATCTACCCAGTCCGATAAGAGTCTTGCCTTCCGGGGTTCAGGTAGCTAAGAACCTTTGCTACCCTTTGATGCCCAGGCTGATCTGAGTCTTTGCTCGACGCATGGTACTTTGTTGGTTTTGTCGTGTCGCGGCTAATATACATGTAAGACTACAAAGAACTGGAACAACTGTCTCGCTTCTTTCTCTATCATTGTCACGGAAAGACAAAATTAATTCATATTAAAATATAATCAACTAATGATATTAACATTTCGTGACGGCTAAAGTTTTAATCAAATAGGATAAAACTGGTAACATAGTAACATAAGAAATAAACCCATAACTGATTATCTGTCACTTCAGAAAGAAACGGTGTACAGGAAAATCATGATTCATTGAGCGAATGAACTTAATGCCATGAAATGGAAAATGTTCACAAATTTCTGTTCAGGTCTAGGAAACAGGTATGACAAAAATGGGCCAATCGGTAAATACCGTCATACATCGACCATCATCGACAAACATCGTACTCTGCCATTGCCGACTTCGTTTATCACCGGCGAGCAATTATGCTCAGGAACAACCAAATTTCATATTCCGCCCATAACACAAAATGCGGAAAAGCATAGAAACAGCACATAACTTCACTATACGCTCGCAAACACAAGCGGAAAGCGAAGAAAAAGAAATATCCCAGATAGGTAACGTATTTAAATATTCACGCTGTTTGCCGTGAAGATGTATTAAAATGTGCCAATTAAAACAAATGAAAGAAAGTAGAAAAATTCTCAACAACTGTCACAATTTTATCCGAGGTCCCGACTACGACACACTGTGGCAAAAACACCACAGAAAGTTAGTCACCACAAAAGGCATTAACAGCGACAGCCACGTGAACAACTATTTTCCATGTAGGTGGTCACCGGGCTAGCCTTAATATCACAAACAATGTATCAATAAAAGACATAGCAAGAAACAACAAATCTAACCACAACGAACCAAAACAGAAGGGCCGCCTTGTTACGGCCAGTAATGAAATTCTACGGCGTGTGGGGTGTTAACCGGATTGCGGTCGACCAAGCCTTGGTTCTGCGTTGGTTCATCAGACACGTATTTGTTCGGTTTGCTCGGAAGATTCCTAGCTCACAAGTGTAATATCTCGGAAACATACAAACCAAAATTAAATCTAAGATAAGACAAACATGAGGACTCACAGAAAAAAAAAACAACACTGCAATCCCGGAGTGAAAGGAACCTACCAGTAAAAGCACGGTGGGTCCGGTCTAAGACGTCTTTGAACGGGTGTCAGGCGCCAACCGTCTGTGTTACTATTATATTAGGTATAGGTAAGCCCCTTTATAAAGTCTGAGGCCCGACCCACCGACAGGCAATCGAGGAAGTAAGCAAAGTTGTTAAACTTTATTGGGTTAACCACCAAGCATGCAGTTTGTCGCAAAGTTAATGTTTTCGATGCCTTATCGCAGCTGGATCGGTTTATTCATACTAAATCAATAGGTTCTAAAAGGACTAACACTTTCGAGCAACGAACATACATAATAACGAAAGCGTCAGGTAAGCTAGTTTTTTGACAGAAACGTCTCGTCACTGACCCTCTTTTTCTACATAAAACTAAGGATCAGAACAAAAATTTAAGATAAAATGAAGCAGATAATCAGTCATTCGTAGAACCTTTTGTAAAACCAGAGGAGAGAGACAACGTTTAAATTGGAGCTTTTAATTGAACTTCACAAGGTAAAGTAACTGTAAAAATTACATGTAAATTCCACATCCTATCGCAACGTGAAGACGGAAAATAACAGAAACACCTTATGACAGCACAAATTGTAAGACAAAGTATGCAGGAAACTTAGTGAATAGCAATCTCAAAGGGATAGATAGGTGGCAACCAAGCTGGTCTCAACAAAAATAATCAAATAGTCTAAGACTAATACAAAAGCAGACAAAACCAAACAAAAAGACAAAAACGAACAAAAGTAGAAGCACCGCATTAAAACTTATCGGGTGCGGCTCAGGACGGATTTTGTAGCAGCAAACCTCACGCTATGTTCTACCATGATTCACCAGATCACCAATTACAATTGCATAAGCATGTCACTTCATTTTTCGAATGTCCGGAATGAGTGCAATGGTTCCTAAGGACAAGAAATTACAAATACACTTTGATAAATTATACGTTCATAAAGCCCGCTGTAGTGAAGACAAATAGACTCTGAAAATGTTGATCCTTGGACTAAATGAACACACACATACCAGAACGGAGCTGTAGATTTGAGTTCTGCACGTTATGTGACATACCAGCTTGTTTCGGTCAATTTGGCCTCAATTTTAACATGACAATAAAAGTCTGAAATCAAAAGATAAGTTAAAATTAAATTGTCAATTCGTAAAAGGATATAAATGTTTAATCAGTATTATAGAGATTGTTGTAAAACAAATATGAAAGATGCAGCATAGACGAAATATGATACTGAATCTGTAATTGAACTTAACTACGAACTCCATTTTTTCCAATTCTTGGAAAAAGCCCAGTGATAAACACAAACTTCTCTACACTCTGACAATTACAAAGTGATGCGTTTCCTCAAACCGATTCAACCTGAAACTAGTTAGCGTACGTCTTTGGTGAATTCGCTCCTAGTAATACTTAGAGACGGCGGATAAGATGCACTATGTTGAATCAAACACTATTGGTTCTTCATTTCTACATTCTTTTCAGGTCAAGGTCAGGTCAGGCAAAACCTGCTACTAGTACCTGTTGGATGTGGGCAGATGGGGCTCATCAACCTGGGAAGGCATTTTATCTAAGAGTTACTAGTAACTAATTAAAATTAGAAGGGGTAGGTGGAGCTCTTAGCCTGGCAGACAGTCCACATAGGAGTTCATAGCTAGTCATGAAACAAAACCGATTAACAAAACCTGTGAACATAGCACCATTGGACGGAAGTCCAAGAAGAAGTCAACGGGCAGGGTAGAACTCAAATCTAAGTCAAGTGTCACCAGTTAGACCCGAGCGAGCCCTGTTCAGCTTGGTAAAACAGCTAAATTAAGGGGGTCATTGTAGCTAGGAATATGACCCAGCCACTTTGGCTCTTTGAGTCTGGTTGTTTACATTATAGGCAGTGGGCAAGTCAACGACTTGATGGGAGGAAATAATACGCTCCCATCTCCATGAGTCTCCCAACCCTATGGCTAAACAAGAAATGATGTTATCACAACATCACTGGGCGAAGGTCTTCCTAGAAGAAGTTATTGGCCAGGGCGGAAGAACTCCATATGTTCGTGACCAATGCGAGCCATACAATAATCGTGGATTTCGGCTGTGGTCAACATATATAGCCTGGGGAGAGGGATAGGCTCCGTCAGGCTGAACTCTGTCCTAGAAAAAACATGGTAGTCAACCGTAATAATACCTTAATACTGGATCGTTCGTAGCCCGGGTTAACAATGACCGCGCCTACTGTTGGACACCGGGACGTAGGTGACAAATATGGAACTGGTGTAACAAAGATCAAGAAGATCAGGGAAAGGGAGAACATCTCAAATCGAACCTGGGACGTGAGGACTCCGGCCAGCTGAAAACTTAAAGAGTTGACACATGCAATGGACAGGTTTCACTGTAACATACTGGGGCTCTGTGAGATGCGCTGGAAAACTTTGGTGAGATGTCAACAGATGGCAGACACAATGTTTATTTCAGTTGAGAAGACGACAAACATGAGTATGGGGTCGGATTTCTTGTGCATAAGGACATGGTGAGTGCTGTTTTGGGATGCCGACCAGTCTCCCGCAGACTGATTTCAGTCCGCCTGAGAGCAGCTCCTTTCAACATCACCATCATACGGGTTTATGCACCAACATCTGGGCATGACGAGAATGAGGTCGAACACTTCTACCAGCAACTCCAGGAAACCATAGACCAAACACCATAGAAGGACATTCTGCTTGTACAAGGGGGTTGGAATGCTAAAGTTAGAAAGGATGCACAGGCAGACTGGGGAAGCGTTTGTGGACCCTACCGCAATGTCAAGACAAATGCGAGCGGTCTTAGACATCTAGAGTTTGCAACCTTTAACAGTCTAGTACTGACAAACACCCTTGGTCCTGACAAACCATCAAGAAGATGGACATGGCACAACCCAAGTGGGAAACACCACAATCATATTGATTACATCTTAATGAAAAAGCGCTTCCGATCAAAAGTTAACATCCATAGGACAAGGAGCTTTTCTGAAGCAGACATAGGAAGTGAACATGAACTGGTGATGATGTCCTTCCGAGTTCGTATGAAGAAAGCCAGAAAGCCAACCCAGCCAAGACTAAAGTTTGCTCTTCAGACGTTAAGGGACCCAGATGTGGCATGCATTTTTCATGCCACAATAGGTGGGAAATTCGCACCACTCATTGGTTTTAGGGACGACGACATGGACATAGATACCGTGATTACCACCTTCAATACAGTAGTGACTGATGAAGCCAGCTACCATGAGTACCATCTACAGTACAGTAGTGACTGAGGCAGCCAGTGAGATACTTGGGAAGGATCGCCACAGGAAACAGCCCTGGGTAACCAGAGATGCTCTCGACCTCTGTGATGAAAGGTGAAATTTGAAGAAGAAGCGGTATAAAGCAGGAGGAGCAAAGAATACAGGGAAGCAAACAAGAGGATTCAGAAGGCGGTGGAGAAAGCTAAGGAGGACTGGATAGGTATTCAGTGCGAGGAGAGCAAAACTTGCCCGAACAAACACAAAACCAAGAAAACATACCAGCTAGTGAAGGATCTAACAGGATAGATCCACAACTAGCCAGGATTAGTCTGGGAAATGCCTTACAGAGGAACAAGAAATTCTCAGCAGATGGACAGAATACTGCTCAGAACCATACAACCATGAGATTTATGGTGACAATGCGGTTCTGGACTGCAATCAGCCCCGACAAGAAGATCTACAACCGATCCTTCGTGAGGAAGTTGAGATTGCAGTAGCAGCAGTAAAGAAGGGAAGTGTGCTGGAGCTGATTATATACCAGCAGAACTTGTTCAAGCTGGCAGGGAGACCATGATTGATGTTTTAACAGGCATCTGTAACAGGATCTTGAGAACGAAAGAATGACCTACCCTATGGACTCAGACACTGATTATAACGCTCACTTAAAAGGGCAACATACAGTTCTGCAAGAACCACCGACCCATCAGCCTCATCAGTCATTCAAATGATAGTGGTCAAAGTACCCAAATTATAAGTCCGAACTCGTAGGTCATTTAAACATAGACAATTCCGGAATAATTTAGATACACAGACATGGACCCCAAAACAGAGGTGTGATAAGGTGCCCGCGGGGTAGTAAGCATCACCTGCCTATTGTAATACTACCGCCATATCTATGTATCTGTGGAAAAGTCAGTGAAAATGAAAGTCCGGTATTTGGAACATGGCCGACATGCTATGCTTTCAATTCTTAGTTCCCTACCCATTCCAGTCTTACGCAAATTGGATATAGAGGCTAATAGGTTTTATGATAGAAATCACCAAATGTACGAAGCGGCACTTCTAACTAGATGTTATATTCAACACGCTCTCCGTCCACTAATTGATTCTGAAATCAATCATAAAAGAAATTTCATTAAAATCCCTTTCATTAACAAAGGTATTGACTTTATAGATTTACCTAGTATATTTCAGGATAAATCTGTTACATCTTCCATACTTGATTATTTCCAAAATTCTGAACCACCTATTATTTGTTATAAGTATAACAAACCGATTAGAAGTATCATATTTAATTTCAATAAACTTGTGTCTGATCTTGACATCGATGCTAATACTCCTGATTCATGAGATTGTAAAGATTCCAAATTTATTTACCCATCAGCAGGTCATGTTGTGACTGGAAATTTGAAGATCATCCCGGATTCTAGAATTCGTAACATTGTTTCTAAGGGTCCTAAGTATAGATTCCCTTCCCATATCGATTTCAACAGATGTAGGGAAGAAATTCCATCTGCATTAAATGATTTTGGTAATCGTTGGTGTAAACGAGAGGGTGTTGAAAGTAACGCTTTAAAGAAATGGAAACTAAGTATCTTCAATATTGTGGATAAACGTATAAAGTTTTATTCACACAATACTAATCTTTTACCTCCTAAGCCTAAATCTTCCTTTAGATATTTGAAGCAGGATATCCAGGATTTTCATAGGAAGTATGTTTTGGTTCCTGCTGACAAGGCCGCAAACAACATTGTTGTTGTTTGTCGGATGCACTATATTAATACTTTGAAGCAGGAACTTAACGGCACCACGGCTTACGAAGAGACTTTTACAGATGAGAAGACTGTCGTTAATAGCCACTCAAATAATTTGCTTTTAAAGTTTGCTGTTAACGTTAAGGAACGCCAAGACAAACTTCCTACGATGTATTGGTTACCTAAGCTTCATAAAAAACCGTATAAAGCTAGATTCATTGCCAACTCTAGCTCTTGTACTACTACAGAATTATCTAAATTATTAACTTCTTGCCTCACTGCTGTGAAATCTCGTGTCATTTGGTACTATGAGACAGTGTATGAGAGGTCAGGGAAAAATATGTTTTGGTCTATAAAAATTCTGGTGAGGTACTTAGTAAACTGAAGTCAAGAGGGTTCCGTGCGACTAGTTTGTCCACTTATGATTTTTTACTCTTTATACCACATTACCCCATAATTTAATAAAGGAAAAACTTGTTGATTTGATTGAGAGGGCCTTCAAAAAGTTCTCCAAAAATGAAGATACCCTTTATATTGCCTGTAACGATAAGAAAGCGTGTTTCACTTCTACTGACCGTAAAATATATAGAGGATATAGTCTTTGGTCATGTCAGAATGTATGTGACGCCTTATCATATCTCTTAGATAATATTTACATCAGATTTGGTAATAAGTTATACAGACAAATTGTTGGTATTCCGATGGGTACAAATTGTGCTCCTCTTGTGGCCGATTTGTTTTTATTTTGTTATGAAAGAGATTTCATGACTTCTCTTTCTGTTGATAATCGAGCTGATATCATTGAGGCATTTAACTCAACCTCTAGATATTTAGACGATCTTCTGAATATTGATAATCCTTATTTTGAAAGCATGGTTAACCAAATTTACCCACCTGAACTTAAATTGAATAAAGCTAATACTTAAGATACCGAGGCCCCCTTTTTGGATTTACATCTATCTATTTCTAACGGTTTTGTATCTTCTAAAATTTATGATAAACGTGATGACTTTGACTTTGATATAGTTAATTTTCCATTTTTGGATGGTGACGTTCCACGTCGTCCCTCTTATGGAGTGTATATTTCTCAACTTATAAGATTTGCTAGAGTGTGTAGTCATGTAGATGACTTTAATGCTCGTAATAAATGTTTAACTGCTAAACTTCTTCAACAGGGCTATCGGTATCATAAGCTTAGAAAGGCTTTTTCTAAATTCTATCGCAGACACCATGAATTGGTTTCAAAATTTGATGTCGGATTAAAATTTCTTTTACACCAAGGCCTATCGGAACCAGAATTTTATGGTGACTTAGTATACAAATTCAAAAAGATTAAGGGTAGGACTGATTTTTCTGATCAATTCCGAAAAATAATAATACGTCACAAACGTATTGGGTATAATTTAAATGTTATGCGACAGTCTGCATGCTTAGTGATTAACCCAATCACGGTTGATAGCTTTGCTGCACTCTTTAATTGCACACCGGGGGATCGGTCGTCAGACTCTATGATGGCCCCGACCTAAAGCTATATATTTTAGTTGGTTGGGACCGGAGCCTTTTTGTCTGTTGCTTGGTCCACCGGGGCTCAACTGGTGACCTTCTTTTGCTTCAGATTTCCAGTGGGGTTGTTTGGCAGGACAGGGATCTCCACCTGTCAGACGGCCCGTTGTATCTGTTGAGTCCTCGTCTTTGCTTCTTCATGGTGTTGAAATTTGATTTATGTGTTTACCGTGATGATTCATTGACGAGTTAGAGGGTTATCATGCGAACCGAACAACAAACTAAATGTTTTGTACCACTTCAGAAACTGAGGGTGAGGTTGGGCCTGTAAAATCGATTTAAGCCCCCCAGTAATTCATTACTGACCGTTCCAAGGCGGTAGTTCTGTTGTGGTACTTTGTTGCCTGTTTTTGGTGTCAGAGTTTCTGTGATGGTTCACCTTATGTATGTTATTATTATTTTTGGTTCGGTTTGGGTTGCTGAGTGGCCACCTTTTGGGAACAAGCTGCTCACTCGGTTGGCCATATGTTCTCTGTATCTTGATTATTTATAATCTTAGTTGTTTCCAACTATGGTTTGAGGGCTGGATTTGGATTTTGAGTGTTTCAGTTCCTGGTCTTTGCATACTTTTAACTTTTGAAAGCTTTTCAAACAAAGGCATGCTGAAAGTCATCTTGAACAGGCTTAAACCACAAGCCGATAAATAATCGCTGAAGAACAGTCTGGGATCCAAGCTGAAAAGAGTACCATAGAACAGATCTTAAATCTTAGAATCGTGTGTGGAAAGTATCTCCAACATCAGCAGAATCGGTACCATGTCTTCATTGATTTCAAAAACACCTTTGACAGTGTATGGCATGCAGCCTTATGGGCCCTATGCGGAAGTACAATATCAGTGCAAATCTAGTTCGCACCACTGAGCAGCTATACGACAAGGCTACAAGTGCAGTCCTGATGAATCGCAGCACAGGAGAATGGTTCAGAGCAACAGTTGGGGTAAGGCAATGATGTCTTCTGTCACCCACCCTCTTCAACATTTTTCTCGCATGGGTCATGTCTGATGCTCTGGAAGAACATGGCGGAAAGGTTAGCATAGAATGCAGATACATTACCAATATGAGGTTTGTCGATGACAAAGACGCGCTACCTGAGGAAGAGCAGGATCTAGAAGCCCTGGTTGAAAGACTGTACAAAACCTGCACAAGATATAAGATGGAGATCAGTGCTGAGAAGACCAAACTGATGACAAACAGCGCAGATGGCATTCAGAGGCATTTCAAGGTAAAAGGGCAGAAGCTGGGTACCGTACCAAGCTTCAAATACCTTGGAGGATTTGTCTCAGATGATGGCTCAAAACAGGAGGTTCTCTCATGGATTGCACAAGCCACTTCAGCTAAAACCAATTTGGAGAGAAACCTACATATCTCTTCGATCAGAGGTGAAACTTATGCGCTCCCTTGTCATTTCCATATTTCTGTAGGCCTGTGAATCGTGGACCTTGACAGCAGAGTTACAGCAAAGAACACAGCTCTTTGAGATGAGAAGGTTACTAAACATTACGTACAAGGAACATATAACCAATGAGGAGTTTAGCAGAAATATACAAGCAGCCATTGGAAAATATGATGAACTTCTGACGCTGGTCAAGAAACATAAACGGAGGTGGTTTGACCACGCCTCAAGGTCTTCTGGTTAAGAAAATTTAAAGAGTAACTACACTTCAGGAACTGACTGAATCAGATCCCAAACCCTATCCACAAGACGATTCTACAGGTCACAGTGAAAGGCAAAAAAGAAGAATATGTAGACAGAAGAAGAGATGGGAATACAATATTAAAGACTGGACAGGGATGGATTTTGCCAGCTCGACTAGGGCAGCTGCAAACAGGACAAGGTGGAAAGGGATTGCTTCGAGGTCATCCGTGGTGCCCCAACGACCTAGTAAGGTTATGGGATAGAAAAGAATAGAATAGATCTAATAAATGCTTGTTTATGCAGTCAAATGAATCAATAATGCAGCCACAAAAACTTTACAACACTTCAGACAGTTTACAACAGTGAATATCTTGATTAGGTACTTAAGTTCGACGTAATTGGGGCAATAAACGGAATAACAGTATCAGTTCTAAGTTAACGATTAAATACATTGTTTTTCGTTAGATTACTGCATACAAATAAGACATAACATGATCACCAGATTTCATCGAAATAACAAGCAACAAACAACATGTTTTCATTTTAGGGTACTCATTTCAATAGGATTGCAACAGACGATTGCACGGTGGATATAACAACTTCCCTACCTGTGCTGTTGACCTAGCCAGTCGGTTACCAAACTTGCTAAAGTGACTGTCGACGGCGACAATCAACAGCAGCATCAGCTCGGTCGAAATTCATTAATAATAGTATCATTCATCATTATTGCTAGCGCTTACGACCGAATTCTCTGCCAACAGCCACTTTGCACTGTACCGGAACGGTCAACAACACAGGTAAACAAATTGGTAATACCCCCGTGGAATGGTTGATTTCTGATGATTGTGAACACTGTTGCTTTTTAAGAAGTCACACACGAGAAATATTTCAGTGTCATACAGCATGTGTGTTAGGCGACTTTTTCCATCCGCGCTGTCATAAAAATAAAAAGATTCAGCACAATCGATACAATTTGATCCATACAGGGAACATGGTGATAACAGAGCTACAGATAATGTTATTATTCTTATTTCTTAATGGAAATATATGTCATGATCCCTCGGCGATACGATTCTAATGAACGGTGACAACATATTTCGCTTATTAAAAAATAGGTTTTGTTTTCTTTTTTCACAATTGAAATATATCTTGGGGTCCTCGTTAGAAGCAGTTTAACAAGACTTGTTTAATGAGGGGCACAACATATGTTTTTATTCAGAAATATGAAAAAAAATCCGATATTATCTTTGTTACCCTTTCTTATCTGGAGCACTATCAGATAAGGAGAATCCCAGCGGGCACATGACGTCAAAATAACGTCGTATTGACGTCGATGCGACGTCGTTACGTCGCATCGACGTCAGTACGACGTCATTTCAACGTTATGTGCCTGCTGGGATGTTCGAAAGTGTTGTAGTAAAGCATTTTTCCTCATTTCATATAAGAGATAAACATGGCAGTCAGAAAGCTAAACATATAAACACAGCATCCTGAAAACCTTCAATCTGAAACACAGCTAGGCTTTAATTCCCATCTCATTATGCCTTTTGATAACTCAGTCAGAATTAATAAGCGAAAAGTGTTATAATCCGAAACTGTTATCATGAAAGAAATTAGCAATTAAACAAACGTCATGGTAGATGGTTCAAAATGCATTCGAATTTGCGAAGCAGTGCATTATAATAACAAAACAAACAGCATGATCACAGGCGATTTATTATCACGGGCTGTTTCTATGTGTGAAGGATCACTAGCGGTAACTTTGACATTTGAGTAATAAACAAAAACGTAACATATTTATAAATAAAGTATTCTAGTTTTCTAGTTTGATTGAGTCCCAAGATACAGTACACTGACATTTTACTTTGTTTCCATCTGCCTAGAATGTTAAATGAAACGGGTAATGCATTCTAGAGATGAGCTAAATGTTTTAGTTACACTTGCTATCCAGATGTTCGAATTCAGTCCCGGTCATATCGGATCACGGGACTTGATGTATCGGCATGGTTTATTTGGCCGTCCATTAATCCTAGAAAGATGTCATATCTGCCGCGTTATCAAGCTATCGAGGAAGAACACAACTATAAAGGACAACCTGCATATAGCACCGAACGAAAACGGAGGGAAAACAGTTTATGATCTTAGGCTTCTTTCTGTCTTGTTTCCTCTTTTTGAGTATATTTGTTGTTGAAAAATAGGCCGTTTGAGTTTCTCATTATATATTTTACGTCTGCTTCCTTCGTTTCCTTGGTTTGGGTGTGCTTTGTGCTGTTGCGGTTTTACCTTTTTCCTGGTTAACTCTTTAAGCACCAAAAAGCAGACGACAAAATTTAAGTCTGCAAAAATTAAAAAATTGCCTTGTCCAAGACATATCATATTAAGGATCCAAAGACTAGAGGGCAAATAGTGTAGATCTAGATGAGAAGGCTCATTATGACCCGCCTCATCAGGATCTAGGCTGTTTGCAAATTATGCTATTTTCGTCACTGGGGCTTAAAGAGTTAAGTCGTCTCATTTTACAAATAACTTGCATAGAGGAGATGGCATAGAACTGCACATTGTCTGACGTACATTTAAAGTATCTAGTGACTGTTATTAATGCGTTAAACTAGTTCTTTACAGTTGTATGCATCATATTTTATTTTCCTTTCTGATGCTTTGTTTATTAAAAACTTCTTAAAGTATTTCATGTTTTTTTAAATCTTACGCTTGTTCATATTTTAGGAGGTGTATGCATGTGGCAAATAAGCATGATACATGCATCCACATACCTTAGTAAGGTAGTATTAAAACGACAATAATTAGAAACTGATACGATCTAATTCCACATCCCACGTAGGCCCCTCATCTCCATTTTCAGCTATCTGCGAGTCTCTGAGGCTGCCTGATAAAGTGCTATATCTAGCTTTTCATAAAACTGTAAGAATGTTGTTTCTTGTTGGTTGCAGCATAAGCATATACGTTTGTTGTATTTTAAGCATTTGTTGTCATCTGTTTAGGTTCCTGTTTTGCTTTGTGGTTTAACAGTATGTTTCTCTGTCTTTTGTTGCCAGGCCATTACTGTGTTACAGACGAGGCTTTATAAGCGGACACTACGACGTCTGGCCCACCTTCTTTTTTTATGAATGTTTTCACATCCCACACAGCCACCCCATCTGTAAGAAACTCATATACGATATTTTTTATTATATAGATGATAAAAGTAGATGCTTTATGTTATTGTGGCTTCCAGAATTTACTTATTATGTGTTGGACTTATATATTAACGTACCTTTACCAATGTTGATGCGACAGACTCGCGTTTTTGTATTCAACTCCTTTAGTGTCGATAAACCCCATAATCTTGAAAGAAAAATGTGATGGGCAGGTCTCTGCATGCAACAAGCATCCCTCACCGAGCCACACTTACTGACGCATTCAGCGAGACACAGCAGCAGCAGCTATCAGGCAAGAGACGCCAACGTATTAACTCGCGAGCGCAGGCGTCTCCAACAGAGCCACTTCAACTTATGCATCCCGTGAAAGGCGGAAGATAAGGATATCAGGAAGGAGAAGTCCGATGCATCAAGAACCTGCAACAAGCCCAAATACTCCAAAAGAACGGAAGCCAAACTTCGCCAACAGTCATGTCTATATATGACATGTCATGCTTAATTTTAGAACAGTTTAGAAATTTCACGTACCATAGTCGTTTCATTTATGTTACTTTAAATCAGTATTTAAGTACAGACTCCAGTACTAAAGTACCAGAACCAGCACTGAAATACTGATTAAATGGTTCTGTTTATCTAAGTGGGTCTGTTTATCGATGATGCACTGTTCCGTTTCTCGTTTGGCGTTTCTCCTTCTTTCTTCTTTCGATGTCTTGGGACGGGTTTGCTCGTTTGTATTTTTTTTTTTTTTTTTTTTTTTTTTTTTTTTTTGGTAATTTAACATTTTTTTATCATATGACGTCGTCTCTGAGAGTGTAATAAAGCCATGCATTAAAAACGATAATCTACTAGTGGAGTAAATATGCAAATTACTTCTCAACGTTATGCGTTGACGTCCATAAAACGTCGCGTTTTCTAATGGCGGAATCGTGACTTTTAGTGCAGGATTTGATATTAAAATGCTATTTTAGTGTCATATGATAAATAGAATCTTGCATTCGTGCTCCTGTAGTACTAAATTTATTAAACTCGTTGGCGAAAACCGAAAGATGGTCAGCATAGTCTTGCATCTTATCTTTTCCCCAACTAGTTTGATAAATTCAATAAAACATGAGCACTCATGTAAGATCCTCTATGTATGCCATGATAATACTTTCTACCATCTGTTTGAATGTCTGTTTCTTCTTCCCTAACTCTTTGTCACTTATTGCCTCTTTACGTCAGCACAGTTAAATCAATTCCTTTCATAGTTTTGAAAGTGTTTGATTCACATACTGACTGCAACATCTTATTCAAAAGCACCACAATAGATCAGCAATCTCCAAGTTATAGAGTTGAGGACAACTAATTGTTGTCATGTAAACGAGTATGTGCATACTAAATACCGACATTGTCTGTAAGATTTCTTTTACATTTGCATTTATTTCGCTACAGGCATTTTGTTTGTCACTGATAAAAGATTATGGGATATTTGCATATTTATACAAAAGTTGTTCGCACATGCTGAATATGAAATAGTTTTATCTTGCAACAGTGACCCTCCCTTTGTCACAAATAATTGAAAGGTAAAGGACGGAATAAAAAGCATGGTAAGAAAATAAGATTTATCTCATGATTGTCCTAATAATTTCTGAGGGAATAAAATATGAGTTTTCAACTGAGGACATATTATGACGTAGGATCAGTCACAAATGACACCGGAGAAACAAACATATACTCGTACATCGCAAAAGATGCATGGAACAACTTAATCGCCACTAGCAACAATAAATGTATAGTAAGTAAATAAGGGTAAATAAACAATTCTGTTCTAGGTTTATCGGAACCTGAATTTTATGGTGACTTAGCATACAAATTCAAAAAGATTAAGGGTAGGGCTGATTTTTCTGATCAATTCCGAAAAATAATAATACGTCACAAACGTATTGGCTATAATTTAAATGTTATGCGACAGTCTGCATGCTTAGTGATTAACCCAATCACGGTTGATAACTTTGCTGCACTCTTTAATTGCACACCGGTGGATCGGGCGTCAGACTCTATGATGGCCCCGACCTAAAGCTATATATTTTAGTTGGTTAATTGGGACCGGAGCCTTTTTGTCTGTTGCTTGGTCCACCGGGGCTCAACTGGTGACCTTCTTTTGCTTCAGATTTCCAGTGGGGTTGTTTGGCAGGCCAGGGATCTCCACCTGTCAGACGGCCCGTTGTATCTGTTGAGTCCTCGTCTTTGCTTCTTCATGGTGTTGAAATTTGATTTATGTGTTTACCGTGATGATTCATTGACGAGTTAGAGGGTTATCATGCGAACCGAACAACCAACTAAATATTTTGTACCACTTCAGAAACTGAGGGTGAGGTTGGGCCCGTAAAATCGATTAAAGCCCCCCAGTAATTCATTACTGACCGTTCCAAGTCGGTAGTTCTGTTGTGGTTCTCTGTTGCCTGTTTTTGGTGTCAGAGTTTCTGTGATGTTTCACCTTATGTATGTTATTATTATTTTTGGTTCGGTTTGGGTTGCTGAGTGGCCACCTTTTGGGAACAAACTGCTCACTCGGTTGGCCATATGTTCTCTGTATCTTGATTATTTGTAATCTTAGTTGTTTCCAACTATGGTTTGAGGGCTGGATTTGGACTTTGATTGTTTCAGTTCCTGGTCTTTGCATACTTTTTACTTTAGTCATTTTTAAAGATTGCAAGCTAGGTTTTCAGTGAACCAGCATAAGCACTCGTGAATAACTTACTGTGTGTGATATTCTGTTAATAGATAAGTTTATAACAAATTTAAAAGATAGGCAATGATCAGGAATTAATACAATAAAATCTCACATTCCGCTCTCAAAACCAATATGTAAAGAAGTACATACACACAGATATCGACACAAGTTTACGAAAGACACTCACAGTAAACCGAATGAACAGGTCTTTCCCAAATAGATGAACATTCAGCTACTCCAATAACAGCATCAACATCTATTTTTACTTATTTTTTATTTGAATTACAAAACAAAACAAAACAGAAGGCAGATTGGGCAGCAATACAGGTGATCAAACCGCCAGAGACCATAGACAAGCGGACACAGCACAAGTAACATTTATGGCATAGTGTCTCTCTTTTTCTACTTGATCCTTCTTTTAGGTCAATGATGTCACCCCGGAAACACCACAATCACTAAAATAGATCCCATGCAAAAAAACACCGAAAGTATACACAGGGACAAAACGGAACAGCGTATTAAATAAGTGGAAGCGCAACAGCAGAAACACCAAGGAACTGTCATTTGTATCACTGCTGAGGCTTTTAAACGGTGTTGTTGGTGCAAAGTAAAAAGGTGGACAATGATTAGGAATTAATAAAATCAAATCCCACATTCCGCTCTCAAAACCAATAGGAAAAGAAGCACATACACACAGAAAGTGACACAAGTTTACGAAGGACACGCACAGTAAACCGAATGAGCAGCTCTTTCCCAAACAGATGGCCATTCAGCTACCCCAATAACAGCATCAACATCTATTTTTACTTATTTTTTATTTTAGTTACAAAATAAAACTCGCTTTTAAGGTGCATAAATACACTTCCAAGTTTTCCGCCGTTTTTTACAAAGGAAAGCCACTTCTTCTCTGACTCCATGTTTGCTCTCTGAACAGGAATACACAAAGTTTTTCCACAATGGAAAATAAAAAGACAGGCAATGATCAGGAACTAATGCAATCAGATCCCATATCCCAAACCAAAATGAAAAGAATTATATATATAAATTGACAACTGTTCATGAAAGATATACACACAGTAAAATGAAATACACAGCTCTTCCGCAGACGAGTGATCATTCAGTTACCCAACTGAAAACAACAGTAACATCTATTTTTACCTAAATTACAAAACAAAACAGAAAGCTAAGTGGACAGCTTTATAGGTTACTATATTACTAGAAGACCGCAAATAAGTGGACATACGAACATGTAACATTGAAGAACTACACCTGAAGTACCGCCTTCGAATGGTAAGTAATAGACTACTTGTAGGGGTGGGCGTCGGGGTGGAGAGGGGCTTGGAGGAAAGAAATTGCTCCTAGTGGAAACCAGATTCTTATATTTAAGAGTTAACCCCAATGAGATTGTTCTGATGCAGATCCAAGTAAAACGTAAGAGTTTATATGCTTGTGTAGTAGTCTTCCAGATCACCAGTAAGAAAATATGAAAAAAATGACCTCGGACTGTTCCTATTTCAAGTCGATTAGTGCAAATTGCTGGGAGTATGTGAATGTTTAGGTTCTTAAAGTAAAGACAATTTAAAAAGTAATAAAGTAAGGAGGAAAATTCTTAGGAACTGACACAATTCAATCTAGATCCAACCCAAGACGCCATGTAGGAAAGAGACACCACAAAATTTGTCACCACCAAAGATATCACCAGCGGCAGCCATGTGAACAGCCATTTGTCATGTAGGTGGTCAACGGGCTAGCCTGAACATTACAAACAATATATCAATAATAGGCAAAGCAACTGACAACACATAAAACAATCAAGAAGAACAAAACAGAACTGCCGTCTTGGGCTTTGGACAGCCAGTAATGAAATCACTGGGTGGGGAGCGGGGGGGGGAGTAGGGGGGGGGGCTAAACCGGTTTGTGGTCGACCAACCCTCACTTCGTCTAAACCTATAAACCTATACAGTTTGCATAAAGTATTTTCGCACCTTGAAGGCACTGTTGTAAAGCGCATGAAAATATATGTAATACTTGATATCAGTTAAATGGAATTGAATAGGGAAACTATTCAGAGCTTAGCAAATGCAAATAATACTCATTTAAAATCCTATGATGAACATGAAGTCCTTTGTACCGATAAATCAAGGTATCCAGGAAAAGCCAAGAGGAATCACAAAAACACACCCACCCGCAACATCGAAAGCATAAGAGAGAAACGCAAGCGATAAAACTTAACAGCGCATCTTTGATAACAAACATACCAATCCAATAAAGGATCTGTACATAAATTTAAAGAGTAACTACACTTCAGGAACTGACTGAATCAGATCACAAACCCTATTCCCAACATCAAAGGGAAAGATTGACAAAGACATCCCAACAAACAATAAATTACAAGTGAACAAAGCATAAATAAAGCATTTTTATTGTGACGGTCGTAAAAATGTCGGCCGTGCATCATGTTTGTGCAGATTATATATTTTCTGGTCCTTTGGGATCATGTCTCTCATTCTGAGTCTTTTTGAAAGTAGAGTTCCGCTGAAGCCGCTGCTAGGGGAGAAAGGCAGTGTTGCAACATTACGTTACCGTACATGGACAGACTCAATTAAACCGATTCTGCTGTTTTTTTGTTTCTTTGATTTGTTCCTTGCTCACAGGGGATCTTCCTTCAAAATTTAATTTAAGCACAGTAATGTATCAGCTATCATCTGACCAGTCTAGAGGAAATGGGGTCAGTTGAGTAGTTAAGATATATTGGAATGTCTTCTATGCTGCTTTGTTTGACTGTCCTGATCACGGAAATATCAAATTAATTTACTTATAAATGGCATTATCTAATGATAACAGAATTAAATGACGTTAACTCCAAACGGCTTAAACGTAATACGAGATTTAACATCGTAATTGATATCAGTTCTGAAAGTTGAAAAATGAAAGAGAAAGACAAAACAGCCAAGTTGAATGAACTATATTTAATAACTCTCTAGTGCAGAAGTTGTTAAACAAACAAAATAGATCGAGATCTTGGTCAATCTGAAACACAACAGTAAGGCACCAAATATGATACAACTCAGAAAAGGCCCACATCGAGGGACCGGAAAGCCTCACACATGAACGAATAGCGGAGAACCACCGTTCTTCTTGTTTCAATGTCTAGGTGGGTTTGTGCTTTGTGGCGGCCGTGAAACATCTCCTAGTACACACATCTAAAGCTGTTATTACCAAACCATGGCACTTTACAATCACCTTTCATTGTTGGGGTGTGCTGCATGATTGTAGCTTTTCCTGGATATGTTCATTTACAGTTTTGTCGTTGTGGCATTTCCTGAGTGTTTCTTTTGTAAATTAAGATGAAATTTAAATAAACATTAAACCCTACGTATACCAGAGTAGCTTTATTTTATTTTCACTGCAACTGATGTTGTGCTGAGTGGCGGACGAAAACAGTCTCCTTATACATCATCATTGTACAGATGATGTATTTTCTTTCCTTTTGAGATCATTGGGCTCTTTCTCTTTCTGAGTCAGTTTGAAAATAGAGTTCTGTTTGCTCATGTAAACTGAGTCTGATATTTCGTCTCTTTGATGTGTTCCTTGCTCTAAGATGATCTTTCTTCACAATTTATTTTATCTTCGCTGCAGCTGGTGTTGGGAAATCCGTAAAAATTTTCGCTTACATCATCATAGTGCTGGTTACGTTTTTTATGTGTTCCTTGCTGCCTAGGGCGAAGGGCAGAAGATAGGTATTTTATGTATTTTGGATAACTTTTGATGTATTGTTGTATTAAATACAGCCCCTCTCTGTTTGTTGTCGAAGTCGTATTGCTCCGTTTTCTCGTTTACACTGCTCCCTTTCTTCTTTTTTCGAGGTATTGAGTGGTTTACGCTTTGTTATTGCGGCATTTCCTGGGTATCTTCATTTATTTTAATCTATTTATTCATTTTTATTATCAATTTGTTTTTGCTATGAACCATACCAACGTTATCATTCTCTTGCAATTTCGTTTTGTATGGGTGTCTTTATTGCAAACTCGTCCCAAGGCTGCTCTTCGTGGTTGTTTTATGTGTTTAGTTTGTTGCTATGTCTGTTATTGATATATTGTTTGTGATGTTTAGGGTAGCCCGGTGACCACCCACATGGGAAATAGCTGTTCACATGGCTGTCGATGGTGATGTTTTTGGTGTTGACTAATTTTGTGTTGTCTTTTTCCCACATGGTGTCTTTGGTGGGATCTAGGATTGAACTGTGTCATTTCCTGAGAATCTTCCTTCTTACTTTTGTTTCGACTGTTTGCTAATATTACTATCATTTTCTATATTAGTAGTTTCCTTAGGAGCGAAACTACTATTATAATAATATTTTAGCAGTAGAAATAGTAGTTGTTGTAGAAAGATAAGAGCTTGTAACATTTTAATGTATATAGAATATTTTGACTACAGAAAACACAGTACTGCTTGTTTCACCCAACACCAGAAGAGTACCAGTACTTGCCTGTTTTCTTTCTTAACCTTCACGTCTCAGTAAAAATGTGAATTGTAAATGCATTAACTTGCATGAACTAGAAAATTAGTGTGTGCGCTTTGGAAGCATGACATTTTGTCGCAAGTTCTCCAAATAAAGTGTTTCCAACGAGTTAATTTTGTACTGGCTTGTTTCAAAATATTTGTAAACATGCTCAGCAGATTATAGGGGGCAATGCTGCAATATTCGTAATTACAAAGAAAAACTGCAAGTACAAATGTCACCGATACAGTTAGGTCTGCTGTACTACAAAATGGAATTATTGGGTTTGAGCATACACGCTTAGGCACGATAAGATTTGCCTTGCAGAGAAAACAAAAAATGCTTTTACACATTCATTATGCTTAACCAGCAATAAAAAAAAGTTTTATGGAAGTGACAAATTTTGCATGAGCACACTGACAGGTCTTGCATGCGCAAAGTAGTCTATATATAGTTAAATCCCGTGCATTCTAACTATTGACTGTTCAAATGAGGTACCTCCGTTCCGGTTCTTCTCTTTTAGGGTGAATGAGTATTCTTTCAGGGCAAGCAACTCTGTCATTTTCATTTTTACCTCCTTCTCGTGGGGTCAAGTCTTAAAGGAAGGAATTTGCTCCACAAGGAGCAAATTCTTTCCTTTAAGAGTTAACTCCAAATTTAAGGGCTATGTGGTCGAGGGAAACCAAAAGGAAGTCCAAAATGTGTTCTCCTTTGTTAAACGGCGAATAAACTAAGTTTGTCTGTTATCATGCCGTTTATCATCATCCTGTCATCCTTTGGGTCTTACAAATTTGTTTGCATCTTTAAACTCGTCTTTGCATGCTACACGCTTCTTCTTCTGTCAATGCTGGTAGAATTCGGATGAGACTTTAAACCGAGCCTCCCATCTCCGTATGACCTATGTGTTGGTGGGTCGGTGAACTAGAGTTCACTCACTCACTCATTCTTTCAAGGTCTTAGATGCTCTGTGTTTTCTGATTTTCAACTTTCCTCGATAACTTCAAATTTATCACTGCTAAATGAGAAATTGTTTCGTGTGTGTGTGTGTGTGTGTGTGTGTGTGTGTGTGTGTGTGTGGCACTGATATATCATTTTCGGATTGAACTGTCTACATAGTATCATGGACGTGGTCGGGGTAAACGCATACCGCGGGAGTGTTAGTGTGAAATAAAAGCTTTACCTCTGATGCCGGTGACTGGGATGCTCTCATGGACAAATTCAATACAACTGAGCCTGATATTTTCCTTTCTATGCTTCCGTAGGATGCATTTATTCAGAACAAGAATATATAGAGGATCTTACATGAGTGCTCGTGTATTATTGAATTTATTAAACGAGTTGGGGAAAAAGATAAGATGCGAGGCTCCGCCGAGCATCTTATCGTTTTCACCAACGAGTTTAATAAATTCAATAATACAGGAGCACGAATGCAAGATTCTATTTATCATATGACACTAAAATCGCATTTTATTAGCAAATTTTGCACTAAAACGTCACGATTTTGCCATTAGAAAACGCGACGTTTTATGGACGTCAATGCATAACGTTATGACGTAATTTGCATATTTAATCCACTAGTGGATTATCGTTTTTAATGCATGGCTTTATTACACTTTCAGATGCGACGTCATGTGATAAAAAAAAAAAAAAACAAGGGAAGAATTTGATTATTTGGACAACATTAGTCATTAAACAGCAATGATCAGAAACATCTCTTCTAGCAGCTCATCAATGTATCGTCATGGTAATAAACGAGTTAGGGAAAAAGATAAGATGCGAGGCTATGCCGAGCATCTTATCGGTTTCCACAACGAGTTTGATAAATTCATTGATACAGGAGCACGAATGCAAGGATCTATTTATCATAATCGCCTTATATTTGCAAATTTTGCACTAAAACGTCACGATTTCGCCATTTGAAAGCGCGGGCGCCGTTTTTTTATGGGCGTCAACGCATACGACGTATTTTGCATATTCAATCCTCTAGTTGATTATCGTTTTTAATGCATGGCTTTTTCACACACTCAGATGCGACTTCATATAATAAAACTTATTAATCAAGAAATATGAAACAAAGATGATAACTCAACAGAAACATAGGCACTGAAACTTTGGAGCAAAAACAAAATAGATAAAATAAAACACTTGTTGAACCCCGACTAGCCCAACCAAAGTTTGTATGCTAAGATTAAACACATTGCATCGTATGCTGATACAATGTTGACAAGGTTGTTTGTGGTTAAATTCTCTTGGCCTTTCATACTATAACGTTCACACATTGTATCTGATATGCTGCCAAGTAGCTGTTAGCAACGGTTCTTTGTTCATTAGCTCTACACCTATTTTGGAACTTTAAATTAGATCGTCTCTTAACTCCGAGGTAGTCCCTTTTCTCAGAATATTTGTCAAAAAAGAGAGCCCTAACTCAAGTTTGTCTCCTGCTATAGAAATAGGCCAAAGCTATAAATCTTGCCACCAACACTTTTATCCTCTGTTACGACAGTAAAGTTCAATCATTAACAGCAATGACGACATTGATTGATATCGGAGCAGTAAACGCTGTATCTGTTTAGTATCTTTGTAACCCTAAACATTTGGTTTCAATAGCATAGCTCTTTTCTGTTATTATCTCAATTTTGAGCAAGGTGGCTTTACTCTTTGAGTAAGTTGGTTTAACTGCGCAGCAATATGTCAGGCATACTTGTAGGATGGAATCAGCGCAGACCGTGATCAGACTGCTCCCTAGGAGCAGTCTGATCTTGGTCTACACTGTTTGCCAAAGAATGCCTGTCCGAGTATCAAGGGTCAATACTTTATCTCCTTTTCATCAAAAGAGCAGCCAGAGTCAAGAACCTAAAAGAAAGCGTTATGTAATAGAGCTTGACTAAAATGCTGGGTTTTTAAAGGTTTGTGTAAAGCCAAAGATAGCTACTTACTTTTTGTTGTGATGTAGTGTTGTGGTCAGTTTTCGTTGACAATTTTGATAAACAAACTGTTCCTTTTTTAATAATGGTTCTTCGTTTACTTTATATCAAAGCATTATTATTGTAGGATCACTACTTAACATAAACTCAAATGATTTTGTTGGTTGGTTGCTTTTATATTTAACGGCTCTTTGAGACAGTATTTCAGTCGATACTGAGCCGTCGCCCAGAGAGAGAGAGAGAGAGAGAGAGAGAGAGAGAGAGGTAAAAGAGAAATGATAGGCGAGAGAGAAAAATATCCACACAACCAAACCTCGAATCAACTGCAAGCACAGTAGGCCCTTGCCCTACTGTTATCCAAAGTTGTAGGACGCCCCGGCACTGAAAAGTACCCAGCACTATCGCCCGACCGCAAACATTGCCTCAAATGGTGAACATGGTCATAAAAAATCCTTTCATCAACCATTTTGACCTGCGATCTGTAGACAGAACAAAGTTGTTCTCGTAGGATTGCCTGCTAGTGTCTTCGATTGTACAGGGAAAGTAGACCCAACATGCATGAAAAAGTGTCATTTGATAGCACTCCCAATTTGCCAGACTTATATTTTATGTAGATCTGATTAGCGCCGATTTTCTAGTAATTTGGCAGCAAAGTTTGTCATATAACTAGAAAATCACTCTGATGAACGGTCAGCAAGTCTGAGACATTTATTCTGTTTTAAGTTGTTTGTCTCAGACGCGAACAATTTGCTTTAATAGTTTTGTACACTTGGACACAGTATAAAAATACATAATGCATTTTAGGAGGGTTACGTAGATCCACGCTCTTTAAACTCCTCCAAATACCAAGTATCACTGAAGTGTTTACTTCCATGAGGTACGTTGCTAAGATTGTAAAGTTGTCTGTTTGCATATAATGTAAAAGTGATTGAAATACAGTCTCTCTCTCTCTCTCTCTCTCTCTCTCTCTCTCTCTCTCTCTCTCTCTATTCTTGTGTGTTCACAGGTTGCATTGTATTCGGAGATACAGAATAAATGGCAGTCTTGTTCGTGCCAATAAGGACCTCTATGACCCATCGGGCACATGGCGTCGTAATGGCATCGCACTGGCGTCGATGCGACGTGATGATGTCGCATCGACGTCAGCACGACGTCGTTTCGACGTCATGTGCCACTGGGGATGAATGACAGCGCGAGAAAAAGGTCCAAGATAACAGCTGGAGTTTGATAAGGATGCCTTCTCTAAGCCACCCTCTACAACTTTGTCTTTAAAGGATCATGACTGATGCCCTGAAAAACATGATGGACACGTCAGCATAGGTGACAGAACTTTTACGAATCTGCATTTCGCCAATGACATTGTTTTGTTGTTGTTGTTTTTTTCTGATGAGTAGCAGAAACTAGAAACCGTAGTGAAAAGTCTCTACAATACCTGCACAAGGCACAAAATGGAAATGATAAACAGCGCCGATGACATCCAGAGGGAGATCAAGGTAAAATGACAGAAGTTGGAAACTGCGACAAATTTCAAATATCTAGGAGCAGGTGTATCGGATGATTGCTCCGATCCCGGTGTTCTCTCGAGGACAACACAAGTCTGAAGCCAATTTGGAGATATAACGACATATGAAATAACAACATATCTCTTGGATCTAAGTTGAAACTAAGTTAAAACTGATGTGCTCTCTTGTGATATCCAGTTTTCTGTATCCTTTTGACTCGTGGACAGGGACAGCAGAATTAAACAATAGAACACAAATCTTTGAAATGAGATGGTACCGCAGGTTACTGAATATTTCGCACAGGGGCCACGTAACTAATGAGAGTGTTCGCAGAAGGATCCATTCAGCCATCAGTGAACAAGACGAACCCCTGACCATGTTCAAAACACGGAAACCGACTATATCTCAAGGTCTGTTAAAGAGTAGAAAAAGGAAGGACTTGCTAGCTAAACTAGGGCGGCTGTAAAAAGATCAGGGGCCGTATTCATAAAACGACTTAAGTGGTTGCTATGCTGTTGCTAAGGCTATATTTCTTTGAAGGAGATTCCCTACAACTATGAAACTTACAAAGACTGTTCCTCCAGAGCAAATTTCATAGTTGTAGGGAATCTCCTTTATAGATATTTAGCCTTAGCAACCGCATAGCAACCACTTAAGTTGCTTTATGAATACGGCCACAGGTGGAAAGAGTTTGCAAAGTCATCTTAGGCCTGCAAGCATATGGGGCAGACTAGACTAGACTAAGTTAGCATGTATTCCATTAAGTGCATCGTTGTATTTAATCAGAAACAGGAATAGACTAATGTTCTTTTCTATGTAACCATGTTGAAAGCTCGGTTAGAATTAAAACGAACCGCGACACGAGAAAACCAACAATGTGGGATGTGCGCCCAGCGTAGACTCAGATCAGCCTGGGCAACCGCCATGTCTGATCAGAGTCTTTGCTGTCCGCATGGAGCTAACTTAGACCTTTATCTACCCTTTAAGCGCAGGCGAAGAATCTGATCAGACTGGTCGGATGGCCAGGCTGATCTGAGTCTTCACTGGGCGCACATTCCACTTTGTTGGTTTCGTCATGTCACGGCTCAAATAGTAAAAGCAGTATGACAGAAGAACTGCAGTCATGCAATAAGTTAATAAATAAACAATTATTATGGTATGTAATTTCAGCAGTTTCTAACTTACAGTGCGCAGCAGCACATGAGCCGTGACAGGACAAAACCAACAAAGTGGCATGTGCAAAATGTCGAACTAAAACTAAGGTTGTAAAAGGTAAAGCTAGTTGGTTGGTTGTTTTGGGGCTCTTTGAG
Organism: Ctena decussata; assembly: GCA_963989385.1. Lineage (NCBI taxonomy): Eukaryota > Metazoa > Mollusca > Bivalvia > Lucinida > Lucinidae > Ctena > Ctena decussata. Next base: position 66,257,099 of record OZ022513.1, read on the forward strand.
ACAGTATTTTAGTCTATATAGCTGTCATCCAGAGAAGGGAGAAAGAAAAGACACAACACCCACCAGCACCAAGTATGTTCTTTCCCTACTTTATTATCCAAATTAGTAGGAAGCAGCACCATTGCTCGATTACGACCAAGGTCTCTGGGTTCACGTTCATGTTTACGCCGTGTTTACAAAGCGGAATAACTTTTGTGATTTCCTGTATGTTTTCCTGGAGGACGGAGCCCTTTCAGAAAGTGACAAATTCTTTAAGGACAAAAATGCTTATACAGTAAGAAGAGCTAACTCAGAACTCCAGATAAGAATGGGTAACAGGGATAATTCTGAGATATTTATTTTATTTTTCAATTAAAATATGTTGTGATCCCTCATTAGAACCGTCTCGGTGAGACGGTTCAAATGAGGGTTCACAACATATGTTTCTATGGAATAAGATAAAAAATCCCTCTATTTCCCCTATTATCCCTACTTACCTGGAGGACTGTCAGTTATACTATTGAGAGGGGAGCCCGAAATGAAAATAATGAAAATGGCAGAATTGCACCCTTTTAATTAAAGTTCAATATGTTCTATAAAAAGGTTATCCTTTGGAAGCAAGGATCACACCAAAGAACTGAAAACTGTCGAGTGTACAAGTTTTCTGGGCCAGACTAGCTAGTTTCGGCCAATAAGGTCTCATCAGTGACCCTCAAGCCTTTCAGATGTAATGTTTGTTGCCACGATATGATATTAATCTACTTGCTTTTACCGAATCTCTTCAAAACAGCTGTTCTTTACGAATATAAATAAAACATACGAAAACGGTGTAAACTGATTCAAAAAGGAAAAGTAAGAAGGGAAATTCGCGCAAACTGACACAATTCAATTCCTGCTCCTAACCCAAGACATCAAAAAGGAATCTTTCTTGGATGCAAAGACGTACATACCCGAATTAGAACAGTGCACACAAAAGATTTAAAAAAACAAGAGTGCCATGAGGCCTTGAATCGCTCACCTGAGCAGTTGGTAAAGTGGCTTTTTCTCATGTCTGAAACTGTCAAAATATGAGTCTTGGGTCAAAAGTCTAAGAATGATCATGATCTCTTGCACTCATAAATCTTCATGTACTCATTAAGACAACCATATATACCATGACCTCTTGCACTCAAAAATCTTCATCTTCTCATTAAGACAACCATATATACCATGACCTCTTGCACTCAAAAATCTTCATCTTCTCATTAAGACAACCATGTATACCATGACCTCTTGCACTCAAAAATCTTCATCTTCTCATTGAGACAACCATATGTACTATGACCTCTTGCACTCAAAAATCTTCATCTTTTCATCAAGACAACCATATATACCATGACCTCTTGCACTCAAAATTCTTCATGTTCTCATTAAGACAACCATATATTCCATGACCTCTTGCACTCATAAATCTTCATATACTCATTAAGACAACCATATATACCATTTTTTAGGCCAAAATCTTCAAAACTTTCCATGAAGTCTTATGTTCTAACATTTTCCCATATTTGACCATGCCGCAAAAAGGTCAAGGTAAACCCAAGCTCATAATTTGAATAGTATTGGTAGTACTCTAGTACTTCATACTACTTACAAAGTTTCAAGGCCATAGGTGTATTGGTTCTGGAAAAGAAAACTGTTAAAGGTTTCTACCATAAAAGATATTTTTGATCTCTTGTGGCCCCTTGAAATTTATGTGTTTGATATACCACCATGTTGTTGTATTATGTAAGTTTCGTTTTCTGCTCCTCATGTTGTTTACTTATTTAAGCCTGTGTGTAAATAAAGAATTGAATTGAACTTGGGTATGGTGGCCATGTTGGTCATGTGGCCTGGACCGTTTGAACAAATTTTTGTTCAATCAACACCTGGAGGCTCTATATGAAATGTGTTGACAATTGGCCTTTTGGCTTTCGAGGAAATGTTTGAAAATGTCAAAATATGAGCGATCTGGGTCAAATGTCAAAGAATGACCTTGACCTCTTGTACTTATAATTCTTCATGACCTAATTAGGATGAATTTATTACCAATTTTAGGCCAAAATCTTGAAAACCTCCCATGAGATCTTATATTCTAGCATTTTGTCATAGTTGACCTTGCTGTAAGAAAGGTCAAGGCCAACCAAAGTTCATAATTTGAACAGTTATGATAGTACTGGAGTACTTAATGCTACATTCCAAGTTTCAAGGCCATCGGTCAATCGATTCTGGAGAAGAAGATTTTTAAAGGTTTTTACCATATATGGGCATGGAGGCCATTTTTGGTCATGTGACCCGGACATTTGAACAAATTTCCTTTCCCTCAACCCCTGGAGGCTCTACATGAAATTTTGTTTCAATTGGCCCAGTAGCTTTTGAGGAGATTGTTTGATATTGTCAAAATGAGAGAGTTCTGGGTCAAAGGTCAAAGAATGACCTTGACCTCTTGTACTCATAAATCTACATGTACTCATTAATACGAATGTATATACCAATTTTTAGTCCTAAATCTTCAAAACGTTGCATGAAATCTTATGTTCTAGCATTTTGCCATATTTGACTTTGCCGTAAAATGGTCAAGGTCAAACAAAGGTCATCATTTTGAACAACCTTGATCGTACTGGTTACCCAATGCTACAAACCAAGTTTCAAGGCCATCGGTCAATTGGTTCTGGAGAAGATATTTGAAGGTTTTTACCATATATAGGTGTGGCGGCCATGTTGGTCATGTGACCTGGACCGATTGAACAAATTTGTGTTCAATCAATGCCTGGAGGCTCTCTATGAAATTTGGTTACAATTGGCCCAGTGGTTTTTGAGGAGAATGCTTGAAAATGTCAAAATATGAGAGTTCTGGGTCAAAGGTCAAAGAATGACCTTCACCTCTTGTACTCATAAATCTTTATGTACTCATTCAGATGACTGAAGATACCAATTTAAAGCCCAAAATCTTCAACAGTTTCCAAGATATCTTATGTCCTAGCATTTTGCCATACAAAAGCACAAGGAAGCCAATTTGACCTTACCGTAAACAATCGCGTACCCAATGCTACATACCAAGTTTCAAGGCCATCGGTTTATTGGGTTTTGAGAAGAAGATTTTTATATGGGCATGGCGGCCATGTTGGTCATGTGACCAGGACCGTTTGAACAACTTTTCGTTCCTAAGACCCCAGAAGGCTACATATGAACAGGCTCTTTCAAACACGAAAATCTCTGAGGAGTCAGAATAATCTGAGGAAACTATAGTCAGAAGCGTTGCACAGCCTTATGAGTGCACATAAGCACCACGACGAGGATCCAGGCCCGAGTACTTTTTAGTTACATATGGAATTTGGTTACAATCGTCCCATCGGTTCAGAGAAGTCATTTGAAATTGTTGACGGACGGACGGACAGACGGACGACGACGGACGACGGAGCCTGCCTATCCTATAAGCTCCCCCGGAGCCTCTGACTCAGGTGAGCTAAAAAACTGTAGGTTCTGGTTCCGGACGAGGGGTTGGCAGGAAGAAGGTTTAGTGTAAAGTTTGAGGCTTTAGCAGCAATATTGTAGCTTGCCATGTTTTTGCAATCCCGTATAGTGTTTTAAAAGCACGTTCATTGAACTACGGATTTTAGTTTACTTACATTTTTCTGTTCCGTTTTACAAGCAGTCTCGCATCTATATTAACAAACCTAGCACCGCCTAATGACAGAACAAATCCGTTTACCTACAAAGATGTTTCGATAGTTTAATGTAAATCAGTTGATAAAACGTCATCTGTGTTCCTTATTAATATTATCTACCACTCACTAATCTGTCGCTGTGTTATATGTTTTAAATTTGACGTCTGTTTCAGAATGTTTACCTTAAAAGTTTCTGAAAAAAAGTTGATAGAAAGGTCCGGGTATTCCCCCAATCACAAACCGCAGCCAACTCACGACACCAAGAAGAACAAAAATAGTTCAAACACACACGTACAAACAAAATAACAAATGCACGAGGAGCAGAATCATCTCCCTCTTCCCCAAGTGAGGTGATCAGAATACTAAAACAAACACGCACAAGAGGACAAAGAGCAAAAGAGGATTTTAAAACATAAAGCGTCTCATGATATAAGCCACAAAGCAACAAAGAATTAAGAATAACATAGGGACTGCCGCCTTAAAACGGCCAACAGCATAGACTATAAGGGGATTAAAATATATTTTTTACTGTCGACAAACTTCATCCTGCTCCCGATGCAATTCCTAATACGAAAATAGACGAAAAGTTCAGTTCGCGTAATGGCTTCCTAACTCAATCAATGCACCATGGCGACGACATAAAAATCAAAATGATAACTATGATAAAACAAAGAAAAGTGCTCTTGGCTATACCAAACTCCACTGCCAGCCAGAGTTAATGGAAACAATTAGTTAAACCGCAGTTGGCCAAGCCAAAGACAAATCATCAAGCCCAACCCTAAAGCTGTATGAAGAGGCCGTCATAGAGTCTGAGGGCCGAACCACCGTCGAGTGATTAAAGAGTGAAGGATAGTCTCACAACTAGGCATACTGTCTGCCGCATCACGTATGAGTTATATTCTATTCTTTTATACCGGTCAATAAGTTTTCGAAATTTATGTTCATTAAAATTAGATATGCCCACAATTTTTTATATTCTGTACACCATGTTAGCAAGGAATCCTGGTTCCGATATTCCTTGTTGCATAAGTTTTCTCATGCCTACATTATAAACAGGTATGCATCTTTTCATCAGCTGTTAGGTAAAATCAAGGACTTATTGCGGGACATTCAACACTTGCGATTTTATTGAATGCAAACCCTAGCCTTCTTCTACTGCAGTAGTTTAAAACATTTTAGTCAGCTGTTTAGTCTGCACGAAAGTTTCCTAGCCCACCAATGAATCAGCACAGGAAACAAAAAATCACGAAGAATACCTATAATGATCAGAGATGAGGACTCGACAGCGACAACGAATTGCCACACTTGGAGATCCCCGGGGTGTCAAACAACACCACTGAAATACTGGAGCAAAAGAAAACTGCCAGTTGAACTCTAAATGGCTTAGCAACAAACAAGAAAAAAAATCCGGCCACAACCAGCTAAATTAAATAGCTTTATGTCTGTGTCATCACTGAGTCTGATGCCCGACCCACCGGCGTGCAATTAAAGGGGGAAGCAAAGCTATTTGCCATGATTGAGTTAACCACTAAGCATGCAGACTGCACGAATTCAAAAACGAATTCATAGCATCGGCGATAAGATTTTGAAAAAGCTTTTCGAAATTGATAATACCGATAGCCCTGTTAGAGAAGTAAAACAGTTAAATTCTATTATGAGCATCGAAGTCAGCCATATGACTAGACACTCAGACAGGGTGGATGCCCAGGCTGTTCTGAGACTTCGCTGAGCGCATATGTCATTGTTTGTTTTCTCGTGTCGCGGCTCATTTATAAAAAGAACTTTGATGAAATGCGTTTTGCGATTTATTTTAGAGTCACAAGCAGTCATACCACTGACAGGTCCTAAACAAGTCAATTCTTTGTATATGTTTCTCGGTTTTGTTGGTACACGCCCTGTCAATGATTTGATAGGCTGTGTATTTTGAATTTAGTTTTCCTTGACCTTTTTGAAGTCAGATAAATATTTAATGTGACAAACGTAGGCGGCCCCAGACAAACGGTACAACAGATATTCACACTTATTGACGAACCGCTAATCAATCACTACTGATAAGATATGGAAAACTTCTTCAACATAAATGGAAACTGCCATTTGTATTGAACAAAGTCTTTGTAGTACGCCGAACTCATATCTTATGTAGATTAAATTTGAGGCGATTTTGTATCAATTTGGAGTCAAGTTTGTCATGTAATTGCCCGATAACCCTAATGAACAGCCAGCAATTCTACGAATTGTGTTTTCTGCAAGGTATTAACGGCAGGCCTGGACAAGTTATATGGATAAATGTTTCTTCCATTTGTGAAAAGGTGATCTCAGTTATGCAAGCTCTAGAACAATGTAAACCGGTTGAAATAATATTTTCTGTACCAATAGGTTTGGTACAGAATTGCAGTATCAAGGATATTTAGCTTTAAATAAATAGTATAATTATAATGAAAATTGATATTTTACTTACCGAAGTTTACTGGCTAGTGAAGCTAGTTGTCTTCGCTAAAAGTCTTAATTTTACAGGGGCAACAACCTTCGTCATAGCCCGCGTGTGGGAACTAATCATTTGACGACCATTTTGAAGAGACTCTGACAGATTTCCCATTTGTAAGATATAAGAAATAGGATTGTAACACAAGATAATACGGCTATAAGGTGCCTATATGTGCATATGGTCCAGATATATAGGACATGACTCTTCAAAAAGTGAGAAATTAGAAAACACTTCACTACAACTTTGATATGGACATCTGAGATAATCATATATTAAGCAAAGTCGATACAGATCAATGTAGTGAAGTGTTTGCATATTTAGCAAGTGTCTTATGGTTAATTCTAGTTATATTGAGTACAAAACATGTATCATACCTCATCGACTAGTTTTTTTGGTTATTTCAGTGTTTTCCAAACTTTCTATTTCTATTCTATTCTATCCCATAACCTTACTAGGTCGTTGGGGCACTACAGATGACTTCGAAACAATCCCTTTCCACCTGGTCCTGTTTTCAGCCGCCCTAGCTGAGCTGTCAAAATCCATCCCTGTCCACTCTTTAATATTGTCTTCCCGCCTCTTCTTCTGTCTACCTCTTCTTATTATTCCTCTCACTGTGCCCTGTGGAATCGTCTTTGCTAAACCAGAAGACCTTGAGGCGTGGCCAAACCACCTTAGTTTCTCTTTCTTGACCAGCGTCAGGAGTTCATCATATTCTCCAATAGCTGCTTGGATCTTTCTGTGAACCTCCTCATTGGCTATATGGTTCTTGTACGTAATGTTCAGTAACCATTGGTAGCATCTAATCTCAAAAGCCTGCGTACTTTTCTCTAATTCTGCCGTCAAGGTCCACGATTCACAGACATACAGAAATATGGAAATGACCAGGGAGCGCATAAGTTTCACCTTAGATCCAAGACATATGTTGTTATCTCTCCAAATTGGTTTCAGCTTGGTAAAAGCTGAATTGGCTTGTCCAATCCTTGAGAGAACTTCCTGTTTTGAGCTCTCATCTGAGTCAACTGCTCCAATGCATTGTTACGGTACCCAGCTTCTGCCCTTTTACCTTGATCTCCCTTTGAATGCCATCTCCGCTGTTTGTCATCAGTTTTGTCTTCTCAGCACTGATCTCCATCTTATACCTTGTGCAGGTTTTGTCGAGACTTTCAACTAGGGCTTCTAGTTCCTGTTCTTCCTCAGTTAAAGCGTCTATGTCATAGGCAAGCCGCAGATTGGTTTATGTTTCTGCCGCCTATGCTGACCTTTGCGTCATGTTCTTCCCGAGCATCAGACATGGTCCGTTCGAGAAAAATATTAAAGAAGGTGGGTGACAGAAGACATCCTTGTCTTACTCCAACTGTTGTTCTGGACCATTCTCCTGTGCTGCCACTCATCAGGACTGCACTTGTAGCCTTGTCGTAAAGCTGCTCAATGATGCGAACTAGATTTGCACTGATATTGTACTACCGCATGGTGACCCATAAGGCTGCATGCCATACTCTGTCAAAAGCTTTTTTGAAATCAATGAAGACATGGTTCAGATTCTGCAGATGTTGGAGATACTTTTCACACAGGATTCTAAGGTTGAAGATTTGTTCTGTGGTGCTCATTCCGGCTCGGATCCCCGTCCTGTTCTTCGGCGATTATCTCTTCGGCTTGTGGTTTAAGCCTGTTCAAGATGACTGATGGTTCTGTAGTTCTGGCAGAGCTGTAGGTTGCCCTTTTTAGGGAGTGTAATAATCAGCGACTGAGTCCATGGGCTAGGCCATTTTTCCGTTCTCCAGATTCTGTCAGAGATCTCTGTTAAAACATCAGTCATGGTCTCCCCACCAGCTTGAACAACTTCTGCTGGTATATTATCAACTCCGGCAGATTTTCCCTTCTTCAGTGCTGCTAATGCAATTTCAACTTCCTCACGAAGGATCGGTTGTTGATCTTGCTCTGGGGGCTGTTTGCAGTCCAGAACCTTATTGTCACCATGAGTATCATGTCTGTAAAATTCTGAGCAATATTCTGTCCATCTGCTGAGAATCTTTTGTTCCTCTGTAAGGCATTTCCCAGACCTGTACTGGATAGTTGTGGATCTACCCTGTTTCTCTGAAGTTAGATCCTTCACTAGCTGGTATGCTTTCTTGCTCTTGTTTTTGTTCAAGCAAATTTCGATCTCCTCACACTGAATACCTATCCAGTCCTCATTAGCTTTCTTCACTGCCTTCTGATTCTACTTGTTTGCTTCCCTGTATTCGTTTGCCCCTCCTGCTTCATGCCGCTTCTTCTTCAAATTTCTCCTATCATCAAAGAGATCGAGAAAATCTCTGGTGACCCAGGGCTTTTTCCTATGCCGTTCCTTCCCAAGTATCTCACTGGCTGCATCAGTCACTACTTATTGTAGATGTTAATCATGGTATCTATGTCCATGTCATCATCCCTCAGACCAATTAGTGGTGCGAATTTCCAACCAAATGTTGCTTGAAAAGTGCATGCTACATCTGGGTCCCTTAACTTCTCAAGATCAAACTTCAGTCTTGGCTGGGTGGGCTTCCTAGCCTTCTTCAGACGAACTCGGCAGGTCATCATCAGCATGTCTGCTCCAGGAAAGCACCTTGTTCTATGGATGTTAACTCCTGATCGGAAGCGCTTCCTCGCCAAGATGTAATCAATCTGATTGTGGTGTTTCCTATCTGGGCTGTGCCATGTCCATCTTCTTGGTGGTTTGTGAGGGCAAAGAGTGTTTGTCAGTACTAGGCTGTTACAGGCTGCAAACATTAGAAGTTTGAGACCTCTCTCATTTGTCTCGACATTGCAGTAGGGTCCACAGACGTTTTCCCAGTCTGCCTGTGCATCCTTCCCAACCTTAGTTTTCCAATCCACTTGTGTAACCAGAATGTCCTTCTTAGGTATTTGGTCTATGATTTCCTGGAGTTGCTGGTAGAAGTGTTCGACCTCAGTGTCGTCATGCCCAGATGTTGGTGCATAAACCTGTATGATGGTGATGTTGAAAGGGGCTGGTCTTAGGCGGATTGAAATCAGTCTGCTGGAGAATGGTCGGCATCTCAAGACAGCAATCACCATGTCCGAATACACCAGAAATCCAACCCTATACTCATGTTTGTCCTCTTCTCCACTGAAATGAACATTGTGTCTGTCGTCTGTTGACATCTCACCAAAGTTTTTCCAGCGCATCTACGTCCCGGTGTCCAACAGTGGGCGCGGTCATTGTTAACCCGGGCTGCCAAACTTTGATTATGCAAAGTATTTATTTATACATAATTAGGTCAAGATGGCCGCTGATAAAACAATTATGGCCTCATAGCTATGACGTAGGTTGTCACCCTTGATTTTAGCTCCTGTTGTAAGCTTCATCACTCGAAGAACGTCGAAAAGTCAAATTTCATTTTCTTAGGCATCATTTTTGGTGTAGTTGTGAGGCCAATATGTGATGTGTAAATACGTTTTTAGGCATATAGAGTGTATTTATGACCAATCTAACTGGTCTAGACGTTTTGCCTAGTGGTAGTATGCTCGGTTTATAATCTTGGGGTTGTGAACTCAATCCCCAGTCGGGGCTATTTTTTTCTATTCTATTGTATTCGGGGCACTCGACGAAATTTTCTTTACAGATTCTTCTCCTCCTACTATTTTGGGATACACCAAGGTCCAGTGTTGCTCATTAACATAGGCAAGTCTTGGATAGAATCTGGCATCATGCAGTTGACGATTGCCGTCCTACACATGAATAACAACAAATAGTTTTCTTTCCGATTGCCTTAGAATAATGAGCTCGTTTGCATGATCATTTCTCGCTTTTAGAATAACACTGTGAATATCTTGTCACGCCATGACCCATCCCATGAAAATGATGTTAAATCCAAAAATAAAGTCAGTATTGAGCTCGAGCGCAATGAATAAATAAAAGCATCGCAAACGACTGCGTGATACCCCGCCACTCAAGCCTTTTTCAAACACCGATTTTTACAGATTAATTTTTTCTCTGTATGACTCCAGGGCGGGAGCAGCCTAACCCCACTGAACACAGAGAAAAGTCTTTGTTATGACAGGACACTTCATTACTCTGATCACTTACAATAAGCTTCCGATAAATCACTTACCACTCCACTCAAATAAAATTTTAGTGATTTTAAACTGGTGACCACGGGGCAGGGGCAAATAAACCATAAAGGATCAAATTTTAATCACCAGAAGCTTTTATTACTTCTATCATCAGATGTAAATTTCTGAAAATCTGTTTCACATCAATATATATAGATTTTATCATCATTTTATGCATGTATATGGCCCGGGGGCAGGGGGAGATAACTCCCATGGGGTAAATTTGAGCATCACTGGAGGCTTCCATCACTCTGATCATTTGCTGTAAGTTTTAGGAAAAACTGCTGCAAACTCTGATTTTATATGGAATTTTTCATGATTTTATACATGTAAATAGCCCAAGGGCAGGAGCAGATAACCCCTAATGATAAAATTTCTGTCCTCATGCAAAACTTTTGTTACTTTAATCATGTTTATGAAGTTTCATCATGATACTCCTTGTAGTTAAGGAACTAGAGGCTAGAAACCATTTTTGTACATTGACAAGTGCCATAACTCTGTCAGAAATTATCGAATTTGCCCATTAACAATCCCAAGCGAGACATTCTTGGTACAAATGCATATGCAAAATTTGAAGGAAATCCGTTGACAAATACTTAAGTTATCGAACGGAAACGAAGTGCGGACGGACGGACAGATGGACGGACGGACGGACACACGGACGGCCAACGTGAAAACATAATACCCCGTCACTAACGTGTGGCGGGGTATAAAAAGAAAATTAAATTCGGAAAAAAAGTTATTTACTTGCAGTTTATGCATATGAATGGGTATGATTTTGCCAGGTTAGACTTTTTCATGCAAGTTGTAATAAAGCCAAGACAAACTCCAAGTTATACAGCCTTTCATTTCATAAAATGCATATTAGATACATGTATATGACTATAAAAATAACAAATATGGGTTAAGGGAAGATGGGCTAAGGCGGGGGTGGGAAGACAGGTTTTCAGTTCCATACCAATTCATTGACAAATATTTTCAACAACCGTATAGTAACGACTTGTTACTGAAGTTTACACTCGACCTTACGATAATATGATATGCAATACTTTTAGAGATTTCCGACATAAGCTACGAGCCGGCAACGAACGAACGTTTAAACATATTTCACTGACATGCAACATAAGATATACAGAAAATAGAAAAAATGGGATTGGAATGATATCAAAATGCTTATAGGATTCCTTTCCCTATTTAAGATATATATTTCCCTATAAGCAAAACGCTCATAGGATTCCTTTCTCTATTAAGACTTTACAATTAACGAATGTTAGGTACGATAGCGAAAGGATAGCATATGTTAGAAGTTGTTTATGGGGAAGACATTCAGATAGGTGTCCTGAGGTAGTCAAACGATTCTGGCATCGGTTTGTTGAAATTTGTGGAGGTCGTTGTAACTATTTGTTTCTATTCCTGGGATTTATTAATTGCAGTTTGCTGAGCATGTTTTCTCTCATTTCAGGGAGAAAATAGAAAATTGTTAACAACGCTTAATCTGACGACTGATGTTAAACTGTCACCGTTTATCTGTTTATTCCATTATGTCATCACAACTCTGCTCTTAAACCAGTAACTGAGAATATATGTCACAAACTGCACTAACATTCCACATCTTTTTTTTTACCTCCTGATAAATAAGAACATTTATTTCTAGCAAAAGATAAAAGTGCTCTATGAGTAATTCGTCTTCAAATATACATTAAGGAAAAACGATCTTCGTGTCTCTATGTACAGCTTCCTTTAAAGGTGGACCCAGCAGGCACAGGACGTCAAAATAAGGCCGTATAGACGTCGATGCGGCGTAATGACGTCATGTTCCCGCTGGAGATAAACATTGAACAGACAGTTGGCGCCTGACACCCGTTCCGGGACTTCTTGGGACGGGCCCACCGTGGTTTAACTGGTAGGTTTCTTCTGCCCCAGAGTTTCAGTGTTGCTATTTCTGTGAGTCCTCATGTTTGTTTTATCTTAGTATTAATTTTGATTTCTATGTTTCTGAGATATATTACACTTATGAGTTAGGAATCTCCCACGCAAACCGAACAAATATGCATTAGATGAGCCAAAGTATGACCAATGGCTCGACCGCAAACCGGTTAACCCCACCCCACCACCCCCACCCCACCATCCCCACCCATTAATTTCATTGCTGGCCGTCACAAGCCGGCACTTCTGTTTTGGTTCTCCTTAGTTGTTTCGTGTGTTGTTTGTCGTTTTGACTGTTTTGATATGGTTTGTTATGTTAAGGCTATAAGGCTTCTAACATTATAAAATTAAAAATAGTTAAAAAAAGATGTTTAAAATTTTACGTATTATTTGTTTTTTTTTGTCAGGGTTATTGCTTTTTGTAAGACTGTTGTTTGGGCGATGGTGATTTTTGTTGGGTTGAACATCTAAGTATCTGATGAACCAATGCAGAATAAAGGGCGAAAGTTGGTCGACCACAAACCGGTTAAGAGCCTGGTAATTTGATTACCGGCCGTCCCAAGGCGGCAGTTCTGTTTTGATTTTTCTTTGTTGCTTCATGTGTTGTTAGTTGCTATGTCTGTTATTAACATATTGTTTGTAATGTTCAGACTAGCCCCTTGACCACTAACATGGAAAATGGCTGTTCATATTGGCTGCCGCTGTTGTTGTCTTTGGTGATCACTGGTTTTGTGTTGTCTCCTCGCTACATGGTGTCTTGGGCTGGATCTGGAATTGAATTGTGTCAGTTCCTGAGAATTTTCCTCCTTACTTTTAACGAATTTACTTTGATCTCACTAAAGTCTTGTGCAAATTGCTTTTAAATCGTTTATCACTTGTAATCTTATTAACCTAATTGTGGTAAAATTGTCGAAACTAAGATCGACTTGGCATAGCGACATGGATTTCAGGGGAATTTGGTTTCCATTCTTTTCGATTATTTTGGCTTGTTGAGGGTTCTCGCAACAATAGATAACTCCTTCCTGGTGTCCTTGCCTGTCGACTTTCTCGGGGCATGGGGTTGTTTCAGTAAGGCAGGATCATGACTGTGTGTGGCTCGGAGAAGGATGTCCGTTGTAGTGGGCGTGGCTCGAAGAAGGATGTCCATTGTAGTGGGCGTGGCTAGGAGAAAGTTGTCCGTTGTAGTGGGCGTGGTTCGGGAGAAGGATGTACCTTGCAGTGGGCGTTGCTCGGAGAATGGTGTCCGTTGCCTGCCGAGAGCCGCCAATCAAGTTTTGGGGTTAAGCAGTATTGAAGTAATCAAATTGTCGCACTAGAATTAGAAAAGTCAATGTCCTTATACACAAATACAATCAGCTCTCGATATCTCAAAGTCACAGTTTATCCCAAACTATTGATATCTCAAAGTAAATTTTCTGCTCCCAGAAAATTTACTTGGAGATTTCAGTAGTTTGACAAAACAGGAGTTAGAATGTAAATAAAATTAGGAAATTATTACAAACTAAATTCTTTGATCCAAAAGGGTACTTTGAGATATCAGTATTCGAGGTATCGGGAGTAGACTGTATTGATATACTCGTAGTTCGACTTATAAACTACATGCAATAGCAGTGTTTTGTTTTGTTTGTAAAACGGTGACAAATACATGCGGTTCTCCGACAGACAAAACTTATTGAGCTGCGACACGACAAAACCAACATAGTGGCACGAACGAAGACTCAGATTAGTCTGGGCATCAGTACAGTCTGACCAGAGTCTAAGCCGCCTAAACGGAGAAAGCGTAGACCCTTAGCTAACCATTAAGCACACAGCAAAGACTTTGATCAGACTGGGCGGATGCCCAGGCTAATATGAGTCTTTGCTATGCGCACATAATACTCCGTTGGTTTTGTCGTGTCGTGGCTCATATATATTTTGTTCTCTTTACTCGTGGAATTTGCCAAATAATCAACTGATCTAAAATGGAAAGGCAATTCTACGCAAACGAAGGCCGTTACCAGGAAGTGTTAGTTTATGTAGATTTAATTGTGTGGTCATTCTCGTAGCGATTGTGATGGTCAGTTTACCGTCTAATCGAAATATGATTAAAATGACTATTCAGTTCTGCTTGTCCAGCGATAACTATGTAAGACAGCGGCCGATAAACTATTGAATTCCAAACGCCATCTAACGTCAACAAAATTTTAATGAAGTTATAGATATTGAAATATTGAAATTGTTCTAAAATTGAGTAACGTATAATTTGTTCTTAATGTCAGGGTTGTGCTTTTTTGTAAGACTGTCTTGTGGGCGGTAGTTGTTTTTGTTGGGTTGAATAATTAAGTGTTCGAACCAAGCCAGAAATAAGGGCGAGGTTAAGTCGACCACAAATCGGTTAAGACCCCCCCCCCCCTCGTAATTTCATTACTGGCCGTTCCAAGGCGGCAGTTCTGTTTTGGTTCTTCTTGGTTGTCTTATGTGTTGTTAGTTGCTATGTCTGTTATTGATATATTGTTTGTGATGTTCAGGCTTGCCCGTTGACCACCTACATGGGAAATGGCTGTTGAAATGGCTGTCGCTGGTGTTGTCTTGGTGGTGACTAATTCTGTGTTGTCTATTTCCCACATGGTGTCTTGGGTGGGATTCCTCCTTACTTTTATTTTTTATCTTATTACATATGTCAGGTCATTATATACCTAAAACTTCACCCATTACTTCCTATTGGAAAACACGTGCAACGTTTTCTTTTCGCTCAGATTGCATATTTCCATTACCAGTTACCAGTTACTTTTTACGGCCTTGATTTGCTGAGGATACAAGCACATTAAGATGGCTTTAACCCATAGCCTAAATACAACTGCCCTATTTTGTTTTTCCGTTCGTTACTCCCATAGTGGTCAGCTGAGACAACTTAATCAAAACGTTAACAGTTACCTGGTTTCTTTCAAAATTACTGTAATTGGTTCATTTATTTGTAATTGAACAGAAAAGGCCGGAAAAATGCCACATTATAAAATACAGTCTTCATGACTGTCTAAAGACGAATATGCCAGCCACTAGAAACAACATACACTTTTTAAAAAAGTGGCAACCAGCTGTCAGTCCATTTCCCGTTATTTTTACGGGCGCTCGTAAACATTTACAGGACTCATTAGGCAGTGTAGGGTAGCATTTGATAGGCATTGTATTGGACATGCAGCTCTTCAACACTATAAAGGTATTTCCGAGTGCGAGAGTTAACATAACCCTACCATATTTTGATTTCCACAAATGTTCTACTAGCAGACGCCCGTAAAAATAACGGGAAAGGGACTGGCAGCTGGTTGCCAGGTATTCTACCGTAAAATATACGGAAAATTTTCACAGTGTATAGAGAATCTTACAGTCGTTATTATTTAATACGAAAATGAAACAATGCTTTGGCGAGTTTCATCTATTTCATATGAAATGACCACGAATGCAGGTTCTGTTTATCATTTAACTGATTTAAATGGCATTTTATTGCCTTAAAAGTTTACATTATTTGACTAGAAAAAATAACGTTGTCACGAGACGGCATCGTGACGTTGCGCACCAGAAATAAAGTTTAATTCAAGGTGTGGTCATACAGTTTTTCTGACATGACTTTAGGCACTGAATAACAGCGATGTCATGTGATAGACTGTCTTAAAAACGCATATGCTAAAATGTAGGAAAAGTATCTTATTTTATGACCATCCCGCTGTGCAGTGAAGTAACATGTTTCATCGTTTTATATGTTCCCAGCGGGCGCAAGACGTCGGTCGAAATGACGTTGTACTGACGTCGATGCGACGTCCTTACGTCGCGTCGACGTCAATATGACGTTTCAACGTCATGTGCCTGCTGGGTTCACACGTTACAAATCACATAGCAACGGCGCATAACGTGTTGTTACGTTCAATGTTATCAGTAGGGTAAGATGGGGCAAACGGTCCATAGGGGGGTCTAAGGCTGTACACATGGCAAATGTAGGCGGTCGTCCTCAGACACAGTGCAGACAAACTGTATTCTCATATCTTGTCAAAGTATCCCCGCTTTCTTGTCAAGCTTGCTAATATATACTAATTCCGGTTAAACGGAAAACCTTAATTGCCTTGTATTCAGAGACAGTAGAACATTCCGAAAAATACGAAACTTATTTATGTAAAACGGTGCCTCATGTTCACAGCAGTTAAATAGCAAAGTTAGCCTTATTTGAGAAGTTTATATTGCAATGAATATTCAGCAAAATACGTTTTAGATTATAGATTTTAGATTTTTTTTCTTCAAAAGTTTCAACGCACAAAGACTTCAACATAATTATTAGATGTAGTTATTCCAACACAGGAAATCTTTTCGTGTGATATAAGTCATATAACGTTTGCTTCCCTGAACAAAGAAGTCTTTTCTTAATTTCTTAATGGTTAAAAATGGTAAAGGTTGCCCATAGCCTAGTGGCCGGAGGACAGTGGGGGCGGCGGCTAGAGGGTTACTGTATCGCCTGGGCACAGCATATGAAAGGCTGAGCCTATCCCTCTCCTTTCGCTGCTTTATCTTTCCCTGGTTCGAAAAAAATACCCATTTACTGCTTGGACGACAGAGTTTTCCAGTCGCCGAATGGCCCAACCCTGGTTTGAACCCGCGACCTTTCGGCTGGACCTTCTGTACCATAACCGAGTCGCCCTAACCACTCGACCATGACACCTCTTTATGGTGTCAACCACTAAACAAGAGGGCCATGAGGTCCTGAATCGCTCACCTGAGTATGGTGGCTATATAGGTCATGTGACCTAGACCGCTTGAATAAATTTTCGTTCCCTCAGCCCTCCAGATGAAATTTGGTTATAATTAGCCCAGTCGCTTTTGAGGAGATGTCTTAAATTGTCAAAATATTAGAGACATGGGTCAGAGTTCAAACAATGACCTTGGCCTCTTGTACCCGCAAATCTACCATGTACTAACTAAAATGACTGTATATACAAATTTTTAGGCCGAAATCTTCTAAACTTGCCATGAAATCTTATGAACTAGCATTTTTCATGCTTGACCTTGCCTTAAAAAGGTCAAGGTCAGCCCAAGGTCATCATTTGAACAATCTTTAAAGTACTCAAGTACCTGATGATATATACCAAGTTTCAAGGCCATCGATTATTTGGTTCTTTAGAAGAAGTAAATGTTTTTGCCATGTACGGGCATGGCGGCAATGTTGGTCATGTGACCCAGACCGTTTAAACAGATTTTCGTTCCCTGAAGGTTGCAATTGGCCCAGTGGCTTTTGAGAAAATGTGTGAAACTGTCACAATATGAGAGACCAGAGTCAAAAGTCAAAGAATGACCTTGCCCTCTTGTACATATTAATTTTCATGTACTCATTAAGATGACTGTATATTCAATTTTCAGGTCAAAATCTTTAACCGCTTCCAAGAAAATTCATGTTCCTGTGTTTTCCCATATAAAAGCTACAGAAAGCACATTTGACCTTACCGTAAAATAGGTCAAGGTCAACCCAATGTCATAATTTTAACAATATTGGTAATACTCCTGTACCTGATGCTACAAACCAAGTTTCAAGGCCATCAGTCTATTGATTCTGGAGAAGAAGATTTTTAAAGGTTTTTACCATATATGGGCGTGGCGGCCATGTTGGTCATGTGACTCAGACCATTTGAAAACCATTTCGTTTCCATAAGCCCTGGCTGCTATATATGAAATTTGATTACGATCGGCCTAGTGGTTTTAGAGGAGAAGTCGTTTGTAATTGTGGACGGACGACGGACGACGACGGAGCCTGCCTATTCTATAAGCTCCCCCGTAGCCTCCGGCTTAGGTGAGCTAAAAGTATGTGCTCTTAGAAAAACATACTCCTTTCCCCATGGAAAATGAGGCAAAAATAAAAATGGTTTAGTTGCTTCCCCTGAAAGTGTACCCGTTTACATTAGCAAAGAAGCGAAATGATTTTATACAGGACATGGGTTTCAACACATAGCAAATATTTGCATAATAATTTGTCTTTAACAAAACCCAAGAAGTGTTATCTTTGTTTGGCGATGCTAAGATATTCTTGCCACGCTCTTATCTCTCTTCAGATACAAACTTCTTTGCTATTCAACAATCAAAAGAGACAAAATGGGGTTGCTGCATGTAAATATTACAATTATTCTAAAGCTATGATAGAAGGTTAGCGCGTGGATGATGATGTCTTTGTTAGTGCCTATCCTGGTACTACTGATGGTTTTGTTTTATTCCGACGTCAGATTGTTATTTCATTTTCAACTTTGATTACCTGCTACTGACGTCTCTTCCCCGGTGTCTGCGACAGCATTGTCTCGCAGACTGCGCCAGTTAATTTATGCTCGGAGGAGGGTGTTTTTTGCCTGCCGAGACCTTATCATTATCTGGTTTTCCAAACTTCTAGGGTTTAGCTGTACTAACGTCATACGCGCGGATTGATTGAACTTTGAAATCAGCTGTTTACATGTACCTTCTTTTTCATGTTTTAAACATAAAATATTGACACTAACAGTTATTTGCCTGTTGTTTCAGTTTCAGTAAAATCTGATTGCTATCTGTTTGAAGTATCGTGCTAATCAGACTTAAATTAAGAAAGATATGACAGTTTACATGTATTAAAATGTTGAGCTGAGAACTAGCAAATCTGTGAGTTAATGACGTCATAAACTCTCAGTCAAAAATCCTAAATAACTTTAGTTTGAAGCAAATTTTAGGAGACTGAAATGCATAAATCTTTATTTTACTTCATAAAGAAATGATTAAAATTAAATAATACTGTACAAGTAAGTAATATATGCACTAATTGTAGATTAAAATATTTATCACGTGACAAGAACTTCCAAAATGGCGGCCTCCAAGACCGCCATTTTGATTTTTAAAAATTTTAATTACTTTCTTACTTTACGTTCGATTTTCATGAAATTTTCACCAAACTTAATTGCTAATCGAGATCTATAATTTAAAATATGTTCATGTTTTAGTGAGTGTTTTCCTTTAAGTAACGTCGCTTCTCATTGGCTGACGTTTGGTTTTACGTCGCTGAAGGCACTTGCAATGGGTGCAAAAATACCCTTTGAAAGGTGCAAATGTCAAAAAGTGTATTAAAATGGGGATAACTGTAGTGAAAATTGTCATTTGGGGAGGTAAATCGTCGGTTTATGGTCGCAAATTGCGTTTTACGGCTCCGCTCGCGCGTCGCCATAAAACGAACTTTCCGACCAAAAAAACCGACGATTTACCTCCCCAAATGACAATTTTGAGTACAGTTATCCCCTACTTATATGTTTATTTCAACTGGGTATACGTGCCCGAAGGCGGACGTCAGATGATACTCGTAAACCGCATGTTTTTGTTTATGAAAACTAAACAAGAATACTACAGTCGATATGTTCTTTCACTCCAATTAAAAGTTTTACTTCTATCTTTTTTTCTGTGGCATGCTAGATTTTAATTAGAGATGACAGCGGTCTTTCATTCCGTTATACGGTCTTATTTCAAGTTAACAGAGCGAAGCTTTTATGAAAAGGCTAGATGAACGCTTTCACGCCTTATGACATTGATTTTATTTAATAATTGTATTACTTTTTGTATAAATTTAAGAAATAATGAAAATTTCTAGAAGATGGCCACAAAAATATTAGCCTGTTCGTCGATTTAATGTTGTTCCGTTTCCATCCTCTGGAATCACTATGTCTTGTGTCCTTCCAAGGGACAGTAATTACTGTTAAAACAACCTCTTTGTCAAAAAACAACATATGTGAATTCAACACTCCTAAGAGTTACATCAAATGGTCTTAGAGATCACAACATATGTTAAAGACAGGTCTTCTCTGCCTACGTGTATATGTGTGTGTGTGTTGGGGGGGTCTAGTTCCCAGCACATATCAAAGTTATCTGTTCAGGTAAAGGTGTGAAAATTTAGTTAACCAATCAGTGGACCAGTATAGTCTGGTTGCCAAATGGAGATTTTGGGTGCAACCCAAAAAAATAGTCCGCACAAAATGTTTTTGCACAAATGTGTTCACCAACGTGTCCGTACACTGAAACTGAATGATGCCACCTTGGCATCATTGGGGAAATCAAAATATTCAAGATGGCGTCCAAGATGGCTGCCAAGGGATAAAATCCTCAATATCTTCTAAAGTATGTGGGCTAGAAACATACTTTCGGTGACTACTTATAGGTTTTCGAGGTCGAGGAATCGATTAAGAATGTCAAAAATTATTTCAGACAAATCAGTTACAAAATGGCGGACAAGATGGCCGCCAAAGCATAAAATCTCCATATCTTCTTCAGTATACGGGCTAGAAACATGATTTTGGTGTCTGCATATAGGTTTTCGGGGTCAAGGAATCCATAAAGCATGTTAAAATTTACTTTAAGGCACTAACTTACACAAAATGGCGGACAAGATGGCGGACGAAGCATCGATTACGGAGCTGAATGTCTTAAGAAATGCACTTTTTGATAGCAGAATTCAGGCTTTAGAAAGTTTTTTAACCCGGAATTTTGAAATTATAAGATCTATGAATTTTAAAAAGAAACGAAGTCATAAAGACCCCATTTTGCATCTGATAGTGTTATTACCAAGGAGACCATGATGATCTATCAGAGCCCAGTCCAGGTATGGGCAGACAGCCCCGTTCAGAAAATTTCAGTCGCAACCGAAAGACATTGACATCTCGATAATTCATTATTTTAAGAATGTCGTTCTTAATGGCTTTTTATGTTCATAATTCCATGCATGTACCTTTTGGTAAAGTAAAATGATAGACAGAGATCAAGAACTAATACAATCAGACCGCACATTCCACCGTCAAAACCAAAATACAAAAATGACAAATAGTCGCGAAAGACAAGCATAGTAAATCGAATGAACAGCCCTCTCAGACATTCAGTTACCCCAATTGAAAATAACAGTAACATTTATTTTGCCTATTTTTATCAGTGTTTCAAATAGGACAAAACAGCAAGCAAACTGGACAGCTATAAGGTAACCATATTGCTAGAAGACCACAGACAAGCGGACACAAGAACACGTAACATTGAGGAACCAAAAGGGAAGTTAACTAGTTTTACTTGGTCCAAACCCATGCCTTCTGCCTCTGCAGTGATTCAAAACATTTAGTTAGCATTTGGTCTGCATGAAGGGTACCCAACTCATCAATGAATCATCACAGACAGCAAATCAATCACGGATAAAACCTGTGATGAATCATATATGAGGACTTGACAGAAACAACGTATTGCGACACCTGGAGATCCCTCCGAAACAACACCAATGAAATCCTGGAGCAAACGAAAAGCACCAGTAGAACCCCGAATGACCAAGCAGTGGGGCAAAATTTTGATCTTGGCACAAAGGATTCTTTAACTTTGATTGCTTAGCTTGATTTAAGTTTTGTAAGAAAAGTCCTCCCCCCCCCCACCCCCCCACCCCTGACTTTATAGATTTACTTCTTTTTCTGTATATTAGCCTTGAAGCAGGGGTAAATAACCCAGAAGGAAAAAAATCCAGTCGTAACAGAAAAAAATATCTTTACTTTGATCTTTTGTCAGGAGCTTAATAAAAATCACTTTCAGGTCTTTGATTTTATGCTGACATTGTCTCAGTGTTACGCTTATAGCATATGGTTAGTTAGCGTATGGGCTAGAAGCAGGAATAAACAACTTTTGGAGACACAGTTTTAGTAGTTCTGTTGTGGTTCTCTGTTGCGTGTTTTTGGTGTCAGAGTTTCTGTGATGTTTTACCTTATGTATGTTCTTATTATTTTTGGTTCGGTTTGGGTTGCTGAGTGGCCACCTTTTGGGAACAAGCTGCTCACTCGGTTGGCCATATGTTTTCTGTATCTTGATTATTTGTAATCTTAGTTGTTTCCAACTATGGTTTGAGGGCTGGATTTGGATTTGATTGTTTCAGTTCCTGGTCTTTGCATACTTTTTACTTTTTTTTAATCTGCCAAGAAACTGTATTGCAGTTTTGGAAAATCCCTTTTAGAGATGGTTCTAACTCTACTTGTAGATCTACCTTTTCTTTTCCAAATGCAAAGTCATTTATTCAGTTTCTATAAAGTACGTGCCCCGAGTTTGGGGGCATACGTGACCCAACGTTTACATATTTAAAACTTTTGAGGAATGTGAAATATTACATGAAAATACCAACTTAATGTGTACTTCAGTGGTTCAGGAGAAGTGGACTTTTTAGATGAAACGGTGACATCTTGGGCCGCAAGCATTCCTACCTATTTTCGTTCTCTCAAACAAATGGAAGTATAGCTATATATCAAATTTATCCCAGTAGCCTTTGCGCCGTTGGAGCAATGGGTTGTTGGATTCTCACTGTGTCTCTGGCATAGCGCTATTATGAAAGGTCGGGCTAAATCTATCCTTGTGCCGTCTTTTGACCATCCTTGATTCTAGTCCGGTACGAGTACATATTTTTGCTAAGTCGACAGATAGCCGTTTTCAGTTGTTGTCAGAGATAGGATTCAAACCCCCTGTTTTCTGTACTTAAGCCAACTACTCTAGTAACTCAAAAAGTGATTTTGATCGGCCTAGCAGCTTTGGAGAAGAATCTGTTTGACTGTTATGGTGATCTAAGCTGACGCGTCTATGAAGCCAGTTTATGCTATTAACTTCCCCGTAGCATTGCTCGGTCTATAAAGTCAGTTTTTGCTATTAACTTTCCTGTAGCATTGCTCGGAAGATTTAGAGTCAGGACAGAATACTTGCGCAAACTGGCATGACAATTATGCACTTTTGAAGCTAAAACATTTTAAATATGCATATACAATTTGTAGTCAACTGTCTATGATCATGGGTAGAACTGTCTCCTCTATACTTGAAAGAACTGGGAAAATACCAAAAAATAAATCAAAAGCTGTTTACAAAATTTGTTACTGCTTTGAAGTAAGTATGATCTTTTCTGACACGTAAATTTTCCATACCAGTCAGATGCTAAACTCTGGCTGTGGCATGGCACGAACCTGCGACACTCACACCACAAGTGCCGACCATGAGCTATAATTTAACGACGCAAGCAACCAACAAATATTTTGTAAATTTTCCATACCGCCCAGACGCTAAAGATCTGGCTGTGGCATGGCACGAACCTGGACACTCACACCACTCACTGATTGCCTGCCATGAGCTGTAATTTTAAACGACGCAAGCAACCAACAAATATATATCAGAGTTTCTTAACCTGAATTGAAGAAAGTAAAATAGATAATAGAATATAACAAACTTCTTGTAACCTTTAGATTGTTACTCGTAACAACGGCTTTCTGTAATGACTAAAGCTTTGTCAACGGGTTATCTTCCCTTGCCTGTACTAGGTTCTTGTAAACCAGCTTGGCCCACTTGTTAAACACTGTTAGAATGGGACTTTTATAACTTCATTTTTATATTTAACAATCTTATACATGCAAAATCCGGGTTTCTAATACACAAACCAGAATTCTGCTATCGGAAAGTGCATTTCTCCAACAATTAGTGCCCTGACCGTTGCTTTGTCCGCTATCTTGTCCGCCATTTTGTGTAACCGGTTTGCTTTTAAGTTAATTTTAACATGTTAAACCAATTCCTTGGCCCCAAAAACCCCTATGTAGACACCAAAATTATGTTTCTAGCCCGTATACTAAAAAGGATATAGAGATTTTTATGTTTTGGCGGCCATCTTGTCCGCCATTTTGTAACTGATTTGTCTGAAATAATTTTTAACATGCTTAATCGATTCCTCGACCTCAAAAACCTATATGTAGCCACCAAAAGTATGTTTCTAACCCTTATATTTAAGAAGATATTATGAATTTTATCCCTCGGCGGCCATCTTGGACGCCATCTTGAATATTTTAATTTCCCCAAGGATGCCAAGGTGGCATCATTTTGTTTCTGGTTAAGGACATCCTAAATAATAAGAATCTGCATCAAACATTTGTGCGGACTATTTTTTCGGGTTTTCGTCCCGGCACCCAGACTAGTATAAACAATTATGATGATTTTATTGGCTGACTGGAGGTGTTGACACTATGTGATCAAGAGACAGAATGGCACTGTTGTTTTTGATGCTGTTGTTTCAATTCTCGTAACAACGCTTCCCAATCGGTATGTAACCATATCTTCACACACCTGGCGCCGAGTGTCCGTCCAGAATGGCGTTGTGGAAGTTAATCCTTATGTAGTACCACCCCTGTCTTTCAGTAATTGTATGACCACTGTTAAATTCCAGTATTCAATATATATATTTATATATATTTTCATTCTCTGGAATTGTAATAAATTCTGTGATACCTTCCTCTTTAACTGCACAAAGAAGAGTCTCGGACGCGACGATGTGCCCGACCTAGACATTCTTGCTCACGCTGAATTCTTTTTGTTTCTTTTTGTTTTGTTTTTTTATGATGACCATGTTCTGTTTTAGTTTGCTGACATAAAGTATTGGCCAGTATTGACAATTGATGTGGTAATGTCGTATGTTCGTTCGTTACTCCCATTAGGCCAGCCTTAAGTGTTTAATCAGGATATTGAGTCTTGTAAATGGTCTGTAGTATACATCAATACATCAAAGATGCTTGAATTCCATCATTCAACCAGGAATTTCTAAATAGAGGCTACAGTGATGCTATGGTTGTTGAAGAGAAACTCTCTGCTTCGGCATACAGCCAGTTTAGCGTCATATATAGTCAACCCTGGTTGACGATATGTATACAAGGGCTGTCACCAAACGAAAAAGAACTGTTTAAGGAATGAATTTCAATTTTCTGAGGTTTATCGAAGTGTAAACTACATTGGGTCACGTGCAAAGTGAATGAACCCCGACTACATTGGGTCACGTGCAAAGTGAATGAACCCCGAAGGGGTTCATGTAAACTTTGCACTTCTATAAATCTCAGAAAATAAAGTTCATTGCTTATATTTACATTCATTTCAATCAAAACCTCGATGAAAAAACATATATAAGCGCTAAAATTGAAACAGTAAACATGTACACGTAGTTTTTCTACTAGCAGCGGAACAGCGTGAATGACGTCACGACGTCGCCGATGTGCAATCAGACTGTAGAAAGTCATTGTTTATGGTTGCATTCCACCATTAATTTTCCATAGACGACAATGTTAACATCTGGTCATTTTATTACAAAACTGTACATACAAAGTTTTCCAAACCTGTCTTGCTTTAAAGTGTCATCCTAGCCTATCAATTTGAGATGAAAACATCCACTGCCTTCCCATCTCAGTGAGCCGCTAAGCTAGGCTGAGTATGGCAACCACCGATTCGTACCAAAAAAAAGAGCATACTTTTTTCCTAGGGGATCAGTTACCAAAATCAACCCCATCTCCTTCTGGTAAAATATTTCTCAATTAAATATGCCTTTTTGTAACTATCATTTGTTGGTCTTTTTTATACTGCAAGAAATCTAACATGCATGATTGACAGATGACGTCATCTCTCGTACAATGTAAACCTAATGCTCTCCCCGAAATAGGCGGGGCAAGTCCTCATGAGTATTTAGTGGACTGTACCCTAAACCAAACTAACTTTTTGCAATATGCCATAAACTGAACAGTTTGAATGTTAGTTTGATACATTTTCATTGTGATCTCCAAGTTTCAAATGAATCCGTAAAGAAATGTACCATTTAGGACAGTTTCACTATGTCGGCTGCGGTTTCTGTAGCGAAATGACTGAAACCGATTATTTTAAGGACTAATGAAAATTAATAATGATTTTGTTGCTATTCTTTTATATCTATGGAAACATTTAGTTTTTCATAGGAGCCTTAATACTTCTCTTAATAATAAAAACAAGAAAATGTGGTTGAAACTGTTATACATAAGCATTTATTGGCAATTTTCTATATATACCCCCTCAATTTGGTTAAAATCTTGGTATTTGGAGGCTGTTTAAGACATAAATGCAGTAAAACTGGTTTAATAGTCCAAATCTGCACACCAAAAGAAGCAGAGAAACAATGTTGATATGAATTTAAGGTAAATGTTTGGTTAAAGTTATATTTTTCCTCAAAAAATACTTATTTACATGCAAAAGTCTCCGAAAAGCGACGCTTTCTGTATTTCGCAGAATCGCATATATCATGCTTTTATGGGCTTTTAAATGTTTTCAGGTGTTCCAGAAACTTTTTTCTCTAACCGCGTAATGTGAAATTGGACTAATGTGAAATAATTTACCATCAAAACTTGTAGTACAATAATACAGTAGCATCCCCCCCCCCCCCCCCCCCGCTGGATTCTACATGGAGAAAAATGTTGTTTTCATTTTTGCTGATGATCCTAGGCCTAAAGCATCAAATCAACAATTACAACAACAATCTCACTACGGATAACACACAGAAGAATGTACTTTTAATGGTCAAAGGGACACATATCTCTAGATATGCATCTAAAGTGAAACCGAAAGTAAGAAACAAGGCCAAGGTCAATCTGACTTAATGCGCTTTAGGTTGCATTCCACCATTAATTTTCCATAGACGACAATGTTAACATCTGGTCATTTTATTACAAAACTGTACATACAAAGTTTTCCAAACCTGTCTTGCTTTAAAGTGTCATCCTAGCCTATCAATTTGAGATGAAAACATCCACCGCCTTCCCATCTCAGTGAGCCGCTAAGCTAGGCTGAGTATGGCAACCACCGATTCGTACCAAAAAAAAGAGCATACTTTTTTCCTAGGGGATCAGTTACCAAAATCAACCCCATCTCCTTCTGGTAAAATATTTCTCAATTAAATATGCCTTTTTGTAACTATCATTTGTTGGTCTTTTTTATACTGCAAGAAATCTAACATGCATGATTGACAGATGACGTCATCTCTCGTACAATGTAAACCTAATGCTCTCCCCGAAATAGGCGGGGCAAGTCCTCATGAATATTTAGTGGACTGTACCCTTATTTTGACGCCATTGACGTCGCGTGGCTCAATGTAATTATTGGAATGTAAACTACATTAGTTCCAGTTGTTTACTATAGGGCTTTTCAGTAAATACACCAAGAATGTAAATATTACTAAATGAAAAGGAGTCATATTTCCCAAAAGACCTGGCATCGTGGCTAAACAAGTTTGTTTAGCCATAATGACCAAGTAGTTTTGGAACTATGGCTTTTTTCGTTTCGTAACAGCCTTGAAAACATTAATGACCAGGTGTGGCAGTTTAGGAGAGAGACCTATGAAATTGTGAAGTACCAGATTGAGTATAGAGGAGACAACAGTTGCCTGTAGGTTTATTGAGATATAAAGGTACACCTCCATGGTCTCTCAACATTCACAAAGAGAAACAATTTTTTGACTTACCGTTCGCTTTCCTGGGCAAAAAAGCCCTTCGAAGTAGGGGTCTGCTCTTACAGGAAATAATTTTGTCCTGGAAGAGAGAAAAGTGTTTCCTTGTAAATTTGACCCGCTTTAGCAAAACTCTGAAAGTACCGTAATTGAGAGTTCTTTTCTTTATATTATTGATTATTTACCGCTTCACGTGTATTGTCTTCTTATCTTTTTTTCTTTCTTTTTATTTATTTATTTTTTTATTTTTATTTATTTTTTTTTCATATTGGCTCTACGTGCATTAAAGCTGTTCTCGGATATTACAAACCGTGCATTACGGTTAATTAAATTGACATGCAATAAATAAATCGAGATTATAAAATTTACCATTGCTTTATCTTTTCAATGCCATGCTGAATTTTCATTAGACGTAACAATGGTTTTTAATTCCGATACGTGTAACAATTTCAAGTTAACAGAGTGAAACTATCCTAAAATAAAGCTAAATCAACACAATAATCAACTTGCTGTTCTGCTCTATGATTCTAGCTTTAGTTTATAATTGTGTCAATCTCAGTATGTAAAAATAATCAACATATGTGTAGAATAGCCACATATTCAACGGTCTTGCATCATTTCAAGAGACAATGCTTTCTTTTAACAGTGACATAGTATAAGAATTCTTTACACCGTAACAGCCACTCGAAATTGTCTCTTTCGTTGTCTTCTCCTTTTACAGGTTTTATAGAAATCACAAGCGATTGTGAGGAGATGTCGCCCCGTACCTTCACATACTTTTGCAATATATTTACTTTTTATGGTCCGTCCGGGGTATTAAGTTCATACGGGTGATATGCCTCCAAGTTTTGCTTTGGGATATGCTTGGTAGTCCTTGTATGGAATGTTGCACTTTTCAGTATTCCTCAAGAATATAGTTCAGGTGAAACATAGAATTAAATGACTTGAGAATAATCATTTGTTTGAGAAAATCTGTAGTTTGTGTTGAAAGAACGTAAGTTTATGTCATTGAAAAACTGGCGGAGCATGGCATTTACTATACCAATGTCGTCATAGACCTGTTATCATAGCAACTAAGAGTTCGTATTGATGTCAAAGTGATGTCATCGAGACGTCATTCTGCCAAGGTTCTAGACACAGCAGTTGGTAATTCCATAATTGCTATGGCAACAGATCTATGACATCATCTCATTTATAATTCGAGAGGAGCATAGCATACAGTGTATATCATGCTCCACTCGATTTTATAAAATGAGATGCTTCCTGAAATCTTAATGGAAAAGTATGATTTTCTAATGCCTGTAATTAATCCTCAAATAATGTCTCTGTTTTAAAAGGAGACCCCGTTATACGTAGAAGGGTTTCGTTCCCCAATGAAGCAAACATGAAGTTACAATACTTGACTCCCTTTGAATATAATGCCAACGACATGGCCGTATACCCACCATACACCTAAAACAGAGCCCCTATTTAAACTGTGAGTGTTTTTCTTTATTCCTAAGGATTCCCCACCTCAGAAAGATAGTCCTTATGGGAAAAGGAATTCACAAACCAGAGAACCATATGCGATCTGGATACGCCTGGGGCGTTTTCAAACGTGAGCATTGGCTGCCTTTTCACAGTTTCGTACTTTTGGCCCAAAAATGCTGATATTTGGGGGTAGGCTTGTATCTTGGACTATGAATTCCTTATCTCTCCTCCTATACAGGAAAATTTTCTCTTTTTTGATTAAGCATGTGTCAAGGCAGTAAAACGAATTTTATTTCAAATTCAAAACCCATCGAATGGCTGCGCGTTCTGGATGCGAAACTATGACTGGATTTTAAAGCTATCAAAATTTCAATACCCATGTTCAAGGAAGAATAGAAGAAAATCTAAACTGCTGGCAAATATTCATTTGCAGCTGGCAGTAATCAGCACCTGCTAGCCCTCCAGGTAATTTTTTGAAAGCTTTAAATGTCAAGTATTGTCCTGATCTTGAGAATTGCATTGGTGATAATGCCATTTTTTAAGAAATGTTCTGGACCCAAAAAGTGGGTGGGGTACCATTTCTCCTCAACAATTTTTATATGAGGCTCTTATAGTTGATGTAAATGGCTAGAAGGTGCCACACCTGTCAAATTGGCTTCCATAGAAAACAATGCAAAATGAGGTCCATTCACAGCACTATCCAAAGCTCCACAACATTCTCTGGCCAATAAGATACCATAATCAGATTAGATCAGCAACTGGACTCTTCAAAAAAGACAAATATTTATATCACAAGATTTCCTAGATCACATGTCCCGCCTATGGATTGTGTAAATAAAAACAAACCGCAGTGCTTCCCCTTCACCTCTGGCAGCATCCGTACAGGAGACATAGTCCTGCAAAAGATTATGTATTTGAGGCTCGTTGGCTTAGAAATACTTCATATTCCAAGATCAAATCAAATAAATGCCACAGAATACCTTCAGGAATGAAAACCACACCTCTAAAGAAGGCAGCATATGAGCCGAGACATTATTATTATTATTATTTCTATTCTAGCACCCTACGACCCCGGAAGCAATTCTTGACTGGTCTGACACCAGGAAGTGTAATTAGACACATGTTCAGCCCTTTCAAACAAAAAAGTATTTATTTATTCATACATACTTGCTTTCTTCATTCAAACAGACTTGAATATCGCTTGATTTATTTGACTGGCTACGGTGCCACGGGGCGACCGAAAACCTGTTGAGTTCTAACGTTTGCAAGGCTCGCTGTACTGGTGCCAGGCTGCCTGTGGCAAACTTGGTACCAGTACATCGAGTGAATCACGGGGCGATCATGCCAAACAATCATAATCAGTGTCAAACAGTGAACATCAAGACGGAACAGATGAGCCGCGACGTGAGAAAACCAACAATGTGGTTGTGCGTCCAGGACAGACTCAGATCAGCCTGGGCATCTGCCTAGTCCAATCAGACTTTTCGCTAAGTGCTTAAAGGGTAGCTAAGGGACTAAGATACCTCCATGCGGACAGCGAAGACTCTGATCAGACTGGGCGGATGCCCAGGCTGGTCTGAGTCTGCGCTGGGCGCACAACCACTTTGTTGGTTATGTCGTGTCGCGGCTCAGATAACTATTAGCCCTATATACTGTTTGTTAACGTTTGGTATGGCAGGTTTAAGGAAGCCCCTTCATCAACTGTATCTAAACGGGAATCAGTGATTGAATTGAGTTTTCAGACGTTGTAAAACTCCAGACTGCGTATGAGTACAGGCTAATCTGAAAACAGATTCCTCAAGGCGCGACTCGTGATGTCTATTAAACCACAAGATGGCTTCTTTACACAGTAATGTCATTAGACAAATGACAACTCCAGGCAATGAAGCGGTAAAAGTGTTCCAATGTCTTAACCATAGGCCAGTTCCAGGTAATGGTTTAAATCAAATCTATTTCTAATTTAAAACTGCTACAACTCCTTCTCAAAGTACATTTTGATATTTAAGAAATATTGAGATGTTACATGTACAGTCAAACCTGTTTTAAGGGGTCACCCCAGGGGACCTACAAAAAGTGGCTGCTTAAGACAGGTGACCCCTTAATACAGGTTCATTTGCACTGTATTTTGGTTTAAGGGACTCCAAATAAGTGGCTGCTAAAGACAGGTGACCCCTTAATACAGTGACCCCTTAAGACAGGTTTGACTGTAGTTGTGTTTACAAGATAAAAATGTTTTATTTGAGCAAAATGACATACTTGGTCTTGATGCTTGTTTGAATCTTGCACCAAGGCGCTAGGTACAGAATACACACTCCACCTGTATTCATGGTCTCTTTTTTATAAACAAGAGGAAAACGCATCACATTTGAGCCGCGACACGACAAAACCAACAAAGTGGCATGTGCGCCCAGTGCAGACTCAGATCAGCCTGGGCATCCGCCCAGTCTGATCAGAGTCTTCGCTGTCCGCATGGAGGTAGCTTAGACCCTTAGCTACCCTTTGAGCCCTTAATAAAGAGTCTGATCAAACTGGGCGGATGCCCAGGCTGATCTGAGTATGCACTGGGCGCACAACCACATTGTTGGTTTTCTCGTGTCGCGGCTCAGTTATTATCATGTCTTTTTATGTTCGTGATTACTTTAAAAGATGGTCAGTTCCGAATTATTTGATTTATTTTGCTTCATTATACGGCTACGAGACATTTATCGATAGCTGACTATGTCTTTTCCAGATCCGCAGAAATACTTATCACGATTACAAATGTCCTGTAGTTACATAAATTTCCAATCTCAGTGGACTTGCTAGATAACATATATAAAACTTTCTGACCACAGCCATTTTACAAAAAAGAAGGTTAAACATATGGGATGTTGTTTTACTATTTATTCCCTATTTATTGATATCCATAATTCTAATTATAGATATCCATTATTCGAATTATCGATATCCATACATTAGAGTGAATATTGGATATCCATAATTCGACTTGTAGATGTCTATAAATTGATTTATGGATATCTATAATTCGAGTTATGGATATCCATAATTCTATTCTAGAACATTACTTTGTTTTCGCCTAGAAAATTCGACAAAACAATGTAGAGTGTACTTCCACTTAATGATATGCAAGTCTAAAATGTTTCGGGATTTAGAACGCATGAAGTTAAAAAAAATAAAAGCTGCAGAATAGAAAATGGGGTTTTTATGGTGCAAAAGTATTCATTTATAGACAATTCAGTCAGAAAACATTTGTAATCTTGTATGAACTTTGTTATACTTACAGTTTAGAAGCTGATAACTGTCTGCAATGCAGTTCACAATGTCATAATTTGCTCCAAAGAGCCATACTTATATATTGAATTTGTTACATGGTAAGTTTTCCTACAAGTATTAAATCACCACCCTAGTTTGCTCCATCCAAACGCCAGGCACAGAAACTCACTTCTAAAGATGCAAATTTGTTTAACCGAAGATCTGACATACAAAATAACTTTTCAGAATGCTACCCGCCGAACTGGTATCCTTTTTTATGGAAAATGTATGTTTATTTTCTTAAAAAGAACCCAGAAAGGGTATAAGTGCTGATTAAAATTCTGAACATTCTTGAAATGTAATCGAAAATGAATTTAAATCAATCAAGAATAAAAGAAACATTGAAACAATGTCAGATTGTCGTATAGTAAGTATAAAGGGTAAATACTTACGTAATCAAACTTAAAGGCTGAATTAAACTTAGTTCAAATCAAGAATGCCATTTTTTTATGATAGGGTATAAGGACAGGTCAGTTGCTTTAAGCTTACAAAGAAATCCATGTCGAAAAAACATCAAACCAATGTAAATATGACCTGATTACAAAAATACTCACATGAGCAAATTCGATTTAGCGTACACACGACCAGATTTGCACATGAGTTAAAGTTGCATATATGCAATTCGAGATTTGCAATTGGTCTCCACAGAGTAAAAGCGTACACATGTGCCAATTCGCTTACGTATGCAAAGTTGCGTATATGCAAATAGATACTCACGTGAGCAAATCGGTCCATGTGTACGGGGCTTTATAGAAAATGATAACTTATTCCTGAAAGAAAATACGTTTTAAACCTGACCTTTTCCCCCACCACGGTAGAATGAAAAACACTGACTCTCGAGTTTTTAGTTCTGTTTGACACATGGTTTGTTAAAGATTTACTCCTTTTCTAATAATAACAAAAATGATATGATGAAATATTTCAAGCAATACCTCGGACATGGTCCAACTACACATTTGAATTAGAGTTTAGATAATAATATTTGATAAAAGTGACTTTAGACAAAAAATAAGATAAATTTTTATACAGTCGCGGACCGCGGTTAAAATCGCATTATTGGACAAAAATAATTTATTCATACGTCACAATCACGTGCACGAATAAGAAAAATTCCTCTACATGATCACATGACACACGTGATCAAAATCGATATTCTCACAGGCCGTGAGGGAAAAAGGTAATTTGCATTTTAATTTAAAGATTATTTTTCATTCCACATTTATCGAATTAACATGCATTTTCTCGAAACTTTTACAGCTGATTATGAGACTATTACATATTGTCTAACGAAATTTTGTTAAAATAATTGTTTTTGAAAACATGAAATAAACGAAGGAGACAATCTTTAACAATTGCTATTTCAGCATCATTTAAGCGTACTGGGAAGTTGCATGGCTCAAAGTATTTACTCTCTCTTTCTCTCTCTCTCTCTCTCTTCTTGTCCTCTCCTTTCTGCTTCTTTTTAGTTGCGTGTAGCATTTGTATTAAGCAGCGGACTAACGATTGATGTAATGTGATTCTTCTGCTATTGTCCTCATTCGTTCGTCACATCCGTTACGTGTTGACTGTGATTTCATCATCTATTTGGCGGAATTGACAGGCTATATATGTAGCTATGCTGACGGAGTAGGTTCTGAATTTTGAAGAATTGCTTTCTAGCTTGACACGACACTTATTTCAAGCGTCATTTAAAGTTAACGGGGAAACATAATTTATTTACAATGTTTGTGATTACTGTCGTTGGCAATAGTTTCCAAAGTTTCTCCTCAATGGATTACATTGTCATCACGGAATTAAATGACTTGAGAATAATTATTTGTTTGAGAAACTCTGGATTTTATGTTGAAATAATTTCAGTTTGTAATGCAGTTGAAAAAAATGGCGTACATTGTTTGCCATACTCCGCCACAAATGAAGTAATATATATACGTTACCGTAGCAACTATGAAATTACTAACGGTTGTGCTCAATACCTTGGGATTACCTCTCTTTGACATCAGTATGAACTCTTAGTTGCAATGGTAACATATTTATGACGTCATTGGTGTCGGAGCATGGCAAGCACTTTTGCCATGCTCCGCCAATTATTCAATGGCAGTACCTACTGATTTTTTTCAACATAAACTTCAGATTTTCTCAAACAAATAATTATTCTAAAGACATAAATTCATAGTTTGTCGTAAAAACACCTGACCTTTTAAATCTTACACCACAACCTCTGATAAAATTCTTCAACCTATTCATAGTTTTATCACGTTGCTCTCCGCCCAGTAACAATATAAAGAATGTGGGCAATAGTTATAACATCAGAATAAGCCTACCGCTTACTATAAGAAATGCAAATAGCCACTGTTATATATTACAAATCGCAGGCCCATGGTGAAAAGAAAATTTATTGAAAGATTATTAGTATTCCATGCAAACAAGTCCATAGGGCTCGACTCCTTATATATAGAGAATACCATGATAGTGTCTTTTGATATCAAGTTTATCAGGCGAGACCAGAAACAGCGTAGGAATGGCAAGGCTTGCCGAGTCAGTCCGACGTGTTTCTGGTCGAGCCTGATAAACTTGATATCAAAAGACACGATCATGGTTTTCTATTTATCATGCATTGTAAGAAGATTTTACGGCATAAAGACGGTCAAACAAATCAAAAGCAAACGCAGTTTTGTTCGAACTTGCTGCCGTCGCGAATGCATTCTGACGTAAGTCGGTGACGTCATTTAACCAATGGAACGTTGTTATCACGGCCAACGTCAGTATACAGCCAATCGTCTTCAGAGATCGCTTCTAAAGTGACGTGATAACATTTGCGCAAGCGCAATTCTACATTGACATGATATCACATCATGTTATCATACCCCTGACATCAGGTGAATTTTGCAGCATATGCATGATAAAGACGTATATAAAGTGGTAATACCATATGATACAGCTGCTTGCATTTACCTTTAAAGGCCTAGCGTCCCATAAAACGGACTTAGGCAAATAGTGCAGACCTAGATCAGACGTCACAGAACGCGTCATCTGATCAGGGTCTATTTTATTTTTAAGGTGAAATAGTGACTATTTGACTATTTGCATAAGACAAATGGGCATTTCTCCTAAAAAAAAAAACAGACACCCCTTAATTGACAAATGGACTCGTTTAATTTATTAAGACAGAAGAGTCCACCACGCATATATGGGTCAACCAGCACAAAATGGTCTGCGGAGATGGCGATGAACAAAATATGTCGATAAAGTCAAAAACTGACTTTTCTTATCTTTGAGCCTACATTTCCAGTTCCCACTTCTTTTTTGCGATGCATATACTCTAATAGGGGCAATTCATAGATATTTTTGCTTATTTCTCAATGAATGAAAACATATGTTGTGACCCCACATTCGAGCCGTCTCGAGGAGGCGGTTCTAATGAGGGACCACAACGTGTGTTTTTGTATGGAAAAATATTGAAAATTATCGCTAGATTATCCTGTTACCCACAATGCTGCATATACAATATGAATGGTAGTGATGAATAGTTTTGTAAGCTGCCAGCAGACATTGTCTATATCAGGCACCTAATTTGCAATTAACGTCCCCATAACACTTTTAGTATGACCGATTGTGTGCACTAAGCGTGGTTTGTGTACTTTTCCTCTGTTAAATGACTGAAATCTGGAATTGGTGATCTGTCTTGTCTGTGCATAGGCATGCTACAGGTATCAACAGGTCTCAACATATCAATCACATACAGCCAACATTTACGTCTTGCCAGTCTGTTGTCCTTTGGTTTGGTCGCTCG
Source organism: Ctena decussata (assembly GCA_963989385.1). Taxonomy (NCBI): domain Eukaryota; kingdom Metazoa; phylum Mollusca; class Bivalvia; order Lucinida; family Lucinidae; genus Ctena; species Ctena decussata. The sequence continues at coordinate 66,293,140 of OZ022513.1, forward strand.
CCAGTATATTAAAAAATCTTTGCTCAAGGCCTTCTTTGACAATTTCTGATCAAAATCTTCGTTTTGTGCCCCAAGCATAGCTAACGGTCTAAGCTAGCGCCATGCGGAAAGCGCAGACTGATCAAACTGGGAGGTGCTCGGGCTGATCTGAGCCTATGCTGGGCGCACATGCTACTTCGTTGGTTTTGGTGCTGTGGCTTAAGTAGCTCTTTGATAGTATAAAAGTTTTAGTGGGTTAATGAGATCTGACAATGGCGTCAATATTTTGCGACTAGGCCGAGACAAACACTGTAAAGTGCAAAGTTGTAGGGAGAAAATCACCCAAGGTGCTAAAAACAATGAACGTATTCGACAGGCCGTTTCCTGCTTCACGAGTCTATAGAAAAATTGCTTCACGCTAAGAATAGTGAAGCACTGGGTGTTTCGTGCTTCACAATTCTTAGCGCGATTTGTTTTTTTATTTACTTTTTTTGTATTGAAAAAGAGCTTCACGTTTAGAGCAGTGACGCACGAAACGCCCAGTCGAATTCGCCCATTGTAAAATCTGGGGCCGTATTCATAAAGCCACTTAAGTCGTTGCTATGCGGTTGCTAAGGCTGAATTTCTATAAAGAAGATTCCCTACAACTATGAAATTTGCTCTGGAGGAACAGTCTTTGTAAGACCCAACGTTTGTACCAAATTTCAAAATCCTAGCTATTGTGGTTCCTGAGAAATCTGTGACAGAAAAAATGTTAACACACACTACAGTCTTTGTAAGACTGTTCCTCCAGATCAAATTTCATAGTTGTAGGGAATCTCCAACATAGACATTTACCCTTAGCAACAGCATAGCAACGACTTAAGTGGCTTTATGAATACGACCCCAGATAACGGCTTTAAAGGTGCATGTCCACACTTTCAGGGGAAACAACCCAGCCATTTTTATTTTGCCTCCGACCTAAATGGGTGTCAACTCTTAGAAATCTGCTCTTCTACTTTAAAAAGTAAAACATTTTTTTGTGTCACGGACTCACATGTGCATTAGAATTAGATTCAGACTCTGGCAATTCAACTGAACGGTTTGACGTTTTGGAACGGGTTTTATGCGATTTGGGTAGAGAATCCCGCGTGGTATCTGGCATACTTACCTCTGATATACCAGGTATTCCCGAGAAAGGCAGAAGCATATTCCTGTGCAAAGTTTTTACAGAATGATCACCTGAATCCTTCTGCACCTTGTACACAGGATTACTCTTGTCTGGCATGCCAACTACCACATAAGACTCTCTGTCCAATTTGTCCGCCAGCTTGTGCTTGCCCCTAAGTCCAACATTTCTGATAAGGACCCTATCACCAACGTCAAGCGTTGCCTCTCTGACCTTTAAACCATAATGGGCCTTATTTCTGTCGGCACTCTTTTCAGCTTCCCTTGCAGCCTCTTTGTACGCAAAGTTGAGCCTATTCTTTAATTTAGTAGCGTAGTGTGCTCTAGTTGAAATAGGCTCAGCAGGAGTTTGAATTCCAAGACAAGCGTCGACTGCAAGGCGAGGATGTCTACCATACATCAAGAAGAATGGAGAGTAACCCGTACTATCATGACGCGTGGCGTTGTAGGAATGAACCAACGGGGCGACATAAGTTTTCCAATCTTGCTTTTGGTCATCCCGGAGAGTACCAAGCATATTTAACAACGTTTGGTTGAAACGTTCAACCATTCCGTTTCCCATAGGATGATACGGGGTAGTTCTGGACTTTTCCACGCCAGCAATGTTGCACAATTCTTTGATAACCGAAGATTCAAAATTTCTTCCCTGATCACTGTGTAAGCGAGCAGGGAAGCCATAATGAACGATAAAGTTATCAAAGAGAACTTTAGCTGTTGTTTTGGCCAACTGATTTTTCGTTGGAAAGGCCTGGGCATATCTCGTAAAGTGATCAGTGATCACGAGAATATTCTCATAACCGCCCTTGGACCTTTCCAACGACAAAAAATCTATGCATACCAGCTCCATAGGCTGAGTGGTAGAAATATTTACCAACTCAGCACTAGGTCTGGGAACTGTTTTCCGCTGAATACAACAGACACAAGTTTTAACTTTATGCTGGACATCAGCCTCGAGACCTGGCCAATAAAACCTCTGGCGGACCAAAGATAAAGTTCTGTCACGACCTTGATGACCTTGGTCATCATGCAAATACTTTAAGACTTTCGCACGATAGTGAGATGGAAGGACAAGTTGAAGAGTTTGCTGACCATCTAACACAGTATTCCTGTATAAAACTCTATCAACAAATGAAAACTTCTTCCATTCACGCATGTATTTCATCACCTCTGGTGATTTAGTCTTGAGCTCATTTCTTTCCGGACAATAACCTAACTCAAGAAGTTCAATAACTCGTGATATACTAGAGTCCGCCAGTTGCTCCCTTGACCAGTCAATGTCTCTCAGCTGTGTAGAAACAGGAGGTAAATCTTCTGCCTCTACCGAAAGAGAATTACTAGAAACTATTAACGTTTCAATATACGGACAGTTATTTCTTGGGACAGCATAGGCCTGGCATATGGCCTTTACTGCCTCAGGAAACAACTCAACAACCTGTTGTGGCCTTCTGGACAAACCATTCGCGTCCCCGTTGGCTCTACCACACCTATATTTCAATTGAAAATTGTATGTGCCTAGAGCTGCAAGCCATCGGTGACCTGTAGCGTCTAGCTTGGCTGACGACAAGACATAGGTGAGTGGGTTGTTGTCTGTCACGACAAGGAAACTATTACCATACAGATAATCGTGAAACTTGTCAGTGACAGCCCACTTTAAAGACAAAATTCTAGTTTATGTGCAGGGTAATTCTTTTCCCCATTACGTAAACCACGACTGGCATATGCAATTACCCTCGCCATTCCTTCTTGTTCCTGGTACAATACTGCCCCAAGTCCTTCTGAAGAAGCATCTGTATGCAAAATAAACGGTTTGCTGAAATCAGCGTATGCCAAAACAGGAGGAGAAGATAATTTCTCCTTTATTGTATCGAAAGCACACTGCTGGGATGGACCCCACTGCCAAGGGGAAATCTTTTTATACTTCTTCTTCTTCTTGCTGTCACTATGAGTATGCGTGGGATGGCCAACAAGTAAGTCATTAAGGGGTTTCACTATACGAGCATAATCCTTAATGAACCGGGGATAATATCCGGTAAAACCTAAGAAAGATCTTAATGCTTTAACATTATCAGGTACAGGCCAGGAGGCTAATGCCTCAATTTTGTCGGGATCTGTTTCGACACCTTTCTCACTCACAACATGTCCAAGATATTTAACAGAGGACTTGAAAAACTCACATTTTGATGGTTTAAGTTTCAAACCATGTTGTTGTTAACGACTAAAGACTGCCTCTAATCTAGAAAGATGTTCTTCAAAAGTTTCTGAGAAAATTAAAATATCGTCAAGGAAAATAAGACATTCCTTCAGATTGAGCTCGCCCATGCAACGTTCCATCAGGCGCTGGAACGTGGCAGGGGCGTTGGTCAATCCAAAAGCCATTCTATTACATTCATAAAATCCTAAATTCCCGACGGTAAAAGCTGTTTTTTCTTTATCTGACTCATTCATTTCCTTTTGCCAATATCCTGAACGTAAATCCAACTTTGGAAAAATATTTAGCACCAATAAGTGTATCTATGGTGTCATCAATTCTTGGCAAAGTGTATGCATCTTTTATGGTACGACTGTTGAGTTTTCTAAAATCTATACAAAACCGTAGAGCACCATTTTTTTTACGGACCAGTACAACATTGGAAGAATATGGACTCTTTGATGGGCGTATAGCACCAGCATCGAGCATATCCTTCAAATGTTGGCGCACTTCTTCATATAATGCTGGAGGAATTCTCCTATAAGGATCTTTAAAAGGAGTTTCATCAGTGAGCTTTATTTCATGCGTCACGCCCTGTAAACCAGGGGTCGTGAGTTCGATCCTCACTGGGGGCTCCATTTGACACAGGGGTCAAAATATCATAATAACACAAATATTATATTATTGATGTTTATATATACAGAATGATGTTCGACTCTATATCCAGATGAAGGGTGCCTAAAACAAGACAAGACAAACATTAAACATTGACGTATTACGGACAAAACAATACTCAGACAACTTATTCTGCTATAGGGAACAGAATAGATACGCAACATATTATTATAGAGTACAAATTGACTGGAATACTTTGACATAAACACCCACGAAAACATGTGACAACGGACAAATTTAACTAAAGCAATAAAATAATATGAAAAGGGAACTGCAGACTATACGGACGGACGAATTCATGTGCACTTAATATCAACATGGTCAATATGCATAGTTTTTGATAATTTAAAGTACCACATACTTCGTTTGCAAATTCCTTTGTTAACACAACATTTGGAAAACCGAAAGTAGAAAGTACACAAATACACAATATACATGACCAAAACACGGGCAGACATACCTGGCTAATACATATACATATCTGTGAAAGATATAAGGTATAAGATAGAATGAAGAGTTGAAATTCGCTCTTGCTGACTGCGAAGTCTGCAAGGAACGTATTCTTTTCAAAGATGGCTGATGGAATGATTCGAATTCGTGCGCATGAACATGCAAATGTTAGAATGCAGATTAATTGACCAATCATTCGTCTCCTTACTTACAAGTTTGGATTATTTTACACTGGGTTGAATAAAAGGGAATCGCTGATTGGATAAAATGAGTTTAGGCTATTTTGAAAGGTTGAAAGGTCAATCAGGTCACGGGTAAAAATAGAGTTTATGGTATTGCGAAATACCGTACAGAGGAGAGGTAGTAACACTGAATGAAGCAGGAGTCAAGGGTTAAAAACGCCAAAATTCACCTCTATGACATTTGGAAAAGCTGAATTATCCAGGGAAACAAACAGGAAGTCACAAAAGTTGTTTGCCTTTGTAAAAACGGTGAACCAATACACAATAAAGAAGCATTAGGAAGTAGCACATTGCCTAGTGAAGCATATTGTAACAATACTAGCCACTAAAATATGGACGGGTTATCAAAGTACATTTATCAGAAAAAGCTGATGCTTTTAGCACTTCCTGTCCGCTCAGATATTCTCCAAAACGTCACTCCCCCATTAGGTAAAGATATAAACGAGTGATATCAATGGCGCCGTAGTTTCAATTTAAAAAGCACAATGTCATCATGAACAGGCGCGAAAGTGTGTCTTTTTAACACCCGTTTACACCTTTCATCATTCATCCTTTACGCCCGTAGGCAATGTTCAATAACATGATACCTGTTGTGACACAGCAAAACTGTAAGATGTGAAAGAGTCCCTTTTTCTATCCTTAATTTCTTTCATTTGTATGCTAGGAAGAATCATACATTATATATCGGGGCGGCGGTCGCCTCCCCTGCCGCCCCTATTCCGACGGCCATGCAGTTGCATAGTTTGATGTTCACCCAACCACAGTAAATAATGAAGCAATCATGGTTTAAACCTTTATGATAGAAGAGCTATCTCACTTTTTCGGAAAACATAAAATACATTGCCAATAAAGGATGTTGTCTTCAGAAATGGTCTCTGCTGTGCAAATCTTAAAAGACTGCTAAATTCCTAAAACTGTACGACTGCGCTATGAACTTTTCAAATCACCTCCCTTTGTATTAAACAAACAGCAATTTTTGAAGACCGACTACGCAACATAAGTTTATGTTTTTAAATGTTGCGTTTCGTTCCATCTTTAACACAGATACAAAGACTTTCCTTTTTGTATTTGAATAAATCAGGGTAAGAATGTTCGGTAGCAAGCGTATGGTAAAGGGAAATGCCTTATTACATTTCGTATTTCATAAAAAATACACCCCATCAATAAAATCAATTGTAGACTATTTCCTCATGATAAAAGGATACACAAATGCATTTTGATAATGATTCACAAAGGCTCTTCATGTGAAAACTGAATAATTTAAAAGACATTGTACATGTACTTTTCAGACATTATTTTGTCAATAACTCATGGACACGTCAAAATAACAAGAAAACGTAGTAAAAGTTCTCTACTTTTGCAATTTATTACGTGTAATTTGTGGTCGTTTCTTTTTGAAATCAGTATTATTTTCAAGTGTTAACTTTATCATGCATCATGAGGATTTTACGGCGTAAAGAGCGGCAAACAAGTGATAAGCCAACGCAATTTTATTCGAACTCGCTGACGTCGTGAATGCGTTATGACGTAAGTCGGTGACGTCAGTTAACCAATCGAACGCTGATATTCACGACCAACGTCAGTGTGTAGCCAATCGTCTTCCGAGATCGCTTCTTAAGGTGGTGATAATCATTGATTCGGGGCAAAGACAAAAATCTGCATAAAACACTCAAAATACCACTGAGCTTTCCAAAACTTAGCATATGCCTTCTTTATGTTGTTTCTGACAATTCAGACTCCCAAAATGCAGCATTTGTTAATGTTAAAAAGTGTTTTTATAAGGAAAGATCAAAGGGTAATTTTGTCCGCAATAATCTGAAAAAATAATATTGTTATTGAAAATATACTTAGTGCTGAGAGTTCCTTGTTGCATAATGGAGAGCAAGCTAGCAATTATTTTTTCAAACTCTTTCACACATTATCAGGCTGAGCAGATGAAAAAAGATGCGGTCTGTGTCCAATTTTTTTTCGTCAAAACGCACAGGTGAGACTATCTATAATACTAAATAAACGAAGTAACGCATAAGCTGCAAAATTGGTGGCATTTTCAAGCGTAATTTCTATACCGGTTCTTTCGCATATTGCTATCATTGATAATTTCGGTTAGCGTGTGTTTTAGTTTCACGTAGATTTAAAGAATTTGGGAATTAAATTCGTCTTTCATTTTAAATTCTCCCAAGTATTTTTCTAGAAACTTCGGTATCAACAATGGGTGCGTTCGAGTGAAATTATCGTGTACTCGAATACACGTTTTAAATTAATCCGGTCGTTTCGGTTCTGCGTCGTTATATCGGCGCGCTGCTTAGCAAGTCCAAATTTAGCAGGTTCTAATGCAAAAATCCGAACCATGAACGTACGTCATTCCCCTTAAATAACGATTTATTTTTGTATTTTTGCTCATATGTCTAAACGGATGAAGAACTAAAAGGTCATAGTCCCGACGGCCCTGGCTCGAAACGACCCATTTTCTTCTCCAGAACGATAGTCAATACGAGTAGCCAATCGAACTCGCCCATTGAAGAATAAAGCTCAACGCACATGGTCTGTCGAAAAGTTGGACGGACAAGCGGCGCCAAGTGTGTGCTGCTATGGTCACGTACCGCTGAGCCACTTGGGGAACGTCGTTAGGAGAATTCAAACTGAACTGAACTTTCGAAAAGACAAAAATTAAAAATGTCTAAGGTTAACACACATGCGCCAGGTACATGTAAGAAAGGGCATTTTTCCAGCGTAGCAGACAAATCAATTTCAATGATTCAACGAAGCTAAATAAGCCTTCAGTCTTCAGAGGGCTTGAATATTTTCCCCCAAAACGTTCCAGGACCCAATTTTTCCAGAAAAAAAATACCCAGGACAGGTCACATAACCAAGATGGCAAACATTTATTATGGTAAAAAATTTCAAAAATCTTCTCCCCCAGAACCACGCCGGGCCGCGTAGCGCAATCGGTAGGGCACCTGACTCATAAGTCAGAGGTCCTGGGTTCGAAACCCGGTCTGGCCACATACTTTCGTTTCTCCTTCCGCTGATTCAAGAAGGGCAGTTGTCAGTTACTGGCGAAAGTATGTGCACTTAGTACTGGTTAACCGCTTAGGAGGTCTAAGCCTGCCCAGGAATAGTGTGGTTAGGTTAACTGACCGTCCCGATATGACCTTAGCTGTTTACCGTGGACGTTAAGCATCAAATCAACCAATTCTCCCCCAGAACCACAAATCCTATGATCTTGAAACTTAGCATGTCGCATCAAGACTTCAAAAGTTCAACAAAATTTATATAAATGATGACCCTGGGATGACCTTGATCTGTTTTACGGCAAGGTCAACTTTTGAGTCACTTAGGTTTTTCTGTAGGAAAAAGTGAAAAAAGTAGATTTTTTTAGAAACAATGCAGTCTGCTACCTGAAAGTTTGTAGAACTTGACCATCATGAAATATTTCCGCGCTTGCGTGGGCTCTTTTCTAGTTTTAACAAGGTTGAACAACCATTGATCATGTAAGTAATGTATTATTTATACTGTAGGCGTTACATAGGTACGCTTGCCTACCCTATATTTAATAAATGTATCCAGTGTACATTACCTTGTACATGGTTGAACACTTGAGAAAAAGCTACCGTTTTCATCTGGTCTACATTACAATTTGAGAAAGAGTTGGAATAAATAATTGCTAGTACGCTCTTCATTATGCAATAACGCACCTTCAGTACTACGTAAATTTTCAATAACGATGTTAATTTTTTTGATTATTGCGCAGAAAATTACCCTTTGATCTTTCCTTATAAAAACACTTTTTTAAGCAGCAAGTACGTCTATTTTGTATTCTAAACTGTAAAGAACAACAAAAATAAGAAGTCTGCTAACTTTCAGGGAGATACCTTACCTGTATATGGTTTTATGCAGATTTTTACATTTACCATAAATCACCACCTTAGGCATGACCTGATAACATTCGCGCAAGCGCAGTTCTACAGTGACATGATATCACATCATGTTATCATACCCCTGTTATCAGGAGAATTATGCAGCAGATGCATGATAAATAGAAAACCACGTAAGTGTCTTTTGATATCAAGTTTATCAGGCTCGACCAGAAACACGTCGGACTGGCTCGGCAAGCCTCGCCATTCCTACGCTGTTTCTGGTCTCGCCTGATAAACTTGATATCTAAAGACACTAACATTATCTACAGAATACGTCGGGGGAAAATACGTTGCAGAGATTCTTATGATTCAAATTGGAACTACTTCAAGAAATTGAAGAAATATGACATACCAGCAAAGTGCATAAAGTGAATATTCAGCTCAGGTCAACACTAAATATAGTGATCTATTTAAGCGTATTAATTTATCGTAGAGCAGTCGTAAATTGAAATTGGTAATCTGTCATTCCAACTTGGAACCTTTGCATTAATTTGCTGATTTTGCTGCGAATATTCATAAACATTTATTGAAAATTTTCAATAATTCCGACGTATTTAGTAAATATGAATTTTAAAGAATGCCCCAGAGGAAGTAATTGAATATAGTAAAAGCTTCTCCTATATGCAGTGATTTGATTTTGGAATTTAAAGTTTAAGTTTTTATGGCCCAGTACACCGCAGACTAGACAGGTATTTGATTTGTCTTTTTATGAACGATGATAAACACAGGGTATAATCGATTCCGCCAATTTTCGCTTCCTGCAGAGACTGTCCGTCATATTGGCTTCCGCCGAGACTGTCCGCGAACTCTTGCTTCCTGCAGAGACTACTGTCCTCGTAAAATGGCCGCCTGCCGAGACTGTCCGCGTGATTCTGCTTCCTGCCGAGAGCCTCGGCAGGAAGCAGAATCACGCGGACAGTCTCTACAGGAAGCCATTTATCATGTACAGAAGTCTCGGAAGGAAGCAAGAGATCGCGGACAGTCTCGGCGGAAGCAAAATATGTTGTACAGTCTCTGCAGGAAGCGAAAATTAGCGGAATCGATTATACCCTGTGATAAAACGATGATACTATGCGGTATCTGTTTAAGCCATCACATCTTTATGTCAGTCAAAGGTTCCATCAAACTGAATTCCAGCCGAATGTATACATCTGGGGACGGTTCTGATGGCTTAGGTAAATGCTCTGCATACATTAGGTCTAAGATTCTTTAATACCGATGTTTTTACTTTATTTTGTTTATTTATTTAACATTATTTAAGGAGGGCGACACAATTAGCTGAGAGAGCTAGTCTACCTTGCGGCCCTCCACAAATGTATAAAACACACATCAATAAAACAATATATACTGTCCAGTTAGGATATTCAGAATGTAAACAGGCTGAACCATTACTTTGTGATAGGTGAAACCGTAGTGTATCGTAGAATATTCAGCCCGTTAATTTAACAAGATATTAAATTGACTGTCCTCTGTAAAGCAATGCTGTGTGGTGTAAAGGTAACGTGAAGACTTTGCAGGCAGAAGGTTGCGGGTTCGAACCCCGGTTAGCTTGAAATCATTTTTTTTTTACTTTCTATTTGTTAAAATGAAACTTTATTATTTGATGCCTACAGTTCTCCAGTCTTAGATTTTAATTTCTTATCTGCCTCTTATTTTAATTTTGATTTGTTTTATGTTTCATTCCAAACATGCTCCTTGAATCAGTATTTCAGTCTATGTCTCCCAGAGAGAGTGAGAAATAAAAGAGGTCTGATAAGAGGGAGGAAAATGCCCAAACCATCACCACCCGCACCTACTGCAAGTACAGTAGGCCCGTGTACTTCTATTACCCAAATAATTAGGATGCCCGGCACTGAAAGTTACCCAGCACCATCGCCCGGCCACGACCTCCCCCAATGTGTTCATTCAACATCATTTGTTCGTCTGATATAACTGATTAGTTCATTTATTTTGGCGAAGCAATAGGGATTTTAGCCACCATGTGCTGAAAATGGATTACCCTTTCGTCATATTTCCACACATACACATTAATAAAAAATATAATAAAAACAATAAATAAATTAAAACATAAAAAAGAAAATGATTCCAAGATCGGAACCTGCATTCTATTGTTGGACAAACCGGAACTTCTGCACTCGTTTCTCTTATTTAACCACTAGGCCACAGTTGCTATTTGCCGAAAGTTGTTGTGAATAATATCTATATCGCTTATATTGAAACTTAACATCCCCGTCTTAAATAATAGGCATTGTCCAAAATAGTAAACAAACAGAGACGTCACTGTCACAATAGCCTAACTGGACAGTACACATGCATATGTACAAATTGGTATTGATATAGGATTAAACTACGTATCTTAAGAGCATATAAAATGGCAGTTGGACAACCCTAGGTAAAATATTGTCAAAATAATGATAATGATTCTTTTTTATTTTAGTTAACATTTTGAACATGGTAAGACAGAATTAAAAAAGATCGAAACATAATCTGTGCATCTCATCGCCATTTCTTTCTCTCTTTTTATTTTCTTTTTTTTTTCAGAAAAAAAACAGCGAATTAGAAAAGTAAAATTAATGAAGTACATTTCGCTGGGCACATAAAAATACGTCTATTATAGATAAATTCCAGATAAAAATACTAGTCATTTTCACTGGATAGTAAAATGCATTGGCATTGTCAATAAAATTGATTTTATAACTGCAAAAGTGCAACAAATGAAAGCAAATGGAATCTCCGACGCCCATCCCATACACTAGAGGACTAAATGGAAGGATCCTAGAAACAGTTCAGTCCAAAATTCAACAATATAACATTGACAATTGTCAAATGATAATATTCCATGTAGGTGGGGATGATGCCGACAATGGGGTTGATTTAGAGACTTTCCATGACAACTATATGAGTCTGATAGACATTCTAGAAACAGACGATCGAACAATTATTGTGCTGGATCTTCTGCCGAGGGAAACGGTGGATCTTGAACCTTACAATGAGCAATTAAAGTCTTTATGCGATGCAAACAGTATAGCATTCATGATCATTACGATGGTTTTGTTTTCGCTTCAGATGAAATTCCAACTACACTCTTCAAAAGAGATAAAGTGCACCTGGAAGCATATGGTATAAGGAAATTCCTACAAAATTTCGACAAACATTGTAAGGTTAATAGACCGCCTGGACCCTCAAGACCCTAAAAACCCTTAGGTCTATGATTCGATCTTGCTTCGTTTGAAGCCATGGTTTATATGTCGCTACTGTTGTCCATAAAATGACTGAAACACTGTTGAAATGGCAGAAGAACCGAAGAACCCAAATTATCCATTCATTTCAGCTTTGACTTGCTGCTGATATAAATCTTCCAGCAAACACACTGCATTTGAAGCAACGCCATATCAACGTTTGTGCGACGTCACGACGTTACACCGGCGTTGACATGCCGTTTTGATGAAATTATGTGTCTACAGGGGCTGGAATACACTCACGCTCCTTATTCAGTGTCAAAGACTATAGCTTGCGCAGCACATCAGAGTCAAAATAAATCTGCACGCGGGTCCCTATACATGTAACTCAAAGAAAACATTGTCTTCTCTGTTCGTATATACAAAAGGCCCCTTTTTCTCTTAGCACTACCCATATAAAGCCTAAAGGCGCCAAAAAGCAGACGACAAAATTGACGTCTGCAAAATTTTCGACATCTCACATCCAAGCTTAATTATATCTTAAAGAAACTTCAAAAACTAGAGAGCAAACAGTGTATATCCTGATGAGGCGGTTCATGATGAGCCGCCTCATCAGGATCTACGCTGTTTGCGATTTCCGCTATTCTCATCACTGGCTTAAAGTGTTAAAACATTATTCAGAACACTGCTTTAGGAACTCCTCCAGTGTAACATCCAAGTTTTTCATCCAAGGAATTTTAGGCGGTGGGGAAATTTTGCCCGTATAGATACTGGGATATTGCTTTTCTCTCCATGTACAAATATTATCACTCCTATCTTGCATCATACCAACAAGATACTCCTCCGCCTTAAAGGTATCTTCCCTATATCCCACTGTTTTAACAATATCTTGAAAATACTTCGTCATAAAGCCTAGCACCTCCAGAGCAGCATGGTCGTTCACTGCGTCCTTGACCTTTGTCCACTTATCAATATCCTCCCGCATTTCTTCTCTTGATGGAAGGGTAAGAGTTCCCATGATGTTCCTGCAGGCAAAGATGGCTTGGGCATCAAACATGTTAACGCAGTATATATTGTATTGTATTCCAACGTACATCAACTTATCGTTTGCGCCGTTCATCCAAAGTACCCCTTTGTACAGGTTATCAGGGTAAAGACACAGTCTTGGAGTCTTTAATCGTAATTCCTCGGAAAGAAACGGGAACATTTCCAAATATCCGGTGCAGAGCAAAACAACGTCGATTTCAGCCACAGTTCCATCTTTGAAATGCGCCGAATTCCCGACAAACTTTTCAACCAGGGGTCGCTCCTCGATGCCTTCAGGCCATTTATAGCCTAGCGGTTGAGTTCGGTAGCTTATAATAATACTTTTCACTCCATATTTTAATGCTTGCAATGACAAGTCTTCCGCTGAATAACTTGACCCAATTATCAGCATCCTCTTTCCTTTGAAAACGCCAATATGCTTGACGTCTTTAGCGTGCAAAACGTGACCTTTAAACTCATCCAAACCTTCGAATGACGGTGTGTTAGGATATGAAAATTGTCCAATGGCAACAATAACATATGAGAATGTTTCTGTTTCTTCCTTATCTTCCTTTAGATTCTTAACAATGACAGTAAATGTGTCGGTTTCCTTGTTATAATCAACTCTTTTGACAATTGTACAAAACTTGACGTACTGCTTCAGATCACGCTTGCTGCCGCGAGTAGCCCGACCAACAAAGTAGTCCCTTGCTGCTGACCACGGTATATAGGACGGAACTACTTTCCCAAAGTGCGTCTCGTAAGTGTAATCCGGGTATTCAAAGACTTCCTTCGGATCATTGCACCAAAGGTCATAGTACATAACAGAGTGTAACTGTTCCCCGTATTCGTCAGTTCCTTTCCTCCACGTGACATTCCAAGCCCCTCCCCAGTCTGATTGTTTCTCATAGCAAACTATGTCGGGAATTTCTTCGTCTGGCAATTTTCCTAACTGGAATAATAGCGACATGCCCGCTGGGCCGCAACCCACGATACAAACTCGCTTCTTGTTTGTCTTTGACATCGCTGATAAAGTAATAAGCCACAGAATATTTCACCGAACTAGCTCGAAATTGAAAACACTTTATACACTAAACTACTAACACACTTGTTTTATGCGTATGCACATTATCGTATGTATTTCTTTCAAACTGTCTGCCTTACATATCATGACCTATATATTTGTTTCATCTTTTGTGTGTTAGATGATGAACACGTTATTGATATATGCATAGTATGCTGCATGCACACCTGTCACCACTGCCAGTCTGGTTAACTATGTTTTCAAGGCTGTTACGAAACAAAAAGAGCTGTTACGAGAGAAAAAGAGTTCCGAAACGATCTGGTCATCGCTGCTAAACAAACAAATTTGTTTAGCCATGATGACCAGTTCGTCTGGAAACTATGACTTTTCGTTTCGTAACAGCCCTTTTTCGTTTGGTAACAATCCTTGTATATACATATTTAACCAGGGGTGATCATACTCGTAAAGTTGCAGTGCGCGATAAGAGTAATACGGTACATAATATTAAATTCAACTTAAAACGCGGCCCCGCCCATCGGAGCCTGTCGAAATAGATGGGCTGCCTGGTGTCTCTGTGGCAGAGCCGCTAGTAGCTGTAGCAGGACCGAGTGTAATTGAGCCGCGACGTGAGAAAACCAACAATGTGGTTATGCGCCCAGCGCAGACTCAGATCAGCCTGGGCATCCACCCAGGCTGATCCGACTCTTCGCTAAGCGCTTAAAGGGTAGCTAAGGTACTAAATTATCTTCATGCGGACAGCGAAGACTCTGATCAGACTGGGCGGATGCCCAGGCTGATCTGAGTCTGCGCTGGGCGCACAACCACATTGTTGGTTTTGTCGTGTAGCGGCTCAATTTATCATTGGTTGGGGAAAGATTCTACAAATTCAGAGGCAACGTCTCGGCATGCCTGAAATATTGTTTACCGGGACTATTAATCACAACTAAACAACACTAACAACAACAATAAATAATTAAAATACTATGCTAATTTGATTGTACACATCTTCTGAGATCATACTGTTGTATTCCAAATTTAATGTAGTAGCATACTTAACTCATATCGCACCATACCATCATTCGACAAAAGTGTAAATCGGAGATCATCCAGTAGAATACTGCAATAAAAGTCAGTTAGACACTATGCTATTTTGCATGAGTCTATGATGCTGATAATGTCACAGTGGTACCGGAGTGACAATTTATATATTACATTCATTCAATTTGACACCAGCCTTTTTTTTTTTTTTTTTTTTTTTTTTTGAGTTATATGTTTCATCACTAAAATGGTCTTGACACACCAAGGCTCAAATACACCCCCCCCCCCCCTTGGCCTATTCCTGACCACTTCTGAGAAACGATTCGGTTAGGATCCCAAGGGAACTATCTTACATGAAAATTATATATTACATATATTTCATTAAGAAATAAACACAAAAGATTTCAGCCTCAACATTGGCTCAGCTGAGATCATAAAAACTAAAGTGGTTATACATAGCTAGCAAGTTTTTAGTACTAACAGTGTCCAATTCTCCCAGGAAGTTCAAAGGATGGAATCAAAAGCATCCACCTCCTGGCACCGAGTGTGTTCGTGTCCTCTCCTTTTCCAAGACATTGGGCGTTACTAGGGTAATTATATGTTACGCACAAACATGTTTGGCCCAAAGATATTTGAGCCGCGACACGAGAAAAACAACAATGTGGTTTTGCGCCCAACGCAGACTCAGATCAGCCTGGACATCCGCCCAGTCTCATAAGTTTCTTTGCTAAGCGCTTAAAGGGTAGCTAAGGGACAAAGCTACCTCCATGCGGCCAGCGAAGACTCTGATCAGACTGGGCGGATGCCCAGGCTGATCTGAGTCTGCGCTGCCCGCACAACCACATTTTTGGTTTTCTCGCGTCGTGGCTCATTTCATGTCGTGTCTGTTTACAGTTACTATTGATTTTTTTTTTCCAATTTACAAAATTTTAGCATCATCAAATATGCAGGTGCGTGTTGAAATTTTGTCAATTTGACAAAATTTCAATCCGCACCTGCGTATTTGCGTATAGGCAGTTACGCCCTTGGAAGACGAGAGTTTACTTGTACTAAAACCGAACAATAGTAACATTTAAGTGCCTTGTCAGTTCGAATGATCATGTTTTCTCTGAAAATCTTTGCACTGTTAGACCACTATAGCATAATTGTTTTATCTTAAGTGCCCTTTGACACAAAACCTGCCAATACAGGTCTTATAGTCTTATGTCCTGATAACAGTATTGCTTTGTATCTACATCAGGCTTAGACTTTCTGACGCTTTGAAATAAAAAAAAAATGTTTCCCATAGCCTAGAAGTCGGAGGAGCAGTGGCGGTTAGAGGCCAAACTGTATTTTGGGTACAGCACATGAAAGGCATAGCCCATCTCTCCTTTCAATGCCCTTTATCCTTCCCTGATTCGAAAAATGTACCCTTTTACCATGTTTGCTGCTGGGCTGACAGTTTTACAGTCGCTGGCTATTCAAACCCCTATTCGAACCCGCGACCTTATGCACCATTGCTGATCATCTCTAACCAATCGACTGAATTACAATCAACTATAAAGCCTAAAAGGGGACTTACAGCATGTACAGATGTGAAGACACTGAAGAATCGGATCAGCTTATCTGATTGATTGATTGATTTGTTCTTTTACGTTCACGGTAAACAGCTATGGTCATGTCGGGACGGTCAGTTAACCTAACCACACTATTCCTGGGCAGCTTAGACCTCCTAAGCGGTTAACCAGATCAGCTTATCTTGTCTACATCAACAATCTGTGGATCTTGAGAGCTTAGCCCTTAAAGTACCAAAAAGCAGACAACACAATTTATGCAATGATCTGTCAGTATGAGCCGCTTCATCTGGATCTATGCTGTTTGCAAATTCAGCTATTGCCAATACAGCCATAATTAGTGAAAATATACTGAGGTCACTCGGTATATTAGCTACCCAGAAATAAAGCGAATCGACAAAATATTACTTGTGTGCCCAAATAAGTGCGCACAAAATATCAGCTTCCTGGCTATATAATACAAGATCCGATAGTTCGCAATAGTTTGACATAAAAATATGCTTAATACTGACAGATGCACTATTATAAAGCACGAAGCAAAAAAGTATGCCTTACCCAAAGACATAAAATCCCAAAATTATTGTTTTTCGATAAAGTCGCTTTGAAAGCAAGCAACAATACATTGTCTTCTTTACTAACGTTACTTCGAGCAAAAGATAAACTACTTTGTCTTAGTCCATTTCGTCAGATGATACTAAGCTTGTAATGTTGATAATTGATTTCTGTCAGATTATCTCAGCAGTTCCATCTTTATAACCATAAAGGGATTTCGTGAGATAATATTTTCTTCAGATCCTTATGTTCATTGTAGTTTTATTTGTCAAAAAACAATAAAACGGTCATTAATGCAGTCTTAAAACAATAGTGTAGCGTTGGATAATGTAATCCTCTTTTTGTGTTTTTAGATACTATTTGAGTTCATTAATATCAAAATCATGCAACACGTATACATTTTTTTTTCTTTTTTTACCAAAACAAAGAACGGATTTCCGTGGCTTAACCAAGATTTTATCACATAACACATGAAATTCTAATTATAACAAAGCAATCTCCTACACGATAAGCTTTAATTTGTGTCAGCTCTGACGCAAGATAAACAGAAAGTCATAAAAGTAAGTGTTCTCCCGAGTATGTAAAATTGGCAAATGACACCCGCCTGAGACGGAATTCTTTTCAGCCGTATACAGAGTTCTATCATTTTCGTATTTTTATAGGCTGGAAAAGGTCGAAAACCGCAAGTGATCTATTCATGAAATTCCTTTTTGCCAACAGTCAGGGTCCGAGGTTATAAAACTTGAGTATAATCTCAAACTCAAAATAAAGCACACTGATTGGCTGCATCTGAGCATGTGCTCGGAAGTAGCCAATCAATGTGCTTTATTTTGAGTTTGAGAATGTACTCAAGTTTTATAACCTCCGGGCCAGAACGGAGGCAAATATTTCTGAGTTATGATGATAAGGTGTCCATTGGAGGTGTACACAGACATTTCTTTGTAGCAGACAATGGCCAAGATCTGCGCTCTGGCCCAGAGGTTATAAAACTTGAGTACATTCTCAAACTCAAATTAAAGCGCACTGATTATAAGATGTAACTGTGATAAGTCTTCGAAAAAATGTCACCAACAAGCAGCATAAGCCGCGCGTATTGTACCAGTGGCGACCATCACGGTGGTCACGCGCTGAATGATGCAGTTCCAAAACCTTTACGTGATTTTAAACTATAAAAATAATCATTTGCTGTTGTAAGACTGTGGCCTTTGTCACATTTTACAGTGTGAGCGCAGTCGGAACAAAAACCCGTTTGGCACTACTGTTTGAGGGTGAAGGGCCATTGTCCCTCGAAAACAAAATAATATTGGTAATATTGGTATGAAGGTAGCTAGGGGAGGTTTTTTATCATCTGACTCCTAGGCTGCAACTTGTGCAACTCTTTTTTAAAGTATTTCCTTTTATTTTATTTATTATTATTTTTTTTTTTTTTTTTTTTTTTTTTTGAGGGGGGAGGTTCTTTACAACAGTTACTGTCCAAAGTCTATGACGAACCAAATACGAAACTAAGCGTGCAAACCGAATATGGCCGCCACTGGTAGGCGCCTGCCACTGGTCTGCCGCCAGTGTAGATACTGGTTGTTGACAGAACAGAGATAGCGCTAATGCGCATGCTGATTTGAGCTTGTGTGTTTGCAAATACCTCAAGCACTTTTAGTCCTCCCGCGTGCCTGGTATAACCTTCAGTACTTATGCACTTTAGACACAGCTATATAACTTCTTCAAAGATAGGACATGTTTACAAATGAACATATGAGTAGCGACACTACAAAACCAACAATGTGGCTGTGCATCCAGCGCAGACTCAGATCAGCCTGGGCATCCGCCCAGTCTGATCAGAGACTTCGCTGTCCGCATGGAGGTAGCTTAGACCCTTAGCTACCCATTGAGCACTTAACGAAGAATCAGGTCAAACTGGGCGAATGCCCAGGATGATCTGAGTCTGCTCTGGGCACACAGCCACATTGTTGGTTTTGTCGTGTCGCGGCTCAATTTACAAATCAATTTTCTGCTGATAACTAATGTCTTGTTATATAAATTTTGTGATAGTGGTCATCTTTGCAGGGAAATTCCATACACGTGCAAACTTATTTACCTTTTCGGTACAGAAAGAGGGGTGTTTAACAAGTTATCATTATGAAACTGATGGGTCAGCAAAAAATTTCATTAACTCTTTTATACCCAGACTACTCACCGAGACACTTCGTGCGAAGTTGCAAACTCTTTAGCTGACTTAGCTGTCCTTTTTCTCTTTCTTGTGCGTGCTAGATTCTTTTGACAGTTGGCTAGTTGTATGTACAAACGATGATACGCCATATAATAAAATATTGACAAATGTCTAAACAGACCCAAAAAGTTCAGGAGAGAGAGAGAGAGAGAGAGAGAGAGAGAGAGAGAGAGAGAGAGAGAGAAAGAAAAGATAGTATTACACAGAACATATGGCAGACAGAGACACGGAGCAATATAATGATGGTGCTAAATCTTTCGATATTTTATGCATAGAAACAGACAATTACAGAGAAATGCAACAATGCAAAATAACAATTATTAGAAAAAAAGAATAGAAGTCTCCAAAAAAGTAGCAATGATTACCAAAAGACTTTCTATTGTTTTTCCAAGAACCAAGCAACAGGTAGTCATTCTGAGGACATTGCATAGTCGGATCACAGGCAGAAATACAAGGAGTGGTTTGTACCGTAATCTTAAAATAGGGCACGGGTTGTTATTTGAAATAAACGAACCTTACTGATTTAATGATAAATTGCTGGGCCGGGTTGTTCAAAACTAACGTCGTTAGTTCACAAGACGTTAACATTTCAAATATATTCTATGCCAAAGCACTGCCAGTTTTTTGCTGACAAAAGTATGAGGAATTTTGTGCAAAAGCTTCTCTCATTTTTTCAGCAAAAAATATTAGCATACTTGTACTGGAAGACCTAACGAATCACCGACTGATGACTTCGTATAGCAAACGATCCTTTGAACAACTTGGCTCTGGATCTGTCGAATCAGTGATAGAGTAATGCATTTTCATCAGTTAGTCCGTATTCCTTCACAAACTAAAAGTCATGAATGATATAGTTTCTCAGGTTATTTAGTATATGTACAGTAAGTACCTGTTCCTAGCTATAGTATGTCACAGCTACTTATTGCTGGTGTTGGTCCAAGAAACAGAAACAAATTCGTCTGAAATCGGCAGACAACGCTGAGACAACGTTGTGTCTGCAGCGATGACGTTGTGTGGACATTAGTACATCTTTTGATACTAAGAAATATGCTTATCAAAAACGGGGTCACCCATTTTAAAACTTTGGAGATATAAGAGATGAGGTGACATCGTAAGAGTCAATTAACTTTCCTATGACCCCTTTAGAGAAACCCAAACAAATCTTCTGCAAACACTGGTCAAGTCTTTATTATCAGAAACGTGACCCTGTGACCAAAACACGCGACTTCTGCCACAGATCACGTGGTAGCACTGCCCTCAGCCCAATATATATAAATACGGCCCTGGTCAGTCCCAGGTAGTACAGCTAGGCCCGAAATAAGTTCAGGAAAAATGAAAGTGTTCATATGCAGTATTTTGTGTTTCGCGGCGGCAGCCTCGGCCGCTAATCTTGTTGAGTTGGCTAAAAGCCTCGGGGCTAATACTCTGGTAGAGTTAGCTACAGAAGCCGGACTTGCGGGCACTCTTTCTAATGGAGGTATAATTTATTCTATTCACAATATTCTAACCCTTAAAGCGTCAAAAAAAGCAGACGACAAAATTTACATCTGCAAATTTCAAAAGAAAATATTCTTCCAATCTATCATATTGAAAATTCAAAGACAAGAGGGCAAACAGTGTCGATCCATATGAGACGGCTCATTAAAATGAGCCGCCTCGTCTGGATCTACACTGTTTGCAAGTTCAACAATTTTTCATTTTTGACGCTTTAAGGGTTAAAAAATTGCAAAAATCTTGAATGACATAAAATTTCTTGATCGGCAGACTTGTTCATATTGTGTGCAGTTGTAGCATTACAATGATGTTGTACATATTGCTTTTTGTCTTCCGTCTATCCTTTTTTCAAATATTAATTTATTTAGTTATTTATTTATTTTCCTAAATGTTCTCTTCTATCGGTGCTTCTAAAGTTGAACAACATATATGAGCCGCGACACGAGAAAACCAACAAAGTGGTTGTGCGCCCAGCGCAGACTCAGATCAGCCTGGGCATAAGCCCAGTCTGTTCAGAGTCTTCGCTGTCCGCGTGAAGGTAGCTTTGACCCGTAGCTACCCTTTGAGCACTTAACAAAGAGTCTGATCAAACTAGGCGGCTGCCCAGGCTGATCTGAGTCTTCGCTGGGCGCACAACCACATTGTTGGTTTTCTCGTGTCGCGGCTCATATATACTTTTACTCAAAATCATTGAGAGTTTTTGCAAAGGGAAAATTAAGTAATAGCAGTCGACAGACCATGCATAGACTTTATGGCGTTGCTTCGGTAATTAACAACTTCATTTCCAAAAAGTGCACACAATTTGGAAAAATTGCAGTCTAGACTTATATTATGTTGCCATGACGCATTCTTATTATGTACATTTCAATGGAAACTGCAAACTTCAAGGATATTTAAAAGGAACAGCCAAAGTGCGAATTGTCCATACGAGGGTCATCCAAGAAGTCTTGCAAATGTAATCATAACTTCCGGCATCCTATGTGAAGCTAGAGTAACCAAATTACATCTCAACCAGACGGTGCATATATGTAATATAGACATATGCTAAATATCACACGTGTTGCATACCTTTTTAAGAAATGGGAGAGTTTTGAATGGAAATGTGTAGTCGGTACCGGTGGTAGAATTGTACAAACACGGCGTCTTTTACAAGAGCGAAGGGGAAGAAAGCTCGTCCATAAAGTTTTTAAAAATGTCAGCAATTCGTGTTGATAAACCATTGTCTTATGTTTAAATCCTAGATAGATCCCAAATAAAATGACCACAGAAATGACAGTCTCTCTAGGAAACAAATGAATATGACAGATTCTTTTTTCAATTTTCCTCTTTTGGACGTTTGCCTCTGGTATTAAAAGGTTGCAAGTGATATGAAGCAATGTTTGGAGTTTATATTTTTCTGAATTGTAACAACAACCACATTTTCGGAGAACTTTTTAGCACAAATAAATGACATTCTAAGAAATACTTTATCTGTTGCGTGCATATTATCTTGAAACATCCATTTTATATGAAACCGTAAGGCCCGGAGAAATATGGTGCTTTAATTAAAACAATTATTATATCATGACTGACGATAATGTCTTAACTTTGGTATTTTATATCTCCTTCCGTACTATATTTTCGTGTTTCCCAACAGAATTCGCGTATGTGCAAGCGTTTTAAAGTAATCTATGGGACCTTAAATGGGCCGCATGAAGCCACCGCCGCGACCCTAATGTTAGTATTCGTCCGTTTTTTAGCAACGGGATTTGCAAGCTTATGAAGTTCCTAATAAACTGACTGCAAAGAAGAGACAATGCAATGAATTGCTTTATTCGCTTTAAATTATCGCATGCCTAAAACTATGCCGTGCCGTTTGCAGGACTTATTGAATGACCCTCGTACTGTTTATAGAGGATCTTACATGAGTGCCCATGCATGGCAAAGCCTCGCATCTTATCATTTTCCCCCTCGTTTAATAAATTCAATAATACAGGAACACGAATGTAAGATACTATTTATCATATGACACTAAACTCGCATTTTATTAGCAAATTGTGCACTAAAACGTCACGATTTCGCCCTTAGAAAACGCGGCGTTTTATTGACGTCAACGCATAACGTTACAACGTAATTTGCATATTTAATCCACTAGTGGATTATCGTTTTTAATGCATGGCTTTATTACACTCTCAGATGCGACGTCATACGATAAATCAATTTATCAAACACTGACGATGGACGGAACGACGATTCTGTGTTTTATGCTTGACTGTGTGAGTGAACTTCGGGTTTGACGTCCCACCAACAGCTAGGTCATACGGAGACGGGACCTTGGTTTAAAGTCTCATCCGAAAGACCGGAGAAGTGAGTGATCGATCTTGCAATCCGTGGATTGGTAGTCTAGGGCGTTATCCACTACACTACATCCGCTCCTTTTATGCTTGATAATAGTGTTTATCATATGACGTCGCATCTGAGAGTGTAATAAAGCCATGCATTAAAAACGATAATCCACAAGTGGATTAAATATGCAAATTACGTCGTAACGTTATGCGTTGACGTCCATAAAACGTCGCGTTTTCTGATGGCGAATCGTGACGTTTTAGTGCAAAATTTGACAATGAAAATGCAATTTTAGTGTCATATGATAAAAAGAATCTTGCATTCGTGCTCCTGTGTTATTGAATTTATTAAACTCGTTGGAGAAAACCGATAAGATACTCGGCAGAGCCTCGCATCTTATCTTTTTCCCCAACTCGTTTAATAAATTCGATAATACATGAGCACTAATGTAAGATCCTCTATGTAAACTTTCATGGGATAGAAATCTGCAATCTCCGTTTTTTTGACTCCCTTCTCAATGGAGGTCAACTCTTAAAGGAAGCTTAACAGAACTTCCCGTATCTGTGCGTATGTTAGCCATACTTGATCAAACCAGCCTTTGTGATAGGTCGTAAAAGTGTTGTTCAACCAAAGTCAGACACGCATGTTACAACCACAAATGAAATAACTCCCACAAATGAAGAATTACTTCATTTGTGGGAGTTGTTTCATTTGTGGTTGTAACACACGCATCTTATCACGCACAAAAAGGTACAAATAAATAGGCTACAGTAAATTGCCTATCTTTCAAGCTTTACATTTCAAACAATGATCGCATTTCATTTCAGGGCCCTTTACCGTATTCGGTCCAACAGATGAGGCGTTTTCCAAGCTCCCTAAAGAGGTGCTTAACAGACTTTCAAAGGACAAAGCTCTCTTAGCTGACGTTCTCAAATATCACGTGGTCAGCGGCAACGTCTATTCATCTCAACTGACCAATGAACAACTCGCCCCAAGTCTGTTGATGGTTGAGGGAAAGGCAGATGACATCAGAATCAACATTTATAACAGTGGAAAGGTAGGCAAAAATTCATTTTCACAAGACATTTTAAAATTCCTCTTTATCTACAGTCAAACCTGTCTTAGTGGCCACCTCTATTAAGCAAGCAACCTGTATTAAGCAAGCATGTACTCATGTCCCAAAACAGGCAAATACATTGAAATGTACCTGTATTAAGCAAGCATCTGTCTTAAGCAAGCAGTTTTTGATTATCCCTAGGGTGCTTGCTTAATACAGGTTTGACTGTATATGGGTGTATACAGCCTACAGTCAAACCCGTCTTTAAGGCCAGCTCTATTACGCAAAAACTATCTTAAAAGGCTAGGATCACATATCCCGAAGTAGCATTTTCAGTGTAAAGTGACCTGTATTAAGCAAGCACCTGCCTGAAGCGAGCGGTTTTGGTCTCCAGGGCCTTGCTTATGACAAGATTGACTGTATTTACTCACATGTGTCCGTATGTGCGTCTTCTTAACCCATTGTACATGGACAAACAGTGCAGACTCGGATCGGACGCCGCATAACGCGGCGTCTGATCAGGGTCTACACTGTTTGTAAAAGAAAAGTGACCACTTCTCTCTAAAAATAAATTAAAAATTAACAAAATGAACTGAACCGCACACTCCTTTAATGACCAATGGACACATCCCTTATATCGGGATAGAAAAGTCCACTAGGCATGATGGGTTAACATTCAAGCCAGTTACAAGCTGACAACTGCTGAAGCAGTGTTTGATAAACATACGTGCTAAATGAGTACATAATAAATAAGCCGCGAAAAAAAACACCACCAATAAAGTGGCATGTGCGCCCAGCCAAGACTCAGATCAGCCTAGGCATGCACCCAGTCTGATCAGAACCATCGCTGTGCGCTTAAAGGATAGCTAAGGGTCTAAGCTACCCCCATTCCGACAGCAAAGCCTTTGATTAGACTGGGCGGCTGCTCGGGCTGGTCTGAGTCTTCGCTATGCGCACATGCCACTTTCTTGGTTTTGTCGTGTCGCGGCGCAATATTATATGTACTGATGCATGCTTCAAAATGTGCCCCCAACCTAATAAAATACAGTTCTTTACGTACTTTTCAGATTATTGCTGAAATGAACACTTCCAAAAGCCCTTATTTTCTTATGAATGGATTGATGGATGACTTCCGACTTTACGTCCTTTTAAACAGTATTTCAGTCATATCAGGATGATGGGTGGGTGGTAATGATAGGCTCTGTGCAATGAAATTCCATTCACGATTGATATGATTCCCGCCTTCGGCAGTGCTCGAACCCCGGACCGCTAGATCAGCAGGCCAGCGCCGCAAGTCAGCCTACTGAGCTACTACGGCTCCTTCTTATGAACAAAAGATGATATGATGAAATAAAATCATTATTCTTTTCTTTTACAGTTAATAACAGCAGAAGGAAGCCCAGTGATTAAGCCAGACCAGAATGCAACCAACGGAGTTATCCATGTTGTCAACAGAGTCCTGTTTCCAATCCCTCTGAAAAACATCCCCGGTGAAGTTGCCGGACAGAGAAGATTCAGTACTCTACTAACAGCTGTCCAGAAGGCCAATCTGGCTACAACGTTAGCTGGTATGTCATATGACTCATAATGCCAATGACTGATTTGGTCTTGGAAATTTAAGCAATTTCAACAAGGAACAAGTGAGCTGAAAACCTCAGTTCAATCTTGAATAAACTTGCAGTAAAGTGTTAAATTGTACATAGCTTTCTACCCACAAGCATTTTGAGAAATACGTCCAGTGGTAATCAGACCGTCTAAATGCATTACAGTTCCATTATAAAAGAAATAATTTTTCCTTTATAAAAGAAATAATTTTTAAGTACCCGTGAATTATCGCCGATTAACACAATT
Source organism: Ctena decussata (assembly GCA_963989385.1). Classification (NCBI taxonomy): domain Eukaryota; kingdom Metazoa; phylum Mollusca; class Bivalvia; order Lucinida; family Lucinidae; genus Ctena; species Ctena decussata. The sequence goes on from OZ022513.1 coordinate 66,319,081, forward strand.
GAGCGGCGTCACGAGAAAACAAACAATGTGGCTGTGCGCCCAGCGCAGACTCAGATCAGCCTAGGTATCCGCCCAGTTTGACCAGACTCTTTATTAAGGGCTCAAAGGGTAGCTAAGGGTCTAAGCTACCTCCATGCGGACAGCGAGGACTCTGATCAGACTGGGCGGATGCCCAGGCTGATCTGAGTCTGCGCTGGGCGGACAACCACATTGTTGGTTTCGTCGTGTCGCGGCTCAGTCATGTTGTTGGAGGGCAGAATACGAAATATTAATTCACGACGGCGGAGCCGAAGTGAATTAAAGGTCAATTACGAAGAAATTGTATAAATGCTTAATTTTGAAGCAAATTGATAGTGGACAGAGAGAGAATTATAATGCTACAAACGGCATAGAAAAATTCCTATCTGTTCAAAAATTATGCCAGTTTAAATTTTTCCTACATAACTTATCTCCCTTACTTTTTTAAAGTATTTCTAACCACAATGCACTATTCCGTGATGTCATTGATGATTTTAATTTTTTAAATGAATTTTTGAACGAATTAACAACCTTTTATCTAAAGAGTAAATGATTGTTATCTTACAGTTTTGATTATTATTAGCTGGGTAATTGATTGGGAATGTTCATCCATAAATTTAAATTTTATTCAAAATTTAAATTAAATTTAAAAAAATTTAAAAACAGATTTTAAAACATTTTCTTTTACTTCAGTACACAAAAGTCATTGTCAGAGACCTAATTAACAGATCTAAAACTACTATGTTCAATTATATATACTGATAAGCATGTAAATTGAAATTTAACAAATTTTAATTAAATATTTAAATTTGAAAATTTAACTGCTTAAATTGCAAATATAAGCAATATTTTGAATTTGGGCAGTTGCTATTAGTGTCACCAATAATACAATACAATTTGTTTACCATTTTAGAATGTTCAACAAGAAAATATTTGACAATTTAAAACTTTTAAATAAATTTAAAATTTCAGTGTTCATCGATGACGTCATCGAAGGCCTCATGAATATTAATGAGGCAGCTCAAAATGATTGTCAGATGTCATAAAATTTACAAATTCAACTCTTTATATCTCGAAAACTATTAATGATAATTTGATGTGGTTTTCGATACTCAGTTGCTTAGAGAAAACTGCTTTCATTTCTGTAATAAAAAAGCACCTTAATAATTGACCTTTAATATTTGTATCTGCCCGCCAAGCGATAATTCACGGGTCTGGAAAAATCATTTCGATTCTAACATTTGACAGAATGAAAATGCAAACATATTACAACGTTTTCTAAAGGACTGTATTTGAGGCGGATGTCAACAGAATCAAATGTTTACATTCGACGTCATCAAGGCGCGAAATTGGCACGTCTCGTCGTTGGCGACGTGAATTATAACAAATTTTCACACGATGCCGCTTCCTATGCGTTCAATGGGGAAAATGTTAACGTTATATTAGAATACGCCATATCTTGAGTTCATAGTTAAAACTGAACTACAATGGAATCTAAAGCAAATGAGCATTAAACGCCCATCTGCCTTATATTCCTAAGTAGTTTAGTTTCATATCAGTGGGAGCTATGACAGATACCGTATACGCGGTAATTTTCGCGGTTCAAATTCCCGCAGTTAAGGATCACAAACATAAATATTAATTTTCGCGATTTTTAATTTTCGCGGTTAGCAACATGTTCGAAAGGCAAAACTATTTCTTTCTCACTTGAGTCATTTCTTTCATTAACATGCGGCAGGACCTTAATGAAAGAACTGGCTCAAGAGAAATGTACCAGCAACTACTGAAGCAAACACACACAAAATATATGAACACTGTGTCTACAGGAGACACTTTGTAAGAAACAAAAAATTAATCGGGATTTTAATATTCGCGGTTTCTAAGCGTCCCCGAAATACCGCGAAAAATGGAACACCGCGAAAATTACCATATATACGATAGTAAGTTCCAAGATTGTGTTATTCTAGGAAGCAGTGATACCTTGAGGCTCTACTTTCCTCTTTACAGGTGGTCCTTTCACCTTGTTTGCACCAACAGATGAAGCTTTCGCCAAAGTACCCAAGGATGTTCTTAATAAATTACTAGCCAATGTTACAGCACTAACAGGTAGGAATTCAGAACAAAAAATAATAACTAGATTATTAGGAATATTAACACGGCTTTCTCTCATAGTTAGCAAATTAACTCTGTAAGCACCAAATAAGCAGACGACAAAATTTACGTCTGCAAAAAATTTAAAAAAATGCCTTGTCCAAGACATTTCATATTGAGAATTCAAAGACTAGAGTGCAAACAGTGTAGATCCACACGAGGGATCATGAGCCGCCTCATCAGGATCTACACTGTTTGCAAATTATGCTTTTTTCGTCACTGGTGCTTTAAAGTGTTAAAGCATGGACCTATCCAGTCATTGCCCTTGAGTGAAGGGTGTCAGCATCAATGTTTTTTCAAGAACCTAAATTATCACTACTAGAAGCTATATATATACATATTGTGAGTCTGTAAACCATTAAGTGACAATTAAATCAGAATAGGTGTCGAACTTCAGGCGATCTATTCTAGGAGTAGCACTTGCGTCCATCCATTATAAACTGGTCCATGCACGCAATGTATGACTTGAACCAAGTTGTTCAGAGCATCCTTAGAAGTCAAGACATATTGTACACATAAAATCAAGTGCTCTAATATTTTGCTGATAGAAAAAGGTAAGTAGCTTTGGCACTACAAAGCAGCTCACATTGTTAGCAACAATGGCAGTACATTTGCGTTCAATGCAACTGAAATTGTGAAATTGTAACATGACTTTGAAAGTGTCCATAGTCCTATTGGTGGTAAAAACGTTTAAACTCAAATCATTGTAAAAAGCGGTTCAACCTTCACGTGTGGTAATAAAATGTGGGTTGACGTGCATATATTGAGTCATATAACTGGCTAAAAGGAGAGAAAACAAGTTTTTAAAAAAATAACAGTTCACTCCACAAAATACAATTTCCTGGTCTGGTTTCCCGTCTAGCAATGCTATTTAAACATTGGCCGAATACTGATTGTGGCTCCATGCCTGTACATTGTATTTTTACCATTTTATTCAACTTATTGAAATCGAAAGTAGGTCATTTTGGTTGCCAACTAAAATGACCCAAAAAAAGTTTTCAAACCGTTTTTATGTGAAACTCAAGGATGTTTTATTTATTTGAAGCTGGCTAATCACTGTCATTTACAATGACGTTACTATAGCGAGAAGCTTGTAGCGATACCCAATGATATAATTTTTCAATGGGCCCTTTAACTAATAACAACATCATTATTTAGAAAAGAAATTCCAAAACTTTTCTTTCTGATTTGCAAGTAATTTTCATCAAAACATGTCACAAAGCAATTTCCTATTTACTGGGATGAAAATGATCCAGAATACAGTCAACTCCTGATATCTCGAACACTGATATCTCAAAGTATCTTCTTATATCAAAGATTTTCTATTTTTATTTACAATCCAATTCCTGTTATCTCAAACTAATGATATATCAAAGTAAATTTTCTGGTACCAGAAAATTTACTTTTGAGATATTAGTAGTTTGGGCTGAAATTCAACTTGGAGATATCGGGAGTTGACTGTGTATCTGTAAATTTGCTAGATGTGCTCACCTACCATGTTGTCAAGGGAACAGTATGGAGTGCCAGTCTATCAGATGGTGAGGCCCCAGCAACTGTAGAAGGGAAAACTATTACCATCAAGGTTGGAGATGGTAAGTATCATAGGGTAGTCGCCTTATTAAACACACAGTAAATGAGCCGCAACATGTGAAAACAAACAAAGTGGTTGTGCACCCAGCGCAGACTCAGATCAGCCTGGGCATCCGCCCAGTCTGACCAGAGTCTTGTTGTGCGCATGGAGGTAGCTTAGACCCTTGGCTACCCTTTAAGCGCTTAGCAAAGAGTCTAATCAGACTGATATTAGTCTGAGCTGGGCACTCAACCACGGTTTTCTGGTGTCGCGGCTCAAATATATACTGTAAATGACTACTTATTGAGAGAGGCAATCTGATCAGGGTCTGCTTTTATTGGGACAGAAATCTGATCAGGTTGTAATTAAGCGAACCAGTAAACATAATAGTATAAGGGAGACAAAAGCTAGAAATGCAAGAAAACAGTAGGTCATGCATTCTCTTTCCATTTCAAGCTTCTGCTGGTGGTTTAAATATGTTGATTAACAACATTTCAGTCACGTGGAGATGTTGCCTCCAAAATAAGTAGGACTTTTATCCCAACTTGAAATAAATGATACTCAGGTCCTGCTACAGCTTCAGGCAGCTCTGCCCCAGAGGCACCAGCAGCCCATCAATTTCACAGGCCCAGATAGGGGAGGGCCTGGTTTAATTAATGAATACATACCGAATGGGCGGTAATTTTCGCGGGTTCAAATTTTCGCTGTTTAAGGTAAAAAATATAAACATTAATTTTCACGAATGTTTAACTTTCATGATTAACAACATGCACGAAAAGTCAAAATGCTTCTTTTTCATTTGAGCCAATTCGTTTATTAACCTGCGGCACGGCCGTGCAGGTTAATGAAAGAACTGTCTCAAGTGAAAAGTACCACCAATTACCGAAGCAAACAGAAACAAAATATATGGGCACTGTGTCTACAGAAGATACTTTATTAGAAACAGGAAATTATTTCAGGATTTTAATATTCGAGGTTTCTAAGTGACAGCAAAAAATGGAGCACCCTGAAAATTATCTTGTGTATGGTAGATTAAAATAACATGATTACATGAAAAGCAGTTCTAATGAGAAGTTACAATCTATATTTTCAGCAGAATTAACAAAAATTATCCCAGAACTAAAAATGTGTTTGACAAAACAGTTGTCCCCCCACCTGCGCTCTCATAGCTGTATCATTTTCCTTAAGTATTGCCAAATTAAGACAATATGTGACCTTGAAAATAGGGTCAAGGTCACCAAAATTTATCTACCTGTAGTTCTTTCTCACCTCCATATTATACACTTGTCTATGTTAGGTCATTATCCATCAATCTCTTCAGGAGATATGGTGCTGACAAGCCATTTTTTAACATTCTTTGACCTTCTGTGACCTTGAAAATAAGGTCAAGGTCACCAAAATCTAATCAGTTCTTTTCCGTGATATATCTATGCGAATTTAATTAAAGTCCATCCATCTAATCAGGAAATATGGTGCAGACAAGATATTTTTCAACATTCTTTGACTACTGTGACCTTAAAAATGGGGTCATGGTCACCAAAATATAATCAGTCCTTTTGCATCTACCAGTTATATATCTATGCAAGTTTGGTAAAAATCAATACATCCATTCAGAAGATATGGTGCAGACAAGGCATTTTTCAAAAGTCTTTGACTTTCTCTGATCTTGAAAATGAGGTCAAGGTCACCAAAATATAATCAGTTTTTCCCCCACCCTATGGTATATCTATGCAAGTTTGTTAAAATCCATCCATTCACTCAGGTGACAGAATGCAGACAATGCTTTTTCCATCATTCTTTGACCTCCAGTAGCCTTGAAAAAGGGGTCAAGGTCCCCAAAATCTACTCAGTTCTATGCTATCTCCCAGTGATATATCTATGCCAGTTTGGGATAAAATCCATCCATCCATTCAGGAGATATGGTGCAGACAAGCCATTTTTCAACATTCTTTGACCTCCTTTGACCTTGAAAATAGGGTCAAGTTCACCAAAATCCAATCAGTTCTTTCTCTCCACCCAATGATGTATCTGTGAAAATTTGGTCAAAATCAATTCATCCCACAGGAGATAGAGCGTAGATAGGAAGCTATGCAGGCCCAGAAGCAGATGCCGATGCAGACGCCGACGGGATCTGCACCAAACACAAAATGTCCCCACTTCATGGTAGGGGACATAACTATCACCAATTGTAATGCACTTACAAATGCAATGGGACTTATTGGCTGACATCTGGTTTACATTGCTGAAAACACTTGCCTTGGGTGCAAAGAAGTACACTTTGAAAGAAGAAAATTTGAAAAAGTGCATAAGAATGGGGATAACTGTACTAACATTTTCATTTGTGAAGGTAAATCATTGGTTTTATGGTCATAATAGCGTTTTACAGCTCCCTAAGAGCCATTACAGCCATTAAAAGACATTACATGTAGAAACCATAAAACCAACAATTTATCTCTTCAAAAGATGATTTTGAGTTCAGTTATCCCTAATTCATCCCCCATTTCTCCAACATAGTCAAAAATATCTTTTACAGGTGGAGTGATGGTGAACAATGCCAGAGTTATCGAAGCTGATCTAGCTGTCAGCAACGGAGTTATTCATGTCATCGACTCAGTTCTTCTTCCACCAGCGAAGAAATAAACTAACGAACGTTCTTCCACAAGGGGGTACAGCAAAAAACAGCCTTCTCTTTGGACAATACCAGCCATTTTGGACCAAATAATCTGCACAGTCTTTTCTGAATTTTTAAAATTGGTTATGGTAAATGTGTGCATGCTTTCAGGATCAGAAACTCAGTCATTTTCTGTTTTGGTTCCTTTCTAAAAAGGGGTAAAGTCTTAATGCTACACAAGACATAAAATCCTATATGAGTCTCAAATAGTGTTTAAGTGATAATTCTTGGAAAATTTTCTCCATATAGCCCTCATTAGAACCACTTCTTATGTGGAACCATAATATATGTTCCATATTAGAATGATTAGAACTTACCGTAATGTGCCTAAATTTTTGGAACACCTAAAATAACTGATTCTCCATTTGGAACAAATGGAAAATATTATTTTTAGGTGTCCCAATACTTAAGCACATTACGGTATTTCAGAATTATCCTCAAACTCCACCCCTATCTGTACCTCGCGTAAGTAGGTGTTGAATATACAGTAGTTCTTTGTAAATCCTTTATCCATTTTATTACATGTAGTTTTTATACTTTAATATAGTCTGTAAGACATATCATATTTGCAATAGTCGATCTAACGATCTAGCAGTTACTTTTCCCTGTTGGTAATAAGACAGAGGTTTTCCCACCTTCTAAGATAGATCTACATTTATAGGACTGTTTTGGAAGGGAAAAATTCATCTTATAGCAGAATTTCTTAACTGATTTAAATACTTCGGGTCATTCAAGAGAAAATACCCATCCCCACCCACATCCACCCTCTGATCTTAAAGCTTAATAAATACCTTAGAGGCAGCAATGTACATTTAATGGAAAATAAAATTAAATTATATCACAACGATATTATCGTCAAAATAAAAGTTTATCTGAAACTGATTTTAATACTGTAGATTGTTAGTGTAGATTGTATACTGTTATGTTTTGTTCATAAAATAAAAAGAAAAACAAACAATTTACTTCTTATCCATATACTTTACTGGGTCAGCTTTGCTTGAAGAACCCTCACCTTCACATCCAACATGTTAACCTTTAACTCTTTCCGCACCATAGTCGCCCAGATGCGACTGCTAGGCTGAGCCCCAGTGTCGCTTTAATGGGACTGGCACAGTCACGTCAAATAGCTCTATTTTACGACATTACTAAGGGAAATAATATAAAGTCTATGACCAGATTATGGCAAACAAAGATTTTTTTTTTTGCAAGAAAAACAACATTTGGCTGTTTTTTTTTATGAAATTTAGAGACTTTCAAGGGTTTCAATGACCAGAAACGCCCGATCTTGTAAAATAAATTTGGACCTGGCAAATGCATTTCTATATAAACTTGGCGCCAAAAGAGTTAAGGTGAATGTGTACACTTTCAAGGGAAGCAACTGTCATTTTCATTTTTGTCTCCCTTCTCAATGGGGTCAACTCTCAAAGAAAAGAATTTGCTCCTAGAGGAGCAAATTCTTTCCTTTAAGAATAGACCTCTTTACAAAAACTTTGTTGTCCACCGCAGCAAACCAGCAAGTCACAAAACTAATTTCCCTTTGTCAAAATGGAGGAAATATATGGTAGCTTACCCATACAACTTAAGGATAAGTCAAATCTGCATAAAATCACTCAGCAGAATTTCACAGAATAGTGTAGAGTAAGAAAAGGCAATGATCAGGGCCTGAAACAATAAAACAATCAAATCCCACATCCCATCCAAGATTGCAAATGGGACATAGAGAATACCATACTAGCCTCTTTTGATATCAAGCTTATCAGGCGAGACCGAAAGCAGCCTAGGAACAGTGAAGCTCGCCTGGTAAACTTGGTATCGAAAGACACTTACATGGTTTTCTATTTACATGTATCATGCATCATTAGAAGATTTTACAGCATAAAGAGAGTCAAACAAATGAAAAGCAAATGCAGTTTTGTTCCACCTTGCTGACGTTGTGAATATGTTATGACCTAAGTAGATGACGTCTTTTACCCAACTGCTCATTACCATGGCAAACGTCAGTATGCAGCCAACTGTCTTCAGAGATCACTTCTAAAGGCATAGCCTGAAAACAGTTGCACAAACACAGTTCTAAAGGTACATGATCTGATATCACATCATGTTATCATAACCCTGGTACCAGATGAATTTTGCAGCAGATGCATGACAAATAGTAACATAAAAAAACAACACTAATGTAGGCAGTGTCTCACCTGTTATGCATTGTCACAGAAACAGACCTAAAATAAACTCAACAAAAATTTACAACAATGCCAAAGCCAAAGCCAGAAAAGCAACACATAGGTCTCCCCAATGTTTCTTACAGATGGAGAGACTAATGGATAAGCAAAATATTTTGGATATAAAGATTTTCTTTTATTTCGCATAGTAAATACTGCTGCAAATAATAACAGCTGCCTCTTTATACCTCCATGTAAAATATTTAAAAAAATCTTTATAACAACATTAAGTACTGTGAATAAAAATACTGGAATATTTTATAAAGCTGGCTGTAAAAGCAAATGATGAAACTTCACAATATAATACTTTAAAGTGGAATACATTATGCTCAATCACATGGGAAAAAATTGTAACGGACAACTGAATATTATGCAACATTCTAGCTCTGTGACCTTTTCATGAAAATAACTGCATAAAGGGTATTGTCAGGCTATGTATAAACTAAAATTATCTAAGCAATATGCCTTTAAATAAACTTGACACCCAAACTTTTATGTAAGATTTCGAAGTCCATGACCTCAATCTTAAGATCTTTGGGGGTACAATTACAACTCCAGGGGGCCGTATTTATAAAACAACTTATTAGTCATTGCTATGCTGTTGCTAAGGTTAATTTTCTATTAAGGAGATTCCCTACAACTATGAAATTTGCTCTGGAGGAACAGTCTTTTTCAGACTGTTCCTCCAGAGCAAATTTGATAGTTGTAGGGAACCTCCTTTATAGAAACTCAGCCTTAGCAACAGCATAGCAACGACGTAAGTTGTTTTATAAATACGGCCCCAGACCTGTATTTAACATCTGTCCAAGACAGTGTTAACTAAATCATCACTATTTTGTTAAACTGCAAGTCTTTACAAAATGTTAACCAAAATTTGGAACATACATTTTTAAGGTCATGACCTTAATTTCAAGGTCCCTTAGGTGGGTGGAAGTAGTATTTCACAAAATGTTAAACTTGTATCTATCATCTGTACAAGTAAATTCTTAATCAATCAATGCATTGTGAAACATTAAGCCTTTGGAAAACTTTAACAATTTAAGTAGCAGAGACAAAAATAGCAGACTTTGCAAACAGTGCAGATCCTGATGAGGCAGCTCATAACCAGCTGCCTCATCAAGATCTACACTATTGGCCCACTAGTCTTTGAATTCTCAATATGAAGTATCTTGGACAAGGCGGGGTTTTTTAATTTTGCGGACATAAATTTGTTGTCTGCTTTTTGGCACTTAAAGAGTTAATCAAACAATATTAACCCAGTAATGCCCAGTGGATTCTTCTATCTGTATATATTGGACGAGTCCATTTGCCATTTAAGGCGTGTAAGTTAAGTTTATTTTTAGATTTTTTGTTTTACTTTGAGGTGCAATACCCATTTGTCTTACGCAAAACCTGAAAACCCTGATCAGATGCCACGTTTTGTGGTGTCTGATCTGGGTCTGCACTGTTTGCCTATGTCTCATTTTTGCAACGCTAGGCATTGATGGGTTAATCAAAATTTTTATGAAACAACATTAATCAACAGAGCACTAGATAAGGAGGAGTATTTGGTGATAATTAAGGATAATTATTGTTATTTCTGCATAAAAACATATGTTGTGACCCCTCACATGAACCGTCTCAATGAGACGGTTCATATGAGGGGTCACAACATATGGTTTGAATGAGAAATAAGAAAGATTACCCTTAATTATCATCAAATACTCCCTCTTATCTACAGCTCTGAATCAATCAAACTCATTTTGTTACTTCATATTTTTTGGCCTCCTAAAGGATGCCTAATATCTGAAGTTAAAATGATGTTGATTAATGTTGTTATCAATAAGTTCCATTGTGAAGAATTGATGAAACAATTAACTTAACCTTTACGTAAAATTTCTATGTCTATGACCTTGACCTCAACGTCACCACACCAAGTGAGGAAGCTAGTGTGTTAAACTTCTGACCACTATCTTTAAACATCCTAAATATCAACAGAATACATTTGTGATTTAACAAGAACATGCAAACATTTCAAGTCTAACAAACCGGTTTCAGCAACACAATTCATTTCTTCAACATAAAACATGACAAGGTGAACAATTTTTCAAATAATAACTAAATATTGGGACATATTCACCAGTCACTGTACATACACTCTAAAATTTAGATAAGTTGATTTTATTTCTTGACTATTTGTCAAATAAGAATTTCACAGAATGTGCTACCTTGCTTGTCTTTATATTGTCACAAAACAGAGCTAAAGCAGAAAACTTGACATAAGTTCATGCTTCCTCCAACAAAGCCAATGAAAAACAATTCCTATGACTGGCATTCTCCTAGTTGCAGGCAAAACAAAACTGTAGGTCAAAAATCATTAAGTGCAGATTTGATCAGATCTGCACTTAATGATTTTTGACCTACAGTACATACCGGATCTGTGCTTAATTATTTTTGACCTACAGTGCAGAATAGACACACAATACAGTACTTATTGATTTTTGACCTACAGTACATACCGGATCTGTGCTTGATTATTTTTTACCTACAGTGCAGAATAGACACACAATACAGTACTTATTGATTTTTGACCTACAGTACAGATCAGACCTACAGAACAAATCATTAAGTACAGATCTGCTCAGATCTGAACTCGATAATTTTTAACCTCCCGTTTTTGTTTTGCCTGCAGCTTGCAGAATGCTAGTCATAGAAGCATCTTGACATGGATGCAGAGCTCTAGATAAGAGGGAGTATTTGATGATAATCAAAGATAAGTTTTCTTATTTCTCATTGAAAACATATGTGTGACCCCTCATCTGAACCGTCTCGTCGATACGGTTCAGATGAGGGGTCACAACATGTGTTTTTATGCAGAATCAACAAAAATTATCCCCAATTATCATCATATACTCCCTATTGCATGATGGTCTGACACTATTTTATTTGCAAAGGTAAGCTTCTAAAGGGTAAATTAATGTCAATAATAATGTACTAGTCACACAGTATGGCCCTTATCCACAACACTAACTTTTGTCACGGCTAAAACATATCACATCTTTCACTAACATAAACTGCATTCTTTTAAACTCTCTTCCCATAATTCTTCACAGGCTTTCTCATCTTTAGCCAATGGATTCACGAACGTTTTCCCGCAAGCAGAAAAGTATTCTCCTGAATATTTTTGAGCAGCCTCATCAACAGCCACATATATTGTTGTCTGAGCACCTCCTTTACAATCCAGGGCTAGCCATCTGTAAAGAAACTAAGATGAATGAGTAACATTTCAGGGGAAGTAACTCTGGCATTTTAGTTTCTACCTCCTTTCTCAATGAAAGTCAAACTTTAATGGAAAGAATTTGCAGCTCTAAGAGCAATTATGTTCCTCAAGAGACGGCTTCATTTGGTTTAAACAGTATTTATTTGTTGAAAAATGTATATGTGATGATATTACATACAATGAACTTAGAGGATTTGAATGGAACCTCTTAAGCTTATACAGTTCATTTCCTGGAGGCTTCATTTTAACCCGTAAAGAGCCAAAATTAAAATTGTTGAATTGGCAAACAGTTTAGATCCAGATGAGGTGGCTCATAATGAGCCACCTCATCTGAATCTAAATTGTTTGCCTTCTAGTGTTCAAATTCTCAATATGATATCGCTTGGACGAAACATTTTTTGAAATTCTGCAGAGGTAAATTTTGTCATCTGCTTTTTGGCGCATTAAGGGTTAAAAGGACTAGCCCGCCCAGGGAAGCAAACAGGAGGCAAACAGGAATTCTAATGCACTTACAAATATAATGCAACGTCTGATTGAATAACGTCAAATATTTCTGACAGTATATTCTGCGATATACTGTCACAAACCCGACGTCATTAAGAAATGTTGCGTCTCATTGGCTGACGTGGGGTTTTACGTAGCAGAAAGCGCTTGCAATGGGTTCAAAGTAGCACACTTTTAAAGATGAAAATGTGAAAAGTGCATTAAAATAGGGATAACTGTATTGAAAATTTTCATTTGAGGAGGTAAATTGTCAGTTTTATGGTCGCAAACTGCTTTTCATGGCTCCGCTGGCGCGTTGCCGTAAAACGTAATTTCTGACCATAAAACCAATGATTTACCTCCCCAAATGGCAATTCTGAGTACAGTTATCCCCTAAATGGAAAGAACTTGCTGCTCTAAGAGCAACTTTGTTCCTTAAGAGTATGCTTCCAGGGAAGCAAACAGGAGGGCAAACAGAAAGTCACATACTGTAAGCTGTGTCACTTTGTAAAAATAACAGGAAAACAAAAAGTGTGCATATGATTTTGCATGTCTTCATTATTTTTCAAGATTTTTTAAGGAAAATTATGATTTTTTTCCCCCAGATTATCAACAAGTATTCCTCATCCATACTTATTTGTAGAAAAACTAACATATCTGTACCTTAATACAAATCTAAAGGCTTTATAAAACAATGGAGGTGCTACTCTTTTCATAGGAGTCCATATCTCTGTATCCACAAAACCAGGATGAACTGAGTTAGCTCGTATGCCAAAATCTGTAAAGGACAAACAAAATACTTTAGTTTAACAAAGAACCTCTGCTTGCTCTCTGACATTTTCATAACTCAGAGCTCAGCTAGAAAACTTGACAACGGTTTGATTAAACATCGAGAGAAAAGTAATACCTATTTCTCGCTTCTGCTAGCTGCAGGCAAGACCAAATAAGAGGGCCATGATGGCCCTGGATGGCTCACCTGATCCATATTGTACAAATGAAATGGTAGGTAATATAAGGTGTGCTCTGCCAGTTGTCCTGTTTATCTACCTACCAACCACATACCAGTTAGCAGAACAGTTCTAGCAATTTCAGTAGAGGCTCACCCAAGGAACATTCCTGTGAAAATATTTCAAAATCTGTCTACCTGTTTAGGAGAAGTTGGTTAAAGGTTAATTCTATTTTTAGCTCTACTGCCATCTGGTTCCTCAGAGCAGAACGATTTGAGCAATTTGGGTAGAGGGTCACCCAAGGAACATTCCTGTGAAATAATTTAAAAATTGGTCAACCCGTTTGGGAGAAGTCGTTTAAAGGTTTTTCTATTTTTAGATCTGGCGACCATCTTGTCCAGTGGTGTGTAAAAGATTGAGCAAGGTAGAGGGCGCTTTAGGAACATTCCTGTGAAATTATTACCTCCAGCAGTTTCCGACAAGAATTTATTGAAAACAAAAGTTGACAACCGACGCACAGATGGACAACCGACAAAGGCCGATCACAACATCTCACCTAGAGCACTTTGTGCTCAGATGAGCCAAAAACATAGCTACTCATAATTTCAAAAATATAGGAGTCAATCCCAGATATGTAGGGTGAAAGGGTAACAGGTAAAATATGAATCTGCAAAAATACAATAGAGCTTCATTCTGTTTATAATGCTTCTCGTTATATACATTTTATCAGATGACGTCGCATCTGAGAGTGTAATAAAGCCATGCATTAAAAACGATAATCCACTAGTGGATTAAATATGCAAATTATGTCGTAACGTTATACGTTGACGTCCATTAAAACGTCGCGTTTTCTAATGGCGAAATCGTGACGTTTTAGTGCAAATTTTGCTAATAAAATGCGATTTTAGAGTCATATGATAAACAGAATCTTGCATTCGTGCACCTGTATTATTGAAATTATTAAACTCGTTGGGGAAAACCGATAAGATGCTCGGCAAAGCCTCGCATCTTATCTTTTCCCCCAACTCGTTTAATAAACTCAATAATACGTGAGCACTCATGTAAGATCCTCTATATAATGCTAATTTTAAATTGCTATCACATCAATGCTCCCATCAAATCTAAACTACAAAAGAATGAAAGGCAAATGAACATAAATTCATGTTTGTTTGTCTTTTGTTCCCTATTTGTCTCAATATAATCAGAGACATAAAAGCAGCAGAGAACGACAGTAAAAAAAAGATAATTTTCCATATTTCACCATAAAAATGATTGTTGTGACCTCTCTTTAGAACCGTCTCACTGAGACGGTTCTAATGAGGAGTCACAACATATATTTCATACAGAAAGAAGAAAAATTATCTTCACAACATAATATATTTCATGCAGAAATAAGAAAAATTATCAAAGAATTATCCTTATATCTGCATATGAATTATCACCATATCTACAGCTCTGGGTTAAACAGTTATAAGTCTTAAAAATCTTTAACTAAAAGCAGCCATACACATAGAATAATAGCTTTTCTTGTGCTTTTGTAAAGGCAAGCTAATAATTATTGAATTCAGCAATGCTAAATCATAAATTCAGAACTTCGATTAACCTTTTTTTTTTGATGAGTGAATGTGTCCATCCCTATCAGTTAGATGAGTCCCAGGGCTCAGTCTAGAAGGAGATTTGGGTGAAATGGTCTCTCTAAGCTTGCTGACTTCTCCCTATTCTGAGCTGAGAGAGAAGTGAAAATGAATAGTACATATATGGAAATCCAAAATTTGGACCAAAACTTCTCTCTAATTTCCAGAAAATGTTGCAAAACTTCTCCATGTCTGAAAGCTCTAGGCTGACCCCTGAGTCCATTTGAGCCGCGACATAACAAAACCAACAATGTGGTTGTGCGCCCAGCGCAGACTCAGATCAGCCTGGGCATCCGCCCAGTCTGATCAGTCTTCGCTGTCCGCATGGAGGTAGCTTAGACCCTTATCTACCCTTTAAGCGCACAGCAAAGACTCTGATCAGTTTGGACGGATGCCCAGGCTGATCTGAGTCTGCGCTGGGCCCACAACCACATTGTTGGTTTTCTCAAGTTGCGGCTCATATATGGAAGTCCAAAATTTGGACCAAAACTTCTCCCTAAGGTCCTGAAAATGTCGCAAAACATCTCCATGTCTGAAAGCTCTAGGCTGACCCCTGAGTCCATTTGAGCCGGGACATAACAAAACCAACAATGTGGTTGTGCGCCCAGCGCAGACTCAGATCAGCCTGGGCATCCGCCCAGTCTGATCAGTCTTCGCTGTCCGCATGGAGGTAGCTTAGACCCTTATCTACCCTTTAAGCGCACAGCAAAGACTCTGATCAGTTTGGACGGATGCCCAGGCTGATCTGAGTCTGCGCTGGGCCCACAACCACATTGTTGGTTTTCTCAAGTTGCGGCTCATATATGGAAGTCCAAAATTTGGACCAAAACTTCTCCCTAAGGTCCAGAAAATGTCGCAAAACATCTCCATGTCTGAAAGCTCTAGGCTGACCCCTGAGTCCATTTGAGCCGCGACACGACAAAACCAACAATGTGGTTGTGCGCCCAGCGCAAATCAGATCAGCCTGGGCATCCGCCCAGTCTGATCAGAGTCTTCGCTGTCAGCATGAAGGCAGCTTATACCCTTAGCTAGCCCTCAAGCGCTTAGCGAAGAGTCTGATCAGACTGGGCGGATGCTCAGGCTGATCTGAGTCTGCGCTGGGCGCACAACTACATTGTTGGTTTTCTCGCGTCGCGGCTCATATATGGAAATCCAAAATTTGGACCAAAACATCTCCCTAAGGTCCAGAAAATGTCGCAAAACTTCTCCGTCTGAAAGCTCTAGGCTGACCCCTGAGTCCATTTCTAGTTTTAGGGATTTCAGGTGGACATATTGCATTTTTCAATTTTCCATCGAAATAGAGGATCTTACATGAGTGCTCATGTATTATTGAATTTATTAACAGAGTTGGGGAAAAAGATAAGATGCGAGGCTCTGCCGAGCATCTTATCTCTTTCACCAACAAGTTTAATAAATTCAATAATACATGAGCACTCATGTAAGATCCTCTATTTATCATATGACACTAAAAACGCATTTTTTTATTAGCAAATTTTGCACTAAAACGTCACGATTTCGCCATTAGAAAAAGCGACGTTTTATGGACGTCAACGTATAACGTTACGACGTAATTTGCATATTTAATCCACCAGTGGATTATCGTTTTTAATGCATGGCTTTATTACACTCTCAGATGCGACGTCATATGATAAATGCCAGTAAGCAAACAGAGAAGACCTTGACTGAATCCCCATTTCTGTGGCATCTTTACTCCCATGGGTCTGCAAAGTCTGAGTATGTCCCCAAAATGGGCTTTAAGTCTTGAAAGGGTTTATCATAACAATTTTTTTTATACTTTTCAATTAACTATACAAATTTCTCGGTGAAATCGAAACTGATAATCTCTCTTGTGAAATTATCACTTGATTTCACTGTTTTTGTGAAATAGTTTTTTTTATTGGTTGATTTATTGATTAAACCTTATCCAGCATAGCATAAATTATGTTGCGCATGTTTGCATGTCATTACGATGTTAATGACGTCGCTTAAAGCCCCAAAGTAATATTGTTTAAGAAATAGATCAGCTCTAGCAGTAAATTGTTGAGTAAAAATTCACTGTTTGTCAGTCAGTTGTAAAGTAGATCATATCACGAGCACTGCGCCCCAGTGATATATCTACATACAACTGACTGACAAACAGTGAATTATTACTCAACAATTCAATGCTAGAGCTGAACTATTTTGATTCTAACACTCAAAAATGCCGAAAAGCTATTCTTTTCATTCAAACTCTCCCAACCTTCCTTCCAGGTCGTTCATGCTCCTGCCAATATTCTTAACTGTATCTAAGACCAATATATGTTTTAATGGCGATTTTAGAAAGAACTAGACAATCACTAAAGGTGATGAATGCCCCCGCCATATGCCTCACTAGATGAGTAATGTGTTAAAACATATTTGTGTGAAGTTACATCAAAATCTGTCAATAAATAAAGGTGCTAGAGGGATGACTGAGTTTTTTCTTAAAAATAGCAACTGTGCTGTGACCTTGACCTTGGAACTACAACCCTGGAAGGTTTACTTGTCCAAGATATTGTCATACTTAATATATGTGTGAAGTTATATCAAAATCAGTTAATAAATAAAGGCGCTAGAACCATGACAAAGATTTACATGTACCTATAATAGCATCTGTGACCTTGACCTTGGACCTACAATGAAACGTAAATTTGTCCAAGATATTGTCAAGTTAAATATTTGTGTCAAGTTATGCCAAAATCATTCCAGAGGGATGACAGCATATTTTCTAAAATAGCAAATATGACCTTGACCTTTACCCTGAAACTCTGGATCACGAACTTGTCCAAGATATTGTCACACTAAACATTTGAGTGAAGTTACATCAAAATTGTCAATGAATAGAGGAGTAGAGGAATGATAAAGTTTTTTTCTAAAAATAGCAACTGTGACCTTGACCTTGGACCTGCGGTGCTGAAACAGTAATTTATTCAAGATATTGTTATACTTAACATTTATGTGAAATTACATCAAAATCGATCTATAAATGAAAGCGCTGGAGCAATGCCCTAGTTTTTCTGAAAATAGCAACTGTGACCTTGACCTTCATCCTACAAACCTGAAACGCAAAGTTGTTCGAGGTACTGTCATACCCAATAAAGCTGTGATGTAATACCAAAATCTGTTAATAAATGAGGCCGCTAGAGCGACGATAAAAGGTGAGATTGTATTTAAGCTATGGAAATATGGTCAAAATATGTATGTTATTCAAGGGGACATAATTCTGCAATAAAGACCTGACTGAAAGTTCTGTTTCCTTTATGCACATGTTCAATGCATGTCTGAACTGTGTTGCAAGTTTCAAATCCCTACATCAAATACTATTGGAGGAGTTGCAGAGACAAGAACAGTACTACAAAGTGTAAAATATCGTCAAAATATGCATGTCATTCAAGGGGATGTAATTCTGCCATAATGACCTGGATCGAAGTTTTGTTTCCTTTATGCACATGTTCAATGCATGTATGAACTGTGTTACAAGTTTCAGATCCCTTCATCAAATACAATTGAAGGAGTTGCAGAGACAAGAACAGTACTACAAATGTGAAATATGGTCAAAATATTTATGTTATTCAAGGGGACATAATTCTGCAATAAAGACCTTAATCAAAGTTCTGTTTCCTTTATGCACATGTTCAATGCATGTCTGAACTGTGTTGCAAGTTTCAACTCTCTACATTAAATACTGTAGGAGATGTTGCGGAGACAAGAACAGTACTCAAATGTGAAATATGGTTATAATATGTATATTATTCAAGGGGACATAATTCTGCAACCAAGACCTTAATCAAAGTTCTGTTTCCTTTATGCACATGTTCAATGCATGTCTGAACTGTGTTGCAAGTTTCAACTCCCTATATCAAATACTGTAGGAGGAGTTGCGGAGACAAGAACAGTACTCAGATGTGAAATATGGTCAAAATATGCTTATTATTCAAGGGGACATAATTCTGCAACCAAGACCTTAATCAAAGTTATGTTTCCTTTATGCACATGTTCAATGCATGTCTGAACTGTGTTCCAAGTTTCAGCTCTCTGCATCGAATACTGTAGGAGGAGTTGCGGAGACAAGAACAGTACTACAAAGTGTGACGGACGGACGTATTTACGGACGTATCCACGGACGTATCCACGGACGGACAAGGGCAAAACTATATGCTCCTCCCCACTTCGTGGCGGGGGCATAATAAAAAGAGACATTACACCGTCTAACATCTCAAAACGTCAGAAAATTACGTCAGTAGTTGCAGTGACATCAGCAATTAGACTCACGCGCTCGGAAACAGTGAATTGTTGCAGAATAAAACACGGTAACTTTCCATTGCTTCTATAGGCGCACTGTGTCAGAATAGTGCACGCGACATCAGGCCCCCTAAGTCTCCTATAGGCAATCTTTCATAGCAAATTTCTTTAACAGATCTGATTAACAAGTTGCATTTTTAAGCTATTTTCAAATTGCAAACTGCCAATATCATACCCAGTAAACAAACTGGAAGCATCAAATTTGAAACAGAACGGCTAGAAAAAAAAAAGTTGTGTCTCTGTCGTGATGGCTGACTCGTTGGAATAAACTGAATTATTGTATAAAAGAAACAGAAAATTTGACTACTTCAGTGTAAGATTGATTTTTATTCACTTATGAACACCAAAAGTGGTATTTTCACTCGTGGCGAAGCCACTTGTGAAAATACTGCACACTTGAAAATACTGCTTCTGGTGTTCATTCGGTGAAATAAAAATCAACCTTACATTGAAAAAGTCAAATATCCTCTATTTTCCTACATTAGCAAAGAATGATAAGCTTATAAAAACATCTACCGATATCTTTTCCTGCTGACTTTTGAGGACTACAGCTATAATGTATAATATATGCACCAATCTTTGGGTGGCTCCAGGAAAAGCACCTTACCTTTATATCTTTTAGCTATCTCCCTGGCATGCATTATGTTTCCTATTTTACTTCCATTGTAACAATTAACATCAATTTTTCCTTCTCTAAATGTCATCTTTCGCCACAGAAAATAGTGCATAATGGAACTCAAGTTGATAACCTGACTAGGGGCGGACTTCTTTAGTAAGTCTATCAGAAGGTACGTGAGTAAGAATGGTCCTAAATAGTTGGTACCAAATACTAGCTCATAGCCTTGTTTTGTAGTTTTAACACCAGTGTATAAGGCACTTCTTCCAACCCCTGGAAAATAAAAATTTTTATTTTAAATCTGCAGGAGGGTAGGCAACTCAGGGAATATGACAGAAACCTTTGGCTAATTCAATCATTTGGTGCAAGTTTAAGGAAAATCCCTGTATACTCTAATTTTATGTGTTTTGATTTTTTATCCCAGCATAGCCTATAAGCATGAACACACAACCCTCACAAGACAAATATTCTTTCCTTTAAGAGTTGATCCCCATTTGAGAAAGAAAGCAACAAGACCTGTCAGCATACAAGATAGCTCCCCTTACAGCACCTTGCCCACCACATAAGAAAACTTTGACGTAAAACTTTAAAGTTCGAGATGCCCTCGCAAATGCCAACGTCAGGATAGCCAGCTGTACTTCCATATAGTTACGGTTTTCTTCCCTTCAAAGTGTTTCCATTTATCTTTAACATTCACCTAAGGATGCAATACCTGCATTATTGATGAGAATATCTAATCTGGATTCTTTCTGTAGCACCTGTTCTGCAAACTGTCTAATGGACGTGAAGTCAGCCAGATCAAGTATATAGTACAATACATCCGAATTACCACTTCTCTCTGCAATGAATATCAGAATCAAATACCCTATTTATTTGGCTATAAAGCAGGATTTTCCTCTCCCTAGAATGACCCCAAATATCTGAATCAGTCTTCTTTAATTCTGCTATAAGATGGGGTTTTCCCTTCTAAAACAATCCCAAAAATCTAGATCCATCTTATAAGATGGATCTAGATTTCGGGGATTGTTTTGGAAGGGAAAAAAGGGAGGGAAAAACCTCAGTATTATAACCTGAAGAAATACAGCAGAGGCAATGAAAGTTAAATCTTAGATCAGACCACTTTAAGTCTTTAACATAGTTTATCATATGACCTCGCATCTGAGAGTGTAAGAAAGCCATGCATTTAAAAACGATAAACCACTAGTGGATTTAATATGCAAATTACGCCGTAACGTTAAATGTTGACGTTCATTAAAACGTCGCGTTTTCTAATGGCAAAATTGTGATGTTTTAGTGCAAATTTTGCTAATAAAATGAGATTTTAGTGTCATATGATAAACAGAATCTTGCCTTTGTGCTCCTGTATTACTGAATTTATTAAACTCGTTGGGGAAAACCGATAAGATGCTCGGCATAGCCTCGCATCTTATCTTTTTCCCCAACGAGTTTAATAAATTCAATAATATATGAGCACTCATGTAAGATCCTCTATTTATTCAGAGGCAAAAGAAAGTAAACACTGTAATCAAACGTGGCTCTAGTGTTTTGTATAAACACTTTTTAGAAGAGAAACCTGCTTTGTAGACATATATGCATAAAGTGTAGACCCAGCTCAGATGCTGCAAAACACTGTGGCTGATAAGGATCTACAGTGTTTGCTTACAGGAATCTATAGAAGTGAAACAATTCACCAGAAACCTCTATTAAAAACAAGAAATTGACTACTCCAAAATGATAAGGATGGACAAGTCCACTAGTGAAAATAGGGTTAGGCCAGACACAAACCACTTTGAATAGTCACTTGTAACATCCCAGTGGCAAAACTTCTGTCTGCAACTAAGAAAATTGCCACCATGTACACTGTACATTTTGTCTTTATGAAAATAGCACAGACCAGGTTGTGTGGATGAGCAGATTGATCTAAAGCTTCACTGTTTACTAAGAGGGTAAAGAATTTGCATGGTTTAAGAACTGAAATTTGATTTTACAGCGTTCATCGTAGGATGAAGCCAGTGGGCGGAGCTAAAATTCCATTAAGCGCGAAGCGTTTCTTGTAGAATTTTAGCGACCACCACTGGCTTCTTCAAACGATGAACGCTGAAAAATCAAATTTTTATTCTTATATTTACACTTTATTTTAGACCCTTCCTGTGCCGTTTTCGTGGTAATTTAATGTAGAAAATGCAAAATATGCGCCAAACAAAAGACAGAAACGACATATTTGCCCATTACGTTAAACAGCCGTCGCCATAATGTGGCGCCAATCGAACGTTACGTGGACCAATCAAGCAGTCTGTTTATCTTAGACATCGCTTGACGACAACGTCACATGATCAACTGTCATTCATCGGTTTATGAAGCCAGTTGCTCTATACGGTTTACCTACGGGAAGTCAGTGGTAAGTGTAAATATATTGCTAATGAAGTATCTAAAAACATGTTTGGAACCACATATATACTCAAAAGGCAAAAGAAAGTATACACTTTTTGAATGCCAATATCTTGCTTATTTTTCACTGCACAGGTTTGAAATTTTGCATGTTTTTACTTTTACTCTAGGTACAACACTATAGTGCAGTGAAATTGTTGAATAAAATGCTTGACTAGCAACACTATATGAGCCATGTCATGTGACTTCCAACCACGTGGCAATCTTGTCATGTGATATTCAAACCATCCTTCTGTTCCACACATGGTAATCAGAGACCTAGCTGTTGGCTCAGTGGCTCTATCGCTTGGATCATTTTCATAGAAGGCTGATGTGACAAGCAAAGGCTCTGATCAGACTGCACTTATGTGCAGTCTGATCAGAGCCTTTGCTTGTCACCAATGCCACATTGTTGGAAATCACATGATGTGGCTCATATGTATATACCGATTTTGAATTTTTTATATGTGCGCCACAATGGAAATTATGAATATGCAGTTAATCAATATTTGAATTATCCGTTGTTTTTCTAAACAGTTACAATAAGTTCTTCTATCTCACCAATGGTGAGATGGTTTCTTTCATGTTATAATTATGTATGATTTATGTTTTGTCTGTATAATAACGTCTATCATTTGCCATTGTACCCTTTCAATATTATAGTTAAATGGTTAAGGAGAAGACGATCTACTGTTGTAATAACTTGTGTCTGATCCTTTTGCATGTTATGCAATAAAATATGTTTAAGCCAGAGCTCTAGATAAGAGGGCGTATTTGATGATAATTAAGGATAATTTTTTTTATTTCTCAACGAAACCATATGTTGTGACCCCTCATCTGAACCGTCTCGTCGAGACGGTTCAGATGAGGGGTCACAACATATGTTTTTATGCAGATTTAACAAAAATTATCCCTAATTATCACCAAATACTCCCTCTTATCTAGAGCTCTGTAATCTAAAATCTCACCGATGCCCAGAACTGGATCAGAGTTAGCATCAAGTATTTTAGACAAACCTTTAATGACTTTAACAGCTGTTTGAGCCCTCTCCTCACTTCTACACCCAAGAATCACCCTGGCCCCTCTTGTTGCCATGTCAACAGCTGTCTCCAGCCCCACACCAGCATTACCACCTGTATAATACAAGTTTAAATTTGATACTACATGTATATATGTATATACAAATGATAAGAAATATACATATACTGTTACATGAAGACTCTAAATACATGTATGTCATGTAATTTTACCATGTTTTTGTTGTATTTACATGTATGTATGTCATGTATGCTTTGCAATGTATGATACCGCTGATGTTGTACTCTACTCAGTATTTCAAATAAAGAATACAGGCCCGGATCCAGACCACCAGGTACTATAGGTGGGGCTCTGGATAACTGGTGGGGCTGGTAAGTGCCGAGATATATATATGTGTGTGTGTGGGGGGGGGGGGGGGGGGGGGGGGGGGGGGGGGGGGAATATATGACATCATTGGGGATCAATTTTATGAGAAATTTTGCTAATGTCTTTTTTGCCTTGAAATATATGTTGTGAAATTTCATCAGAATCGCCTCGCTGAGGCGATTCTAATGAGATGTCACAACATATTTTTTATTCTAACCAGTATCAGGTGGCGGGGCTCAAGCCCCAGAGCCCACCCCCTGGATCCGGGCCTGGAATAGAATGTACATGTACTGGGACAGACACATCTAAGCAAACAGTACAGACATAGATCAGACTGCTCCTAGAGAATCAATCAGTCTGATCAGAGGTAGAGGCAGGCTGACCAGAGTTTGCACTGTCTGCCAGTCAGGATGAGCCACATTAGCTCAGTGGGTTCAGCACTGGCCTGCTAAGCTAGCGCTCCAGGTTCTCTTCCGACTGGAGGCATAAATCTTTTCAATTGTAACCAGAATTCCATTGCACACAGCCTTTCATTATCATTCGCCCATTGTCCTGATATGACTGAAATACTGTTGTTGGTTGGTTGGTTGATTTGATGCTTAATGTCCACGGTAAACAACTAAGGTCATGTCGGGACAGTCAGTTAACCTAACCACACTATTCCTGGGCAGGCTTAGACCTCCTAAGCGGTTAACCAATACTAAGTGCACATACTTTCGCCAGTAACTGACAATTGCCCTTCTTGAATCAGCGGAAGGAGAAACGAAAGTATGTGGCCAGACCGGGATTCGAACCCAGGACCTCTGACTTACGAGTCAGGTGCCCTACCTATTGCGCTACCCGGCCCGGCGAAATACTGTTGTATAGGATGTAAAATGTCAGGTTATTCATCCATCCATCTGCCATTCAGATTCAACAAATTGTACTAAACCATGTTTTCTATGCAAGCTATTTCAAGTGTTCTAATCATAATTTCTTTCAACTCTGATAAAAGAACTGTAGCAGCTGTTTGCGTATGTATTCATATGCTTTGAACATGCATGCTTTTATATAGGTTTGGATATGAGTTATTGACTAGATAATAAAACATGTGACTTCTCGCTTTATACTACCAAAAGCCTGTACCAGAAAATAAAGTGTATGGATACAACTCCATGTTTATTTACCTTTTGTTTAACAAAAGGGAACATTTTTTTACTTCCTGTTTGTCTCCTTTCAGAAAGAAGCCCTTTCAAAAGGGTCTACTTTTAAAGGAAAGAATTTGCTCCTTGAGGAGCAAATTCTTTCCTTTAAGAGTTGACTCCTTTTAGGTGGGAGGTAAAAATGAATTGGAAGAGTTGCTCCCCCTTAAAATGTACCCATTTACCATAAAGTGTAAATATCATAAATATTCTAAGTATTGGGACAGATAGGTCTGAACAAACAGTGCAGACTCAGAACTGACTGCTCCTAAAGGAGCAGTCTGACCAGGGCATTCCATCTCCATCTTTCTGATACAATTCTGCATCATAAAACTAAACTGTTTTGTTTTAAAAAGAATTATGGTAACTTTTTTGGCATCTTGGTTTTTAGAACTTTTATGGTTTGGGTCAGGAAGTTAACAGAATGGAAACTTCGTGTACCTGTTACAATGACTGTTTTCCCATCAAGCCTAGCCAAACTGTGACAGTATACTGGCATCCCCAGGAACCACTTTGCTATTACCAATAGTACCAGGAATATGGCAAAGAGATAGACAAAAATCGTCCACAAGCACCATAAGAACATTTTGTCAAATTTTTCCAAAAAGTTCTTCAAAGCCTCGTTAACCTGAGAAATTAACAGAAAAATGAGAAAATTTATCAACAGACTCCAGATAAAGGTGTTTTTTTTAGCATAATTAATTTTTTATTTTTTAAGATAAATGCTTTGCACCAAGATATATAATGAGTTGATGTGTAAAACTGAACTTTGTGACCAATCTAGCTTTAAAAAGTTTGACATATAATATTTCCTATCAGTATCTTGTAAAGTACATGTACATATGTGTTTAGAATTAAGAATCTTTTATGAACCATTATATTCTGATTTGAATGCAGAATAATTGAGCCATAACATGCAAAAAGGTTCTTATATGAATATAGGTTATAGACGTCAAAAGCCCTCAAGGGTTTATGTTTCTTGTTGCCTTATGTCATGCCATCTTAAAATAAAATTTCTTATCTTAAGCCAACAGCAAAGGCTCAAACCAGCCCGCTTATTAGTAGAGAGACTTTGCTGCTTACACACATCAAGTATGAGCCCTAAGTGATCAACAGCCTTTTCAACTGTGTTCCAATCATTTTTGTCCCTGGTGAAATGGGTGAGATGCTGATGAGACTGAAAAAGTTAAGTGCACAGAGAAGAAGAACTTCAGCTATTAAATGACAATAGTACGTGCATTTGATACTGAAAACAAACTTTTTAAGAAATAGAAAACTTGTAAACAACAGATATCTATACTCTCACAACTTAAGCATATAAACATATGCAATACTGTATCAATGCATTTGCGGAAAGAACTTGTTCGATAAGTTCTTTTCCCCCCATCCTACAGAGCCACGAAAACATATGACATTGCAAATATGGCCATATCTATCAAAGACGGGACTTTATAATTTTCACTGTCGTCTCTTAAAATTATTTGTACACCTATATACTGTTTCTTGCTACCTGACACACTTTCAGTTCTCACAATTTAAAGCCTCATCGGACTTGTATGTGGTACCGACTGTTGGTAAGGCGTCCGTGTAAATAACGATGGAACTATTGACATGCATATGTCGGCTGCCGGATACAGCAGTTGAGAAGCGGCTGGCTCAACGTCAATTGTGTGTGAAATCTTTCAAGAGTCACAGTTGGTTCGTGGCAATTAAGCGCCTGCACTTGCAATACGGACTACCTGATCCTTATGAGCTTCTCGGTAATCCCCCGACTAAAGAATCTTGGAAACGGACAGTCAGTAAACATGTGAATACGTATACTGGGTCAACAAGATTAAGGAGCAGTCAGCCCTGTATCCAAGTCTAAGTTCTGAATGTTCATGATTACCGGTATGGTAAGCGTCATGCACTGATCCAGTCTGTGCAAAGTGTTCGAGAAATCCCGAGATTGAAAGAGAAGTTACGTATGGTGTCCGGGGCTTACATTCTTCAGGAGAATAGAGCAGCATTCAACCAAAATCAGATTGACCCTGTGTGTCTCCTTTGTCGAAGGGACAATGAGACTCTTCAGCATTTTATCCTCGATTGTGAGATGCTTTCAAGTATCAGGGACCCTATCATGGACTCTATTACTAACGCTTGTGCTAGTGTTAACATTATAGAACTGGTAGCAGAATCACCCGCTAGATTGCTTCAGCTTATACTAGATTATACAGCAATAACTCAGCTTGTAGATAGCCTGAACTGTAATCATCAGCATCTAAAGACTTTGGAATTTCATTGCCGCAGACTTTGTTATTCTCTACATTGTGAAAGATACAAGAGACTTGAGTCGATATCCAGATTAACTAAACGTAAACGTAAATAGAGGCATACCGAGCTACACACAGGAGGGTCCTACTTAATGTTTTTATCCAGTTTATAGACTGTAAATAAAATATTGCTAAGCTGTAAATAGAGTGGTGACGGATTGCATCATTTTAACCCCATATCAACCTACTACTACTCCGACGGAGGTGTGCCGGAATCGGCAGAATCTATGTGCTACAGTTACAGTTACAGTTACATGGCGGCCGGGTAAATGACAAGGTTTGTACATGGTGCGAAGGGACGGGCAGTGGGCTGGGGAGGGTTAGGTTTGGTAGAGTAGGGTGAGTCCTTGCATTACATCAATGATCTACCAGAGCAGGTCAAATCAAGAGTAAGGCTCTTTGCAGATGATACTGCAATGTATCTTGCTCTTAGCTCACCCTCTGAAGGTCAGGTCCTCCAAAAGGACCTACTCAGCCTAGACCGCTAGAACAATGGGAAACGATCATGTGGGATATGAACTTTAATCCTTCTAAATGTCAGGTCCTTCGTGTCACTCGTCTTAAAACCCCTATTGAAACTACGTACTTTTTACATGAGCTAGATAGTGTTTCATCTGCAAAATATCTTGTGGTCACCATTTCGAACGACCCAACATGGGGTACCCATATTGATAATATAACCAAGAGCGCTAATCAGACTCTTGGATTTCTGAAAAGAAACATTCGGTTCCATAATAATGACCTGAAATCAGTAGTTTACAAACACTAGTAAGGCCCTAGTTGGAGTACGCTTCAACAGTATAGTCCCCCCAATGCAATGCAATAAAACTTTATTCAATAGTCCCCCAAATGCAATGCAATAAAAACTTTATTCAATAGTACCCCAATTCAATGCAATAAAACTTTATTCAATAGTCCCCCCCAATGCGATGCAATATAAACTTTATTCAATAGCCCCCCCCCCCCCTAATGCAATGAAATAAAACTTTATTCAATAGTCACCCCAATGCAATGCAATAAAAACTTTATTCAATAGTCCCCCTAATGCAATGCAATAAAACTTTATTCAATAGTCCCCCCATGCAATACAATAAAAACTTTATTCAATAGTCCCCTTAATGCAATGCAATAAAAACTTTATTCAATAGTACCCCAATGCAATGCAATAAAAACTTTATTCAATAGTCCCCCCAATGCAATGCAATAAAAACTTTATTCAATAGTCCTCTTATTGCAATGCAATGAAATTTATTCAATAGTACCCCAATGCAATGCAATAAAAAATTTATTTAGTAGTACCCCAATGCAATGCAATAAATCTTTATTTAAAGTCAGAGGGTTACAACAGATAAACATTACCTATAAATAGCTATTTACTGACTTTGAATAGCTTTTTACTGTTCTGTAACCAAGTAGAAATCTAGAAATTTCTTTAGTTATTTTCCCCTTTTTTAAGAAAAAATAAACAGTCGAATCCACACACCAGAGCATTCCCCATAGTGCATTTTCCAGTTGAAAATAGCCTCAATAATAATTATTGCTCTTCCTTAATATACAGGTGCTTTGCATTAATTTTATACCTATGCAATTTTTTCATAAGTCTTAGCATACCCCAAAGAGCATTCAAGATTCGGCTGAAAGTCTTTGTTGTAAAAAAATCTTACTTACCGTGGGAATAAATAAAGGGACACTACTTAGGGTTTCAGAATAGTTTGTTGTCTGGATATATTGCTGAGAAGCGATTTTGCAACCTATCAAAGTTATCTTAACCATAGTGACAAGTGCTGTTATGTTTCCACGTAAAGTCGATTTTGCGGTGTACATGAATATGATAATGAAAAACTGAGATCGACATTTCAATAACAAATATTTAAACATGTTATATTTAATGAGACCCCGGAAAAAATCCTTCCTGCATAAAAAATATTTGCTCTTAAAAAGAGCCAGAGGAGACCTTCTTCAGAGCCAAATAGTAAAGATCCTGCTGTTAAAACCGCTAGGCTTGCTTTAGACATTTAATAAATA
Organism: Ctena decussata; assembly: GCA_963989385.1. Lineage (NCBI taxonomy): Eukaryota > Metazoa > Mollusca > Bivalvia > Lucinida > Lucinidae > Ctena > Ctena decussata. The sequence goes on from OZ022513.1 coordinate 66,348,318, forward strand.
GAATGCCTGTTTTATCCAATTTTGTGAGCTGTTGAAAGAATGCTTTTTGACGGTATTTTTACACTGACAACTGGAAGGCAGGACAGAAGACATGGGTGGACACAGTATACCTATGTCAGTGTTTCATACGTCTTACTACATCCCTATTTATTGTATTACAGGCTTTGAAACTGAGGTGCTGGCTTTTATTCTTTCTTAAATTTATCATTTTTCTTCCTGTTAATATTTTAGCAAAGCACGAATGTAAAACCTTGCATAGAAATATATAAAACGTCTAGTTTTTCCTCTCTTTTATCCAAGCAGTGTACCTACTAGAAAGCATTTGTTCACACCTTTTCGCAGTAACAAAAAAAGGATGAATGGAATCATATGTTCAATCTTGTTAAATGATTAAGACGGGAGGTGAAAGAAGCAAACAAATCGAAATTTAAACCTTTTCAAAGCAAAACTTGAGTAAATTACCCCACCCCTCTCTTCCGTCACATTAAATTTCCAATTATCAGTGAATAACCGCAAGCGAAATGCTATGAAAAGTATGTTTGCAAAATAGGTTGCAGATGGGAAAATATAGATATTCTGTTTATTAAATTTCTAAAGTAAGCTGAGCTGTTTCTAGCACTGGACCTATGCTAATTTTCTGAAAGACGGTCCGCGCCTTGCTCTTTTTAAGGTTAAATATTTGCTTGCAGAAAAGAAATGTTTGCGAATATTTACTATATGTAACATGTTTAAATATCTGTTATTGAAAATGTCGATCTCGGTTTTTCATTACCATATTCCTGTACACCACGAAAACGACAAAAACTACGCAGAAGCGTTTCAGCACTTGTCAACATAAACAAAATAACTTAAATAGTTAACAAAATATCTTCTCCGCAATATTCAATAAAGCGAATTTTTCTGGAATCCTAAGCAGTGTCCCTTTATTTATTCCCATGGTAAGTGTAAGATTTTTTGCCAACAAAGACTTTCAGTCGAATCTAGAATGCACTTTTGGGTATGCTAAGACTTATGAAAAAATTGCATAGGTATAAAATTAATGCAAAGCGCCTGTATAAGGTGTCGATTGTTGGTTGATTTGATGCTTAACGTCCACGGTAAACAACTAAGGTCATGTCGGGACGGTCAGTTAACCTAACCACACTATTCCTGGGCAGGCTTAGACCTCCTAAGCGGTTAACCAGTACTAAGTGCACATACTTTCGCCAGTAACTGACAACTGCCCTTCTTGAATCAGCGGAAGAAGAAACGAAAGTATGTGGCCAGACCGGGATTCGAACCCAGGACCTCTGACTTACGAGTCAGGTGCCCTACCCATTGCGCTACCCGGCCCGGCTATAAGGTGTCGAGGCAAAATGCATGTGTGTAAAAATGTCAAGAGATAGGGCGCAAATTGTATAAGGTGTCGAGGCAAAATACATGTGTGTAAAAATGTCAAGAAATAGGGCGCAAATTGTATAAGGTGTCGAGGCAAAATACATGTGCGTAAAAATGTCAAGATATAGGGCGCAAATTGTATAAGGTGTCGAGGCAAAATACATGTGTGTAAAAATGTCTAGAGATCGGGCGCAAATTAGGTATTTTTCCAAACAATTAAAATTGTAAGTGCTCCTGTGACCTTAAAAATGAGGTAAAGGTCGCTAAAACCTCGTCCCCTCTTTCAATTCCTGGTGAATGTTGTCCTTGGACGTATCTTCAGACCAGTAAACAATTCTGATTCTGATTATCAATCATATGAGCCGCGACTCGAGAAAACCAACAAAGTGGTAGTGCGCAAAGCGCAGATTAAGATCAGCCTTGGCGTTTGCCCGGTCTGATCAGAGTCTTCGCTTTACGCTTAAAGCGTAGCTAAGGGCCTATGCTACCTCCATGCGGACTGCGAAGACTCTGATCAGACTGGGCAGATGCCCAGGCTGATCTGAGTCTACGATGGACGCACAATCACTTTGTTGGTTTTCTCGTGTCGCGGCTCATATATCTAGCTACTTTGTACTTTGGTGAAAGTCAATCTATAAATTGAAGATATCATGCAATGTTCAAGACATTGTAAGTCCTGATGCATCCTTGAAAATATGTCAAGATTATTGAAACCTAATGAGCTCTGGCTTGTCTCAGCCAAAGGCGTAGCTACCTATACGGCAAATACGCAGGTGCGTTTTGAAATTTTGTCAAAATTGACAAAATTCAAAACGCACCTGCATATCGGCAAGCTGAAATTTTATAAATGAATACCACCTTTCCCTTCAAAGAGTAGAATATAAAAGATGATTGTGCGTATCCATGAAAATGCTCCTAGCTACAGCGACATACCCAGCGGGCACATGATGTCAAAATGACGTTGATGCGACCGCTGGGTATGAGCCGCGACAAATAAAAACCAACAAAGTGGCATGTGCGCCCAGCGAAGACTCGATCAACCTGGGTAGCCGCCCAGTCTAAATAGAGTCTTCGCTTTGCGCTTCAAGGGTTGCCAAGGGTCTAAGCTAGCGGATGCCCAGTTTGATCTGAGTCTTCGCTGGGCTTCGCTGGGCGCACCTACCGCTTTCTTGGTTTTCTCGTGTTGCGGCTCATATATGTTTGGTGAAAATTCACACATTGGTTCATATCGTGGATCGAGATAACAGGGTTACAGTGATATTGAAAGTCCTCCTTTGTTCCTTATGTCCTTGGAAATGAAATCAAGGTCAACTCTTTGAATTATCCCACTGATATAGCCATGCATGTTTTGGTGAAATACATCCACAGGTTCAAGAAATATTTTTTTTTATGAAAAGTATATTGCTGACATTCGAATGCTCTTAAAAACTCGTCGACTTGTTTCAATGATATGTGAAAATACATTTTTTACGTTGAAGAAATATCTTAAGTGAGTGCTGTTTTGCGTTACCGACTAGTCTCCAGCAGACTAATCTCCGTCCGCTTGAGAGCAGCTCCTTTCACTGTCACCATCATACAGGTTGATGCACCAACATCTGGACATGATGACAACGCTGTCGAACTACTAGAAAAACTAGGGCAGCTGAAGACAGGACTAGGAGGAAAGGGATTGTTGTGTCAAGTCATCTGTGTTGCCCCAACGACCTTGTAAGATTATGGGATAGACTAAACAGAGCCCTAGATAAGAGGGGTATTTCATGATAATTGAAAGATAATTTTTTTATTTCTCATTGAAACCATATGTTGTGACCCCTCATCTGAACCGTCTCACAGACAAAAAAACTTTGACAAACTAAATCCTTCTATGACCTTCAAAACGGGGTCAGTGTTATAATGTTATCAAAATCTGTTCTAAATCGGCGCTTTCTCCCAGCTTTGCTTTTGTGCAAGTGAAATCTTTGCCAGTTGAAGCGAAATGGTGCCAACAAGCTTTTCCCTTATTTTTTTGCTTGAAAATAGGGTCACTGTCACCAAAACATAGCCAACACGTATCTTCTTTTTATGTTACAAAATGAAGTTTTGTTAGAGTCCATCATGCCTTTCAGGAGTTATGGTGGGGGCTAGAGTCAAAGCCGAAGCAATCCGGATAAAAAAGCAATATGAGCCGCGACACGAGAAAACCAACAAAGTGGTTTTGCGCCCAGCCCAGACTCAGATCGGATGCCCAGTCTGATCAGAGTCTTCGCTGTCCGCATGGAGGAATCTTAGACCCTTAGCTACCCTTTTTAAGCGCTTAAGCGAAGAGTCTGAGCGGACAGCGGATGCCAAGGCTGATCTGAGTCTGGGCTTGGCGCACAACCACATTGTTGGTTTTGTCGTGTCGCGGGTCAGTTATGTCTCCACCTCTTTCTGCGGTAGCTGGGGAGGGGATAATGATTGTTCTTCTACCTCTTATTTCGCCTGCTTCGCCTTCTTACTGCCACGGAATGTTCTGACGCACCATGTTTCACAAACAACGTCTCATAAGAGATGTGATCAGGATGCCATTTGACTTGATTTAAATATATTTTATTGCTCATTAAGTCAAATACAAGCAAATGGGTCGGGCCACAAGTTCTAACAACATTAGTTTCGGTCCTTCCCGCATACAATATGTAAAGTACAAGCAATTATACTGATGACAGATACTAACATAAACTTGTTTTTGAAAAACAGAACGAAACTTTCTTGGCATGATTTTATTCCAGAATACTTACTTCTCTCGACAACAAACCTACTTAATGAAACGAAATAGAGAGAGAGAGAGCTATTCCAAGATACCTACTCTCAGAAAAACTTCCATACTAACGATACTTACAATCAAGTCTTACTTATGAATTATTAAACCGATGGGTGTCCCTGACAAACTGATAAACGTGACTAAATATTTTAAGTTACCTTCATACGAAATTGTGTCACGGCCATACATTCTATTCTATTTTTCTATTCTATCCCATAACCTTACTAGGTCGTTGGGGCACCGCAGGTGACTTCGAAACAATCCTTTTCCACCTTGTCCTGTTTTCAGCTGCCCTAGTTGAGCTGGCAAAATCCATCTCTGTCCACTCTTTAATATTGTCTTCCCACCTCTTCTTCTGCCTACCGCTTCTTTTTCCTTTCACTGTACCCTGTAGAATCGTCTTTGCTAAACCGGAAGACCTTGAAACGTGGCCAAACCACCTTAGGGACCGACCATTTGATATTCTGGGGGGGGGGGGGGGGGGGGGGGGCTGGTATATTTATCAAAAAAATTTCCTGTCTTTGGATATGCAAGAAAAAAATAACCTGGCTCATAAGGGGGCTCAAAAAATAATCTGGCCTCAAAAGTAAGAGAAAAAAATAACCAGTCTCCACCCAAAATTTCAAAAAAAAAATATAGTCTGCAGATAATTCCATTGGAATTAAGTTTTTATATTGTCTCTGGCTTCTGGGGGGCTGCGCCCCCAGACCCCCATATTTATAGTAATATTTTAATATTATCTACAATTGGTTTACACCAGCGGGCCCGCATGTGCATACATTTACAAAAACATCCTATACAACATTCACATACATGTATTATTGAGCTGCCACATTACTAAGTAAATGTTTCCACTAAAACCGAATTGCAAAAGAGTCACTTGCTTATGGGAGACAAAACCATAATGGCAAAATAGACACTCTAAAAGGCAAAAGTCCTAATATACTACCCTTATTTTAATCATCATTCCTACGTTTTCTCTATTGTTTCCAGTCTTAAAATTGCCATTGAAATTGGGAAATTGCTTTAGCTTCTGGGGGGCAACGCCCCTTTGTTAACTTCTTAGCACATAACTTTCAGCCATTCTATTGATTGCCATTCATGTATAATGTGGCTCTATCATGTAAGTAATGTGACTCTATCATGTAAGTATTTATCAAACTTTCTAAAATACAAATAAAGCATGTTTTGGCATATATTGGGATAGAAAAAAAAATTAAATTCCTAATGTTAGCCCTAATCTTTGCCAAAAATAGCCCTAAATTTGGCCAAAATATCCCTAATTTAAGGCCTAATTTTTTGCCAAACTCATACAGGGATGTTTGTATCTGTACCATAGAAGAAAAGAGTAACATGCTCCAGGCACTGGTTTGCAAAAGCAAGCTAAGCCATGCCCTTGGCCTGGTTAAAGACAGCACCATGTTCTTTTTGTGAGAAAAAAAAGGTGTAAAAAATACTGATGTGGGTAAAATAAAAGGATATTAAGGTCAAGTAAAAAAGGATCTGATAGTTCAGCTATAAAATTAAAAAAAAAAAAAACCTGTTTGAGGTAGTTTGTAAAAAAAATAAATTAGCTCCCACAAGGTGAAAAAAAAGAAATTGTTTCCAGAGGCCAGTGAAATAAAATGTTGTGTCTCCATCAAGA